>JAKSZT010017954.1:811292-1017637 GCA_026826555.1 Tolypeutes matacus
CCCCCCCCCCAGGGGAGGGGAGGGGAGGGGAGGGGAGGGGAGGGGAAATGAATGGATCTGCAGACCAGAAGCTGCCTAACCAAATGAACAGGGCAACCACAAATCCAAACTGCCTGGCGTGATTTTCCTGACTCAGCACTAACTCCTCCAGCCTTGCTGCACGGGCAGCTGGGAAGGGGATACTAGGGTCCCTGCACCCTGTTGGGGAGTGTTTCCTTCTGCCCCTTTCGGATGCAGGCTTCTTGGTCTCCAGCCTTCGGTTTGCCTCATCCCTGCTCTGCTTCCTAAAGGTTCACTGGGCCCAGGCCCCTGAGAGAGGAAGGAACTTTCTCTTCTGGTGCCACAGAGGGGTCCCTAGGCTGGCCTCCACATCCGGCCAGGCATCCTTCACCCCAGTGGAGCTCTCTGCAGGCTCCAGTTCCGGAAAATCCTGCCTACTTTTTGCCTTTTGGGGCTTTGCCTCAGCTACAGCGTGGTATCTTCAGCCGGGTGCTCCTTCAGTCCTGCCCTTGGCCTCCCTGGGATCCTCCTGACCTTGGCAGTTGACCCTGTTTCTCCCCGTAAGGGGCTCATCTGCTCAGAAGGCCAGGAAAGGCTGCCAGTGCCCATTCCTTCCAGTTGTTCCAAAGCGTCTGTTCCTGGAGGACCTCAGTGTGGGGCTTCCCCAGCTCTGGTGTTGTGTACCCACTTGGGGCAGGAAGTCCCTGACTACTTGGCCCCCTTGCTCCCCAGAGGGTGATTCTTTCCCCTACGCATTGTTTTGTTTCCGGTGGAATTTCTGCCATCGAGGACTCTGTGTTCTCCCGCTGCTGCCAATCCTCACGTCCCCGGTTTCCTCCTGTCCAGACACCACTGGCCACCAGCCAGGACCTCTGACCTTTCAGAGAAGATGGGCTGAGGGCAGCACAGTGCTGAAACAGGGCCTCTTCCACAGGGCCCGCCCTGTGCCCACCCAGCACGGGCAAGCCCTCCCCTCTACAGTGAGGCCTCATGGGTCCAGGAAGCAAACCTGGGGTGGGCACGTGAGGAGGCACCCACCAACGGGACACACCTTACAGCATTGGGCTTCAAACTCCCAAATCCAGTTCTCCCCCAATTTGGTGCAAGACCCGTTTGGCTCAAGAGGAAGGCGACGGGCTCAGTCGGCAGCTGAGGTTGCAACCCATCTCCAATGTTGTCACAGGGCATGGAATGGGTACCCACTCCCCTGCATTTCCCGTGGGGTTTCACCAGGGGGCCTCTCCTGACCTAGGCCCAAGCTCACAGCCAATTCTGGAAGAGCCCCAGCCGTAATCGCTAGGTCTTTAAATGTACCCCAGGCCGCCCCGTCCTTTCAGCCCTGGAGCCCTTTGTCGAGTCTGGGCTGCCTCATATCTGCCACCTCAGCTCCCCTCACCCCAACAGCCCCAGAGCCCTCCCCCAGTCCCCCGGAAGGCGGAGCCGCCATGTGAATAAGTTACTCGTCCTGCCTGCATCAGCCCTTACTCACGAGGCCCTGACACCAGAGGGGGTGGGGTGGGGGGCTCCGCGGGGTTGCAGCCAGGCTCCCCAGGAAGGGGACTCAGAAGAGGATGCGTGATAATTGTCAGAGGGGGCTTTGGTGCCGAGAGTGGAAGGGACAGCAGAGATTGCCATCCTGGATGCTTTAGATGGGTGTTCTGAACATGGTAGGCACCTTTGCCCTGCACCCTGTCCGCGGGAAGCCTGGTCCTCCCAGCCAGTGCCAGACATGACCAGAGCCCTTGGCCCCGTGGACTGGCCCTCCTCGCCCAGCCCCACCTGCTGAGCCTCTGGGGTTTCCTTACGTGAGGACCCAATTAGTTAACCCCACCTCCCCTGTAGCACAGGAGTACCCGTCTCTACCCACCAGGAACCAAGAGGCCCAAAAGAAGACACACTCAAAACATATATATATATCTCCAATTCAGTCAGTCATTTCATTCATTCCCTCTTTGGAAATCCTAGAAACACTGTTATTATGCTCCCTATTTTGCAGAAGAGGAAACTGGGGCTCTAGGAAGGGCAGTAAAGGAAGTTGCCCAGTTTCCTGTTGGTACTAGGGCCATGTCTGCTTCTTTCAATAGAAAGCATTTGTTCAGCCATGTGAGGAGACAGAGGCCCCAGGAAGGTGAAATGATTTGCCCAGGACCACCTGGGTCTTTGGAGCTGGGACAAGTGTGCCACAGTGGTGGCCATCAGAGAATCCTGGCTCAGGAAATAGGTTTGATTAGATACTTAGGAGGCGAAAGGTCATCTTTAGGTGGCTGTGGGATTGAATCCTGTCCCCCACAGAGACATGTTCAGGTCCTCACTCCTGGTCTGGCGGGTGCGAACCCCCTTGTGAAAAAGGACATTTGAAGATATCACTAGTTAAGATGTGGCCATACCGCATGAAGGCAGGCCTTGAGCCAATATGGCTGAAGTCCTAATAAGCAAAGGGAATACTGATCATGGAAATAGAAGCCAGAGGAGGAGGCAGAAAGAGACAGGGGACCATGTGACGGAGGCAGAGATTGAGCCACCACCAAAAGGCTACAGACTGGAGAGAAAGCATGGCCTGTCAAGTGCTCAATTTTGGACACCTGGCCTCTACAATTGTGCCTGTCCTTTGAACCAAACAGTCCATGGTATTTGTCTTAGCAGCCCCGGAAAGCGAAGAGAGTCTCCTTGTGGCACCTTTTCTAAGTAGAACGGGCTTCCTGAAGGTAGGGGGAAGGAGGCAGCACTGGGATGGTGCAGGGGAAAGCAGAACTCATAGGGCCATGTAAGGGAGCGGGGGCTGTGGCAAGGAGGGTTTGGTGTTCCCGAGAAAGGAGTAGGCACAGGAAATGGGTAGCAGGGGTGGTGAGGAAGCAAGGCGTGGGCGGTTGGGAAACTTTCCATGTGGCCTCCAACTCGCCCTGGGGTGGAGGCTGCTGCTTAGGTGTAAAGTCCTTGAAGCAAAGACAGTCTTCACCCTATACTCTCTGACTATCCCATAAGAGCCATCGCAGAAAGACCCAAAGAAACTGCCCCAGCAACGCGAGCTGATCGTGTCGGAGGAAGAGGGTGGACTGCCGTGGCTTCAAGGGGACGGCGGCCGGTCCCTGGCACCTGGCTGAGCAGTTCAGGCCCTCCTGCTCCCTTTGTCTCCCACCCTCTCCCACTCTTCACAGCGGCAGAGCTTCCTGGAGGGAAATGGGAAGAGCCCCGGGCCCAGGTCCCTCCAAGCAAGCCAGCAGCCTGGGTGCACCCAGGGTGACTCAGACCAAGAGATATGCAGGAGGCCTTGCTCCCTTATGGCGAGGATGTAAGGGAGAAAGGAATTGTCAGTGACTCGCTGCATGCCTGGCTGTCCAGTGCAAATTCCATCTGTGCTGCATCAGCCACACAGCCTGGTCTGGGGAACCTCCGCCACCCACAAGTCTCTCACTGCCCTGGGGTTACCGCTTCTCCCGGCGTCTGCCCAGCTCAGTGGGAACTCAGTAAAGTAGGCACGTGCGGAGCTAAGACAGGAACATCTAGTTCTAGAACGTGGAGAGGACGACGACGAAAGAGCTGAGACGGACACTGCCAAAGCCCTGGAAGAGAGCACAATGGAGCTGGGGTGCCTCAGCCAGGAAGGGAGAAGATTGCTTTCTGGAGATGAAGATATAGAGAGAGGAGGGGAATAGTTTCTTCCCTCCTCTTCCAGAGCTCTCTGTCTCCCCAGCCCACCCCATCCATCATCCAGCACATGTGAGCCATTTTTTAATTCCCTCGTCTCTTTCCTTAGAGCCTCAGCCTTAGGAGTGAGCATATAGAAGGTTTCCTGTACTTGGTAAGTTTTTGCACTGTAGGTTAATCTCTCTCCAACAAGTGTGTACTGCCTTCCTTCGGTATCTCTGTATCACACCATTGAGCTCGGGTTGTCAAAAAATATTTGGCATGTTAGGAAAGCCAAGCATCACAGAACAGCCAGAGGGAAAAACAAAGACAGTGTGTCCTGAGAAAGGACAGGTCCAGGGAAAGGAGCCTCAGGAAACTAGGGAATGAGGAAGCAGATGTGTACGATGGACAGGAGACAGTGAACCGGGGTCAGACACTCCAGCTATGTGGGGGAAGAGGAGTGGAAGGATACTTGAAAATGGTCCAAGTGAGAAAGCGTATGCTGTATAGATATTACCACAATAAAACATTTCTTAAAAAAACATAGGCCTGTACAACACAGTGAACCCTAGCGTAAACGATGCAAATAATTATAATCTTGCTTCATCGATTGTAATGAATGTACCTCACTAATGCAAAATGTTAATAATAGGGAAAACTGGGAGGACTGGGGGTTAGGGGGTGGGATATGAGACCTCTGTATGTTGTGCATGGTTTTTCCGCAAACCTAGAACTACTCGAAAAAATTAATTTTTTTAAAAATTTAATAAAAAAGAATTGGAGGGGAAGAGAATGTAGCTCAGTGGTTGAGCGCCTGCTTCCCATGTACAAGATCCTGGGTTCAGTCCCCAGTACCTCCTTAAAATAAAAAATAAAACAAAAATACATTGTAAGAAAAGAAGTGGAGAGAGGGACTCTGATCAGGGTGGCCATCAGGTCTGTGGTTTCATCCACCCCAGAGCCCACGTGCTCCACCCTTCCCATCCTCGGTGGCCACATCTGCCTCCTTCCCTCCTTCTCCCCTGGGGGCTGTGAGAGCCACCCACCTTCACTATGCCCCTCTGTTCTGAGAAGCCCAGCACTAAAGGTCCTCAGGAAATGAGGCTAAGCGAGACAGCGGGTGGCGCAGCAAGTTTAAATTCTGAAAGGACTTTAAAACAAGCGGATGGGCAAATGCACAGAAGTGGTTCACGTGTTACATGGCGTGGGGAACCAACAAAAATAGATGTAGGTCAAAGGCCTGGACTGGAGGAGGAGGGGAGGCTCTGTTTTCAACCCACTCCTTCGTGATATGACCGAGGAGTCAAGACTTGTGTCGCCTTGTCAGTGGGGTCCATATCTGATCTCCCTGCCCAGAGAAGAATATCTTCCCAGGGCCTCAAACCTGCAAGGTTGGCCAGTGGGAGGGTGTCAGTTCTGGGGTAGAAGAGGTGGAAGGTGGGCCCGGCTCTCTGAGTAACTGGCTCTCCACCTTCAGAGCATCTAATGCCAACACACCACTAAACTTCAGGGGAAGAAGAGAATAAAGCCTAAAACATCCTTCCCTCCAGGAGCTTGTGTTCCAGCAAAACGAACAGCCCAGAGGGTCTGGATTCCTGCCTTGGTTCTGCCCTACCCAAGAAATTGAGACCCTAGAACATGCCGGCGTTTTACAGACGACATTTCATTTAGTCCTCACAACAGCCCCGAAAGATGGGAATCAAGAGCTGCCTTTTCTGCCTTTTACTAAGAAAGCAGGCTTGAAGCAGATGTGGCTCAGTGATTGAGTGCCAGGTCCCACATATGAGGTCCCTGGTTCAATCCCCTTCCCCGCTACCTCAAAAAAAAGAAAACAGGTTCAAAAGACTAAGTTCTGCCCAAAGGCACATATTAAACGAGTGCCAGGTCCCTGACTCGAAGCCAGGTCTCTCTGAGCTAATGACCACGGTTTTTCCATTTGTGGGTTATAAATGCATTCTTGGACTGCTATGGACCTGATGCCCTCATCTGGAGATGAAAAGGATTGTATTAAATGACTGTCAGAGCTCCGCCCAGATCTGAGACCCCATGATATAATTAGAGGGAAAAGCAGCCCTCTACAGGCAAGGGCACAGCCAGAGGTGGGGCGTAGGTTTCAGGGATATGGGAGTTTAAGGAGACATGGCTGGCTGTGGGCTGCAAAATGCAGAAAGGAGAGGGGCTAGCAGAGGGGAAGATCAGGCTTGGAGCCAACCCATGCAGGGGGCCCTGGACAGGCCGAGGCCTCCTGGGTCGGCCTGTGCCAGAGCCATGACTGTGAAAGAAAAGAGGTTGGGGTACAGAGCCCTCCCTCGGCCTCACTCCTATAACGGTAGAAAGAGCTGAGCCCAAACACAGGCTATTTTTGGTGCTGTGCTGTTTGGAGAGCAGGCCAGAAATAGTGCTATGAGTTATCAAGAGAATCCCCTCCTCACCCACCCCCAGCTCTCCCAGTGAAATCACCAAGAATCAGCAGCCTTTTCCAACATTCCAGGGAGCCTGTGTAATTGATCAGAGACAGGGCTCTTTTCCCCCACAGGAAGGGCCCAGGAACAGAACGTTTGACTGTAAAAGGGATTCCAGAAGACTGGAGAAGGAAAGAGGGACTGAGTCAGAGAGGGCAGAAAAGGGAGAGTGGAAAAAAGAGGAAGAGCTTGCTGGAGAAGAACAGGAGAAAAGGAATGGAAGGTAAAGCTGGAATCAGAGGGCGAGAGGGGACTCCAAGCCAAAGGCATCTCAAACCTGGAAAGGGAAAGTGAATAAGAAAAAGATCGCGGGGCGGTGGTGGCAAAGAAGAAAAGCAAAGAAAAGAGGAAGAGCAGGGAGGCAGGCAAAAGGCAACGCGAGGGCAAGCCGTGAAGAGGTGGGAGGCAAAACTGGGGTGCTGAAAGCCAGAACTGAACCGGGACCTCCTGGGGGCATCAGGGAGAGGGTGGGGGACTGTCCGGGAAAATGTGAGACTGCTCTCGCCACGAACCACCTGCGGAGGGGCAGCTGGAGACATCATCCCCAGTTGTCTGGACTGGAACTTCCCCCAGAAATCCACAGCCCTCTAACTCACCCTCTTATCTCTGACACTTCAGCAGCCAGAGATCTAACTATTTCAACAGCGGGGACTTTTCCCTTTTTCTCTCTGAGCCCTGACAAAAGAGCCAGAGCTTGAAAGAGATGATTGGGTCAAGGGGGTTGGGGTTTGGGGAAAGCAGGGTAAGTGACAGCCCCTTGAGTCAGGCTGGATTCCGAGAAGGGTGTCATGCTGGGGGACAGTGGGCGATTGGCCTGAACAACCCTCCCTGGCGCCACCCACAGGCAGCTGCGCCCTGAGGAAGACCTCGTCTCCAGGGAGGCAGGTGAGGCCACCACAAGGCCATCTGCACAGAGAGGGGTGGGACAGACCGCTGTCAGGATTCTAGATCCCGTAGGTGGCCGCGCTGGCCCAGAGTCCAAGGGAGTCAGAAACGCAGCCTGGGAGCCAGCTCCACTAGGCTTCACCTCAGCATCTCACACATGCCCGCCAGATGCCTACACGTCCCCTCAATCCGGGAAAAGACTCCTTCGTGTTTCTTTGCTGGGGTTGACTCCACAATGGAGAGTGCCCCCCACCCCCATCCCACTCACTCCAGGACGTAGAGACTGTCCTGTGCCTGGAAACCAAGTGTCTTTTCTAGAGTAGCAGCAGGACCATCCACTGTTCTGTGAGCAGGTCGGACTTGGTCACCGGCCTGGCCTGGCCCAGGCCACCTACATAAAGCAGCCAGGCTCTTACGGCTGAGGGCTGGCAAGGCTCCTGGGACAGCAGGCCAAGGAAGGAATGGAGGCTTGGCTAAGGCAGCTGGAGAGCTTGTGGCACCTTGGCACAGTGCTTTCACCTTCTCAGGACTTGGCCCTCCCAATCCAGACCCCCAGACCTCCAGACCTCTGCCCCTCTGACCGCTAGGGATGGAGGGCCAGGGACTGGGGGCATTTCAGGTGGTGGGAGATAGGGCTGGGGCTGGACTTCCGTCTTCTCCATCCTAGAAGTCGAGGCAATTACCTCCTCCTCACCATTAACCACCCTCTCAGGGAATCCAAACCACAATCGAGAGAAGGAAAAAGACATAAACAAGAAGCACTTACAAAGGAAGGGCTCTGTAACATGTCTGTGAGCCTAACTTTCCAACCAAGATTTCCCCTTTCTTTCCTTGTCACCCTACACCCCCACCCCTCCCAGGAGCAACCGGGAAAACAAAAGCTAAGGTGGGGTGAAAATGGGAAGGCTGTTCAGCTGCGGTTGCCCTTGGAATCTGTTTACTGAAAAAATCCAAAACAAGTATCCCGACACATCCACCCACATATACTTCCTGTGACTCTGCTGTCAGCTGTCCCTCTGTGTACTCCCAGCTGAATCCCTCAACTGACACACAGCAAGACCCTGTGTGGCCCCCAAGGTCAAGTGTACCAGCTCCCCTCTGGCACCACTCCAGCCACCCGTCCCTCCAAGACATCCAGGCCACGAGCCAAACCCCAAATGCTCTACTCCAGTCCCACACTCCCACCTCTAGCCTGTTCTTCAGAATTCCCGGGTCACCCTCCTAACCCCAAGGCCTGCAGACCTGCCATGAATTGCCTCTTTCACTTCTATCCCGACTCCCTGCAGCCCTCCAAGTGTCTGCCTGGAGCAGGATAAGGCACAGCTCCTGGCCAGCCGAGGGCCGCTCAGAGAAACGAGATCCTCACACTGGGCTCTGAGTCCCTGCCAAGCCTTTGCCACAGGAATCCTAGGTCCCACTCGGCTTTCCCCATCCCACCCCAGCCAGACAGCGTTGTTGACACGTGGAGGGAGTCAGCCCCGCAACATCGGAGGCCACGGGGCAGGCAGGCACAGGGCCGTGTAGGGGGAAGGGGCCTGGCGGGCTCCAGACATGCAAATCCAGACAATCAGCACCACACATGCGTTTCCTTGCCCTCTGGCCGCTGGGAGGGGGCCAAGAGGAGGGAGCCCTGTTCTTACCTGGAGGCTGGCTGGGGTGGAGAGCTGGGGAGGGAAAAAGTGCAAGGGATCATTAACTTCTTTGATAAGGAAAAGGGGGGAAATGGCATAGTTTCTCCCCAACCTGAGCACTGGGGAAGGTGGCTCCCAACACTGCATCAAGAGACAGGGACAAAGGCAGAGGGCAGTGAGGACAAGGGAGGTCCTGGGGCGATGACAATCAGGGGTTTCTCCACTTCCTCCCAGAGCCCTCTTGCACACACACACACACACACACACACACACACACGCGCGCGCGCGCGCGCGCGCGCCTCAGCAATCCCTGCCGGGGGGCCGACCAGCTGTACAGACACTTCCCGAGCTAGAAAGTGGGTGGGGCTGGAACATGAGTTCATCTATTTCCTGTTCACATCTGGTATAAAGGGAGGCTGCAGCCCGAGGAGCACAGCTGCATCAGGCTGCAGGGTCAAGAGCGGCTGTCAGAGTCCCATTCCCCCCCAGCAGCCGGCACCCCCAAATCCAGAGCAGAAGCGCCACAAGGCAGGAGCGGCAGCAGGACAAACCGCCACTCTCAAGGCACTTTCGAGAACCTCAGGTAAGGGGAAAGTAACTCCCTGCAACTCCTGCCTCAGACTTAAGGCAGAGGGCTCCCTCCCCACAATCTCCTCAGCTGAGATCCCCACTTTACCTCTGTTTTCCTGAAGACCCCCTCCTTGAATGGACCCCACCACAGCGCCCATTGTAGGGGAGTGGGAAGGCAGTTCAGCCCTGCCAACAACCTTCTCACTCAGAAACGTTAACCTGGACTCTCTCCGCCCCTCTCGATCACACACGCCCTCCTTTCAGGAACAGGGTTATCTAACCTGCTCACCTGAAAGAGGCAAAAGCTCTGAAAGCATTAGGAGAATGAAAAAGCATCATGCAAATCCAAGATGTTCTTAGGATTTATCCTTTCAGCCCATTGGAAGGGGGGAGAGAGAAGGGAGAGTGGTGGCAGCGAGTGCTAAGATCCTCACAGGTGAAAGTGGGTTTATGACTCCCTGGGGCCTTGAACCAGTAGGCAGGGCCGACCATGCTTTTCTTTTTCTTTTTCTTTCTTCCTTTCTTCCTTTCTTTCTTTCCTTTCTTTCCTTTCTTTCTTTCTTTTTCTTTCTCTCTCGCTTTCTCTCTCTCTCTCTCTCTCTCGCTTTCTTCTTTCTTTCTCTCTTTCTTTCCCTCTTTCTCTCTTTCTCTCTTTCGACCAATATCAGCGGGAGCAGAGCCAAGGGGAGCCCTGACTTTGGCTGGGGAGCTAGCTCCCCTCCCCACTCACCTTCCAAAACTCCTCCCTCATCAAGCTCTTTCCGCCCTGCTCTAGGATGCAAATGTCTCCAGCCTTCACCTGCCTGGCCCTGAGCCTGGCCTTAGTCTTCGGGGAAAGGTCGGCCTTGCACCCTCTCCACTCCCAGGCACCCCAGCTGAGCGCCGACTTTGGCGTGAAGGTGTTCCAGCAGGTGGTGCAGGCCTCCGAGGACCGCAGTATGGTCTTCTCGCCCTACGGGGTGGCCTCCGTGATGGCCATGCTGCAGCTGGCAGCTGCAGGGGACACCCAGCAGCAGATCCAAGCAGCGATGCGATTCCAGATCCAAGGTGAGAGACGGGGTGGAGCAGGGAATCACGCTATCATCACAGGGCAGGGGTCCCACCAACCAGAAGCGAAGGTCCTCACCCAGGCAGAGGAAAGGCTGGCTCCAGCTGAGCCAAGCCAACCCAAGCTACGAGTTGGGGACCACCCGTCTTCCTCCAACCACTCCCTGAGACACTTGGCCCTTAATGGTGTAAAGCAGCCTGGCCTCACCACTTATTAGCTGTGTGACCTTGGACAAGTTACTCGACCTCTCTAAACCTCAGTTTTCTCATCTATAAAATAGGGATAATAAAAGTATCTACCACAAAGGGCTGCTCTGCTGATCGGATAGAATTATGCATGTAAAATGCTTAGCGTGGCTTATAATTAAGAAAACACTTAGGGTTCATAATTAAAGAGCAGAGGGAAGCGGCTGTGGCTCAATCAGTAGGGCTCCCGTTTACCATATGGGAGGCCCCGGGTTCGGTTCCCGGGGCCTCCTGGTCAAGGCAAGCCCGCCCGCACGGCGTGGTTAGCTGACCCAGCGAGCACAAGCAGCAAGGGGGGGATAAATGAATAAATAAATAAAATCTTAAAAAATAATAATAATAATAATAATTAAAGAGCAGAGAAAAATATTCTAACACAAAGGAAAGGTTAGAACCTGAGACCCTGGAGCAAAAGAGGGGGCTGCAGAAAAGAGATGAGGTTTGAATGGGCTCTCCCTCCAGACGCCCCTTGGGGAGCAGGAGAACCCCACACATCCAGGCAGGGCTGGGGCTTCTCCTGGGGGAAGTCGGGAGCCTAACGTGACCTTTCCTTGGCACAGAGAAGGGCGTAGCCCCCGCCCTACGACAGCTGCACGCGTTGCTCATGGCACCGCAGAACAAGGACGAGGTCAGCACTGCGGACGCCATCTTCATCCAGCGGGATCTCAAGCTGGTCTCGGGCTTCATGCCCCACTTCTTCAGGCTGTTCCGGAGCACGGTCAAGCAGGTGGACTTTTCTGAGGTGGAGAGAGCCCGATTCATCATCAATGACTGGGTGAAGACGACCACAAAAGGTGAATGGGCGGGAAAGGAAGCCTGTCCCCAGGGCCTGCGGGGAAAGGGCATTTGGAGGCCCCTCAAGCAGCCTGGATTCTCCCTTTCAGTGTTCGCTTCTCTGTGGGCAGAGGACAAAGGCTGCCAGAACCAAAGCCTGAAGGCTGGTATTTTTTCGTAATTAGGCCTACTGACCAACTCCACACCCCACCCCCAAAGGCATCCCTGGAAAGTGTGGGACTGAATAAGGACAGCAGTGGCCACAGCCAGGAAGAGTCTTCAAGGCTGCAGCGTAGGGGCCGAGGCAAGGGGTGAAGGGAGGGAAGATTTAAGTTTCAGAGTCTGATTCAGGGCAGGATCCCAGGCCCGAGAGAGCCCTGAGCCGGGAGACTCTTGGACTCTTAGGAAGATGGAAGCGGTTGAAGGCGGCTGGAATGATCCATTTAAAGTCCCAGTCGGCCCCTCCGGCTGGATGTCTTCAACATACATCCACTGGAGACCTGAGGGCTGAAGAGAAGTGAGCACACCCGGCTTTCCCCTAGGCATGATCAGCGACTTGCTTGGCGAAGGTTCATTGGACCAGCTGACGCGCCTGGTGCTGGTGAACGCCCTGTACTTCAACGGCCAGTGGAAGATGCCCTTCCCAGCCTCCAACACCCACCACCGCCTCTTCTACAAGCCTGACGGCAGCACCGTCTCTGTGCCCATGATGGCCCAGATCAACAAGTTCAGATACAGTAAGTGCAAGGCCCCCTTCCCCAAGCTCCACGGCTACTGCACCTCATCCCTGGGGGCTCCAGGGGGACAGCCGAAATGTTGTCCTCTAAGGGAGGACAAACCCTAGAATACACCCCAACCTTGACAGAGATTTCCCAGGTGGGAGATCCTGGGGTAATCGGAGCAGAAGACAGCAGCTTTATCTCATGCAAGATGAAATCCAGAAATCCCCACAGGCCTAAACTTGACCCCTATCTCCCATCCTGATGTGCTTCTACTGTGATGACCTGGGACCAACAAATCTTGCCAGGGGACATTGAAGTTAAGGGATTAAGGACTGGGATGAATAAGTGGCTGGGTGTCAGGGAGGGGGACATGGAAATAAAAAACCAGAAAGATATAGAGAAACCAGAAGATGCTGTGAATCAGTAGAAGAGAAGGGAAATGAAAATAAAGACACTGAATTGGGGAGCCTCAACAGGAGCACTAGTTGAACAAGACTGGACTGCACTGGAGCTGTGGCCTTTTACCAACGTGCTATCTTCGTGTCTTCCCAGCTGAGTTTTCCACACCCGATGGCCATTACTATGAGATTGTGGAGTTGCCCTACCATGGAGAAACTCTCAGCATGTTCATTGCTGCTCCCTTTGAAAAAGAGTTGCCTCTCTCTGTCCTCTCCAACATTCTGGATGCCCAGCTCATCAGCCAGTGGGAAGGAAATATGACCAGACTGCCCCGGCTTCTGGTTCTGCCCAAGTAAGCACCCGCCTGCTCTTGCCATACTTGCCTGTGCCTTACTCCCACCCCCTTTCCTCTCCTGGCTCCTGAACGCACCACGCCAGTACTGAGCTTCCCATTCTCAGATCCATGACGTTGGCAGGGCAGGAACATGTGTGAGAGGCTGATGGGAAATGGTCTGGCCTGGGTTTGATCAGGACGCCTCTCACTGGGCCTCTCCTCCCATTTCTGCTGCAGGGCAGGGGCCAGCTTTTCTAGACCATGCCCCATTTCCCACCCCCAGAATGTCCAGTAAAAGAGCCAGAGAAATGATGGGGATAAAGGGCTGCATCGGTCTAAACCCTTTCACAAACGCCCCTCACTCCCACCTCCCAGTCCTCTGCGGGGGTAGCAGCCCCAAATGACAGCTGCTAAAATCCCTCTGCAGAAGCCAAGGGGTGGAGAAGGCTGGGGCTAGGCAACTCCAGAACTGTAGGGAAACCTCTCACCACCGTTCCCCCCAACTTCTCGATGCCTATAATGCCAGGCTTGGAGAAAGAGAATTTAGTTGGTGAGGTTTTTCTTTCTCTCTCTCTTATAAAAATCATGGTAATTAGTCATCCCCTGGTGGGAAGCAGAGAAGCCCTGAAGCCTCTCTGCTTGAGTCCTCTTCAGGCTAGCTCTCAGAAACTCCATTTACAGACCAAGATTTTGTTCAGATATCCTTGCAAGAGGATTTGCCCTTGGCCCCCCAGCAGGCTGAAAAAAATTATGCTGAAACTACTGCCTTATTTGAAGAAAGCAATTAGTCATGGGTCTGAAGAATGTTCATTAATTTTAGAAACCACCAGCGAGGAGAGAGAGACATTGCAAACAGATTTCAAAAAACAGGTCCCCTCTTCTATTCTCACATAAATTTCCATCATGGCTGACCTCCAGGGGGGATACCTGGAGGGGACTGCGGACCCCCTGGCTGGGAGAGCTGGGCACCACAGCAGGACGGGGCCCTAGCTTGAGCGGGCTCCTCCTGTCCTGCAGGTTCTCCCTGGAGAGTGAAGTTGACCTCAGGAAGCCCCTGGAGAACCTGGGGATGACCGACATGTTCAGGCTGGGCCAGGCAGACTTCACGAGTCTTTCAAGTAAGGTTTTCTGTTCACTTCCGGTGGACTGTGGGGCCCCCAAGAGGACAAAGGGTGCTTCTTCCTGAGAACAGCGGCTCATCTGCCCTTGTACCCACCTCTGTTTCAGGTCAAGAGCCTCTCTACGTATCGCAGGCGCTGCAAAAAGTGAAGATCGAGGTGAATGAGAGCGGCACTGTGGCATCCTCCTCCACAGGTGAGTCCGGCTCACCTGAGACTCTTGGCCCGTTCCACCCCACGCCCCAGGCACCGAGTTTCAGCCCGAGGCTTCCAGCAGGGGGCGCTGCCTGGAGCCTCGCTCGTCCTTCAGGAAAACTGGTCCCCAACCCAGGGCGAGGCAGCGTGTGGCCCAGGCACCCGCTGGCTGCACCACAGAGTAGCTCTTTCTCTGTGGGAAGAACAAAGCCCTGTGGCCACACTGTCCCCACTTGTGTTTCTTGGCTGAGAAAATGGGGCCCCTCTCCCTAGGACCCTATTCCCTTACCCCCTGGCTTCTGAGATGCCCTGAGTGTGAAAAGGCCTCCCAAGGCAGGTCCTCTTTGTTCCCACGGTGGGCAGTGAACACAAGGAGCTCGATTTAGCCATAGGCCCAGAAAGGGCTTGGCCACGTGGGTGTTTGTGGTTGAAGAGCTGATCGACCTCTGCCCAGCGACTGGAGGAAGCCGGGTTTCAGAGGACCTCCCTAAACCAAGCCTCCCAAAAGTCACCCAACAGTGCCCCCGTCAGACGGAATGCTGACCTCACCTGTGATCAGCCCAGGGTGGCAGTGCTGACGTGCCTCTGCTCTAAGGCCTTGTCTCTTCTCTCCCAGCCATCATGGTCTCAGCTCGAATGGCCCCCCAGGAGGTCATCATGGACAGACCCTTCCTGTTTGTGGTGCGGCACAACCCCACAGGTGAGCCTGGGACGCCCCATGCTCCATGAGTCCTTCCGTCTGCTCTCCCAGTCTGGGAACTGACCCTGCCTCATGAGGACACCCCTTGGCACCCCAAGAGATTCTCATCAGAGAATCCATAATTCCCCTGTGTTATCTATTCTGTCCTGCTTTCTCTGCTCGGAGGAGGGTGGCGCTCTGGCATGCACAGAGCACTGTGCCAGGAGTCCAGTTCTATCTTAGTAAAGCAGCTTGGACTCTGGACCCCTCAGTTATGGTCTCAGGATCTCGGTTCATCCATAAACACTGCATAAGGTGAGCTGCCTGGTTTCTTCCCTCTCTGAACGCCCATGGTTGGTTTCCATTCTCAGAAACAGTCCTTTTCATGGGCCAGGTGATGGAACCCTGAGTGCAAGGAAGAGAAGCCCTCCTCTGGGACAGAACTGGACACGTCTCCGCAAAGAAGAAACTCTGAGGGAAAAAAAAAAAAGAATTTTCATCTTAATCACTTTTTCTGCAGAAAGACATTTACGCTTTTTTTTTCTTTTGGTAAATCTTTCAAATCTGCCTCAGACCTCAGCCTCTCCCCTCAGAGGCTCCTTCCCAAAGGATAGGAAAGAGGAACATAGAACCAAACTCCCTAGTGGAGACCCTGGAAGAAAACTCTGAAGCATGAAACCTGAAGGGCTCCAGGACAGACTGCAAACCTCACAGAACCATTTGCACAGCTGCTTCCGCCCATCTTCCTGCCCTTTTGGATCTTCAGACCTCCTCCCCACTAAGCCCCTGCAGCTTCTGTGCGCTTGGCAGAAACGATTTGTGTTCCGGTCACGTTGCTGTCACTCTTGCACTGTCTGCCGCTGCTGGAGAGACTGGCATCGGGCCAAAGGCCGGCGGAAGAAACATCCTTTCGTGCCAAGGTCCACTCCGGCACTGACAACCCTCCCCTAGCATCAGAGGCGCCAAGAGCCACTGCCCCTCCAGGGCTGAAACCCGCCCTGACCCCAAGTGTGCAACTGTTATTTTGGAGTGTAGGTGACTTGTTTACTCATAGAAGCAGGTTTTTGCTTCCCACAAACTTTACTCTGTAGGACTAGAGAAGAAAGGTCAGATGTGTGCCTGGCTCTGCCGCCAAATCTCCCAGTGGGGAGGGCGGGACGCCAGTGGTGTGCTTGCGTATTTATCACATTCTTCCCCTCGTGTGCCCGTTAGAGAGAGAGAAGAAGCGAGAAAAAGACATTTATTTAAACCTGCTTAGAGTGTTCCTTGGTGGTCTGTGAGCCAGAAGAGGTGGGCGTTGAATCTCTGGAGTCTCTGGTCATCTGACCGGAGACCTTCTGGGCCTCGCGAGATGGGACCCACACTGCCACCTTGTGGCCGCCTGAAGCCTGTCAGCTCCTCTCCTTGCCTTGCCTTTCTGCTTGGTGATTCCCGCCTGACAAGATGATCCAGCCTCAGTCACTTCAGTGGCCAAAAGCACAGGGTGGGCGAAATGGACTAATTGAGGACAGAGTGGTTTCAAATTTTTCCAATATATGTAGGTACAGAAGTGCAAGGTGCTGTTAAGACCTACCGGGAAAGAAAGAAGTTTCCCCAATTACAGGGTGACTCACAGCCGCATGGGTGACTCACACCAATGTGTCATTTCCGGCTGCTGTGAGTGAGCAGCAGACGCGTGTGAGAGAGAGAGAGAAAGTGTCAGCGAGCTCAGGCCCACCTACCCTCTTTAGATCATCTTTTTGAAAACCTTTTAGCTAAGGGGCATGTCAAGAAGATCAGTTTTTTGAAGAATTGCACATAGATGTGAAATGAATGTGATCCACTGAAACCCTAATTGTCCCACTGTTGCTAGTTGGTGAAAAATTCTCCTTTGGGGTTTTTGTTTTTGTTTTTTTTTCATCATGCACTGGACAGTGACAGCCACCTGCAGTACCCATGAGTGTACCAAGATGTGGGGTCAAATGTTCTTTTGTTTGTTTATACGGTTTTTCACTTTTGATATATAAACAAGGAAAAATGTAAAAAATACTACTAATAAATAAATATATAAAAGGAATATTTCAAAACAGTCCCCGCCTTTCCTTTCAATGTCGCAAAACAAGATCTCAAAATCCTGTAGGTTCCTAGAACTTTCTGGTGAAAGGGATCTTTATGAAACATGCACCGACAAGCCCAGGCACGCTGAGACACAAAGGGCAAGTCCACAGGACTGGCCCTCAGGTCTCTGTGACAAGGTCCCAAAGACATGTTGAGGTAGGGCTTGATTCTCCCTCTGGGTAACACACTCAAAAAGGCAAGAGGGTCCCCCAGACCCCTTCCTCCCAGCTTGCCGGGCCCACATCACTCTCCCTGTGAGTTCTCACCTCTGTTGGTGACATTTGTTTCCACCCTCCCGCCCCACCCCAGCCCCTGCCCCACCTCTCAAAACCCAGATCAAAGGCTCATTTCCTCCACCTAGGGTTTCCATTGCCACTGTCAACATCTTCCCTCTCAACTTGACACAGTTATTTTTCTTTTTCCTGGTTTGTAACAGTGCCTGTATTCACGTTTGTCCTTTCATTTGTGCGTATCTTACCCTCCCCACCCCTCTCATCTAAATATCAGGTTCCTTGAAAACAAGGATCTTTCAGTATATATGTATTTGATATCCTCCTTAAAAGGTCTTTTATTCTCTTCCTCCAGTATCTTGAAGGCTCTTGGCAGAGGACATACTTCCCTCAATTACTTTCTGTTCATATATTCAAAATTAATTTTTATAATTTTTTATATTAGAGAAGCTAGAGATTAACTGAAAAGCCATGCAGAAAAATACAGAGTTCCCATATACCTCCCCCTATACACACACACACACACATGCAGTTTTCCCTATTCTTTTTTTTTTTTTTTTTTTAAGATTTTATTTATTTATTCATTTATCCCCCCCTTGCTGCTTGTGCTCGCTGGGTCAGCTAACCACGCCGTGCAGGCGGGCTTGCCTTCACCAGGAGGCCCCGGGAACCGAACCCGGGGCCTCCCATGTGGTAAACGGGAGCCCTACTGATTGAGCCACAGCCGCTTCCCTCCCTATTCTTAACACTTTGCATTAGTGTGGTACTTTCGTTACAATTGATGAAAGAATATTATTATAATTGTACTGTTAACTATGATCCGTAGTTTACATTAGAGTTCACTGTTTGTGTTGTACAGTCTTATGGTTGTTTTTAAAATTTTTATTCTAGTAACATATATACAACCTAAACTGTTCCTTTTAACTGCATTCAAATATGTAATTCAGTGGTGCTAATTACATTCACAATTTTGTGCTACCATCACCACCACCCATTACCAAAACTTTCCCATCACCCCAAACAGAAATCTGTACTAATTAAGAATTAACTCCCCTCCACTACCCCTAACCAGAGGTGTAGCAGTTTGATACTGTTTATGAATTCCAAAAATAGATATTGGATTATGTTTGAAAACTGGTCTGTACCTCTGGGCATATTAGATTATATTGGATTCAGAGGTTTCACTTTCACTTGATTAAATAATGATTAAGGCTTTGATTGGGCCATGTCAGTAGGACGTTGAGTTCCTGTCCCTTGGTGGGTGGGGACTCACAGAGAAAACGACGTGGCAGAAGAGTTAGTTGGAGTTTTGATCCGGGAGCCTGGGAAGTAAACACACAACGAAGGAGATATGTGAGGAAGGAGAGAAGGCTCAATTGGATACAGCAGAGGCCCTGGGAAGAGAGACAAGCCGTTTGCCTGATAGTCTACAACTGGCCTTGTGGAGCTAGCAGAGGAGCTGAGCCTGGAGAGAAATGAGCCCCGGGAAGAGAGGAACCCAGGAAGCCTGAACCCTGGCAGATGTGGGCAGCCATCTTGCTCCAACACGTGGCAACAGACTTTGGTGAGGGAGTAACTTATGCTTTATGGCCTGGTAACTGTGGGCTTCTACCCCAAATAAATACCCTTTATAAAAGCCAACAGATTTCTGGTATTTTGCATCAGCACCCCTTTGGCTGACTAATACACCTGGTAACCTATATTCTGGTTCTGACTCTATGAATTTGTTTACTCTAATTATTTCATATCAGTGAGATCATACATTTGTCCTTTTGTGTCTGGCCTATTTCACTCAACATGATGTCTTCCAAGTTCATCCATGTTGTCACATATATCAGAACTTCATTCCTTTTTACGGCTGAATAATATTCCATTGTATGTATAGCCCACATGTTCTTTATCTATCCACCTCTTGAAGAACACATGGGTTGCTTCCATCTTTGGCAATGTTGAATAATTCCACTAGGAACATTGGTGTGAAAATACCTGCTAAAGTCCCTGCTTTCAGTTCTTTTGGGTATTTACCTAGAAGTGGAATTGCCAGGTCATATGATAATTCTATATTTTCTGATCAACTGCCAAACTGTTTACCACAGTGGCTGCACCATTTTACACTCCCACTGACCATGAACAAGTGTTCCTATTTCTCCACATCCTCTCCAATGTTTATTTTCCATTTTAAAAATAGTAATCATTCTAGTGGGTATGAAATGGTATCTCAGTTTTGATTTGCATTTCCCTGATGTCTAATGATGTTGAGCATCTTTTCATGTGCTTTTTGGAGAAATGTCTATTCAAGTCTTTTGTCCACTTTTTAATTGGGTTGTTTGTCTTTTTGTTGTTGACTTGTAGAAGTTCTTTATCTATTCTGCATATTTAACTCTTATGGATATGTGGTTCCCAAATATTTTCTCCAATTGTGTAGGCTGTCCTTTTTTTTTTTTTTTTTTTTTTAATTTTTTATTTATTTACTTCATCCATTTTATTTATTTACTTTATCCATTTTAAACCCCCCCTTCCCCATTTGCTGTTTTGTGTCCATTCGCTGGGCAATTCTCCGTGTCTGTTTCCTGCCATCTCTTCTCATCCTCCTCCTCCAGTCTTCACCAGGATTCGATCCTGGAGACCTCTGATGTAGGAGAGAGGTGTTCTGCCGCCTGCGCTACCTCAGCTCCTGGCTTCTGCAGCTTTCAGAGCATCTCGTCTTGTCTCTCCCCTGTTACGTCATCATCCTGCTGCATGGCTCCCGGGGCCTGACAGCTCAGTGACACACAGAGCCTGGCAGCCCATGCGCCTTCTATATATGTATTTTTCTATTTTACCGGGAGGTCCTGGGGATCGAACCCAGGTCCCTCCATATGGCAGACGGACGCCCAACCATTTGAGCCACATCCGCCCGCCTAGGCTGTCCTTTTACTTTCATGATGAAGTCCTTTGATGCAAAGAAGTTTTTAATTTTGGTGAAGTCCCATCTATCTATTTTTTCCTTTGGTTGTTCATGTTTCTGGTGTGTGGAGCATGTTCCTGGCTGAAGCATGTTTCTCTTCAGTGAAGCTGACCTGCCTGGGGAGCACAGTTTTGTCCAGAGAAGGGAGCAAGTAGACAGGTTCACCAGGAGGAATTTCAGTGCCCTTAAATGTGACCTAGTTGTTGCACCTCCCCAAAGATGTGGTTTAACAGGTTTCAGTGCTAGCTTGTATGTAATGGACTGCAATGTTACCATAGACTTTCATGAGCTGGCTTCAGGAAAAGAGATCGCCGGTGCCATTAGGGACTTCAATGCAAATGAATTGAAGGACGTCCAAGTGATGGCTTTTCCCCATGATGGAAAAACTGAAAATAGCTTGAAGTAGAGACCAAAAAACTATAGAAACCTCAGAAGACTCTCAATACATGGCTTACACTGTCCTCAGGAACCATTTTTCTTATGCATCCCCTCCTTACATAGAAGCTCAAATGAAAAAGTTGGCCAGAGATGGAAGAATAGGTACTATGGGTAGAGCATTGGTTGGGTTTACACCCCAAGAGTGCAAGAACTGTGCTGAATATGCTATAAAAGAAAGTATTGGGAAATTATGGAAATGCAAAGAGGTGTTTTTATGTGATCCAATGTAAGGCTTCATTGAAATTTTAAGGAAAAATTTCAATCATTACAAAATTTTCTTTTGGCTAATAAAGAGAAGGGGAAGAGCTTCGTTACAGCTGTGTATTAGAAAACTGGAAGTATTCTCTGTTCAATAACAATGACTGATTTATAGATTGCCCTGTAACATTTCTAGTCATCTTTAAAATCTGATGAGAACCTACCCTTCATCAGGTACTGGTAAGTTACATGCATTAGAAGCCCTCCAGAATTAGCTAGAGTAAAATGGCCATGGTTGCTGAGCCACCTTTCATTATTGTAACTAAAACTAAAAATGGACTCGATTTATTTGGTTTTCCTGAACTCTTTACTCCCAAGATCTGTATATAACTCTGACTTGGGAGGCAGCCATTCTTTTAAAAATGTCTCATTTTTTAAAAAACTCAAGTAGCAAGTGACTAAAAGTGGTGAGACTTACTTATAAAATAAAATCTCTCTTTCAAAGCATGCTTGTTCTTTCTTGCCTTGCCACTTTCAGGATGACCTACTGTTCATTCTGAAGATAACTCCAAAAGCCAGATTTGTCTAAATTTTTAATGTTTATATAGGGAAATGGAATGGTGGTATTGGGCGTGACTTCAAGGAATTGTGTTTATCCCTTTTGGAATTTAAATGCAGAATTTGAATGTTTAGGGAATATATTGCTTTTGAGCAAAGAAAAGGTATCAGTGCAAGAAAATTTATTTGACAAAAATCAAAATGTGTACCCTCCTTCTTTGTGAATTAAAATAACCCATTTGTTGATTCTGGTGGTTTGATGTAAATATTTAGTATTTATTTATATTGCTTTAGTACAAGATGCTTTCTACCCATAAAACACAATGAATGTAGGAAAGACAAAAAAAAGAAAAAAAGAAAAAAAAAAGTAAAAAAAAACACAATGAAATGAATTTTTCCATAGACTGTCTCACACAAAAGATAATGATCTTGTCTAATCAAAGCACATGATGGGAACTTATTGTAAGGAATTTAAAATAAAAATAAGATTGCACTAAAAAAAGAAGTCTAAGAAACCACTGCCTAACACAAGGTCCTGAAAATGCTTCCCTATGTTTTCTTCCAGGAGTTTTATAGTTTTTGGTTCTTATATTTAGGCCTTTGATCCATTTTGAGTTAATTTTTTAATATGATGTGAGGTAGGGGTCCACCTTCATTTTTTTGCATATGGATATCCAGTTTTCCCACCACCACTTGTTGAAGAGACTATTCTTTCCCATTGAGTA
Organism: Tolypeutes matacus; assembly: GCA_026826555.1. Taxonomy (NCBI): domain Eukaryota; kingdom Metazoa; phylum Chordata; class Mammalia; order Cingulata; family Chlamyphoridae; genus Tolypeutes; species Tolypeutes matacus. Next base: position 833,175 of record JAKSZT010017954.1, read on the forward strand.
GACTTGGCATCCTCGTCAAAATCAATTGGCCAAGAAGAAATAAAATAATAAAAATAAAATAAAATAAAATTTTAAAAAATCAATTGGCCATAGAAGTAAGGGTTTATTTTTTTAACTCTCAGTTTGATTCCATTGATCTATATGTCTGTCCCTGTGCCAGTACCATGGCATTTTGATTACTGTAGCTTTGTATTTAGCTTTAGGATTGGGAAGTGTGAGTCCTCCAACTTTGTTCTTCTTTTTCAAGATGGTTTTGGCTATTTAGGGCCCCTTACACTACCATATAAATTTGATGATTAGATTTTCCATTTCTGCAAAGAAGGCTACTGGAATTTTGGCTGAGATTGCAGTGAATCTGTAAATCATTTTGGGTAGAATTGATATATCAATATTTAGTCTTCCAAGCCATGAACATGGAATGTCCTTCCATTTATTTGTCTTCTTTGATTTCTTTTAGCAATGTTTCATCATTTTTATTGTGGATAAGTCCTTCACATCCTTGGTTAGATTTATTCCTACATATCTGATTCTTTTAGTTGCTATTGTATATATAATTGTTCTTGTTTTCCTCTTCAGATTGTTCTTTATTAGTGTATAGAAACACTACCAATTTTTGCGGGTTGATCTTGTACCCATGCCACTTTGTTGAATTTATTTTTATCTCTATCTCTAGTAGCTTTTGTGAATAAAAGTAATTTTTTAACTGAAAAGAAGTACCAAGAAGTATCTATTAAAATTGCATGCCATCCAGCTCCCAAATCTTAAAGAGAGGATTGAGAGATACTATCAGCTGCATTAGATTCCAGCTCCCTGGATGGCTCAGCCATTTCTTAAACCAACAACTCATTCTGGGGGTTCTTGGTCAGAATACCGTCTGGTAGTTATTAAGGGGTGGTGAACTCTCTGTCATGGGACAAGTTCAGGGGCATCCAGGATGACCTCTTGGTGAGGCTCCTTCAGTGATGGGGGTGTAAAACCAGATGACTCTCTTTTAATTATAAAGAACACCTGTTCCTTGTAAGATATTCAAACAGTTCAAAGGTTTAACACAGTGGGAACTTAAAAGCCCCCATTTTCCTGGGTGTTCTTCTAGAAATTTGCTAAGCATTTACAAGCATGTACAAAATATTTCTTCACTTGGAATGGGTGTGCCTCAAACAATTGAGCACCCACCTCCCACATGGGAGGTCCCAGGTTCAGTTCACAGTGCCTTCTAAAGATAAAACAAATGAACAGACAATGAGGGGGAAAAAAGGAGCAAACAACGAGCAAAAACACTGAGCAAACAGACGAGGGGGCCATCTGGTGGGGCGGTATTCTTTTCTTTTGCACAGAGGTCATACTACATATACTGTTCTGCAGCTTGCTTTGTTCCCCAAACGATGCACCCTAGACACCTTTCCCTGATTCTTTTTTCCAGCCACATATATAGCTGTGATATAATTCCTTAATTACTAAGGATGGACATTTTGGTTGTGTCAGGGCTTTTGATATCGTTGTTGTTACCAACAGTGCTGAGGTAGACATCCTTATACAGTTTCCCCAATGCACATGTACCTACAGGATAGTCTCTTAAGAAACTGCGAATCCTGAAATTCTGTGATTCTGAGAACACAAACATTTCCAAATGTGATCATTTTACCTGGTGTTGGGGATTGGATTATGTACCCTACAAAAGGCATGTTCAAGTCTTTATCTGCATTCCTGTGGGGATGAACTATTTGTAAATAGGCCCTTTGAAGAGGCTGTTATTACTTAAAGTGTGGTCTCATGTGTGAATAAGATCTTCAGAGATCCTATTTTAGATGAGGCTTAATTGAATCAGGGTGGGCCTTAATCTGTATGACTGGAAGCCTTATAAAGAGAGGAAATTCATACACACTCAGAAGGAGGAAGTCTGAAAAAGCCAGAGAGGAAAGAGAGATTGGCATGTGATGGAAGTCTGCCAATGCCAGAATGGTGCCGACCCTGGGGGAACAGCATGGCCTTGAGATACTTTGATTTTGGACTTCTAGTCTTCAACACTGTGAGACAATAAATGCTTGTTGTTTAAGCCAACTCATTGAGTAGTAGTTGTCATAGCAGCTCTGGTTAGAATCTTACCTCTTCTCAAGCCCAGATAAACCTCCACAACTTTCCTAAATAAACCGTTGCCATCAATAAAGATAGATGTTGGGTCTTGAACTAAAAGAACCTTCACATTATCTTTTTCTCTGAAGTGCTGTTAGAAATTTCTTGGAGCAAACTCTGATCATAATGTTTTAAAGAATAAATCCAGAAAGGCTATTCATTTATCTAACCTCTCCTCAATCATTCAACAAATGCCAGCCTCTGGCCTGCTTACTCCTCTCCCCTCCCATTCCCATTTCCTTTTCAGGAGTCAGCTCAGGAACATTTTTGGAGGTCTCTCACATGATGAGCTAAGAAGTTTAAAGGAGATGCAATTGTTTGGTGCCTTCTCCGATGGAGTCTTCTCTTTAGATTTGCCTTCTTCAAGCTTCTCTTCTCCCATGAGGCTGATGTAGTGGGGGGAGCCTCAAAGTCTACTCAAGCCTGGAAGGAAGGGTCTTCCCCTCTCCTTAGTAAGTCAGTGGAAACCAGGGCAAGACCCAGAGAAAGGAGACCTGGAAGGAGTGGCTCACTAAAGCTCCTCTCAGCTTTAGAGAAAGAGGCTTTCTCTTGTTTATTGATTGATTGATTGATTGATTGATTGATCCCCCCCCCTTGCTGCTTGTGCTCACTGTGTCTATTTTGCTTTGCGTTTTTCTGTGTCTGCTTGTCTCCCTTTGTTGCATCATCTTGCTGCGCCAGCTCACCCACTGGCCTGCGCCACACAGGCCGCCAGCTCACCGCACAGCATGGTGAGCAGCCAGCTTGCCTTCACCAGGAGGCCCCACGAATCGAACCCAGGGCCTCCCATATGGTAAACGGGAGCCCAACCAATTGAGCCACGGCCGCTTCCCCAGATGCTCTCTCTTGACCTCAATAAGTTTTTTCTTTTTCCTTTCCTATTTCCACTATGCAACTGGCAAGCTTTGTAGGGCCACAATATGGTTGTGGAACTAGAAAGAAAAGGCCAACACGAAAGACCATTAGGCCTCAGCCCCACCCCCTCTTAGACCAGGGATGCAAAAACTGGATATGTCCTGGTCCAGTTCACAAGCTCTAGTTCTGTACCAGGATTTGTGCTCAATAATCCAGCTGTTCCTAAGGGAATCCTCTTCCTGCCTCGCTCTCTTGCACAGATCCCTCTCTGGGCCTCGGAGGGACTAGCTGGGGTCCTGATGGTCAACGCTCCAAGAATTCAGGCATGCTGGGACCCAAGTAGACCTGTCCAGCTCTTTACATCCTGAAAAAATGACCAAGTTCAGACCACGGGCTAGTTGCTGGGGAGTTACCCACCTCTAAAAGACTTGCTTAGAAACCTAAAGAGCTTTTGTTTGCACATGACATTTCAAAAAGCAGAGCAAGTTTGCCTTAATTCTGCAAAATACAGTTTAAAAATGGCCCATACCTGCTGAGTACGTTCAGAAGAAAAGAGTTCTTCAAAAGGCCTTATCACCACAGAGGATGTTTGTTCCAGGAAGCTTTTCTCAGACAGCGTGAGGACAAAGAAAACGACGCAGACTTACAAAGCTGACAAAACTCCAGGCCCATCGCAAAGCCTGCCCAGCCCTGTTTGATTTTTGCCCAGACCCCCTCCTTGGCCATTCTAAGTTTCTCTTTCTCTCTCTATTTCAGTCGGGATGAAAAACTAACAAGGTCTGCCTCCAGCCATCACTGCTACAGATTTCTTGTAAACTTTTTTTTTTTTAACTTTATTTGGTACATTTAATAATTGAAAACATAAACAATTAAACACTAAAAAGTAAACACAGATGAATAAATATATACATTTCTCAATTAAATGTAATGGATACATGTAAATTTTTTTTTTAATCAAACAATATATTACACAATATATTTGGTTCATAGTAATGCATTCACACAGTATTTGTCCTTTTGTGTCTGGCTTGCTTCACTCAACATAATGTCCTCCAGGTTCATCCATGTTGCCATATGCTTTATGACTTCATTTCTTCTTACAGCTGCATAATATTCCATCGTGTGAATAGACCACAGTTTGTTTATCCATGCATCTGTTGATGGACACCTGGGTTGTTTCCAGCTTTAGGCAATGGTGAATAATGTGGCTATGAACATCGGTGTGCAGATGTCTGTTCGTGTCACTGCTCTCAGTTCTTCTGGGTATATATCCAGTAGTGGTATTGCAGGGTCACATGGCAAGTCTATATTCAACTTCTTTAGGAACTGCCAAACAGTCCTCCATAGTGGTTGTACCATCCTGCATTCCCACCAACAGTGAAGATGTGTTCCTATCTCTCCACATCCTCTCCAACACTTGTAGTTCTCTGTCTTTTTAATAGTGGCCATTCTGATAGGTGTGAAATGATATCTCATTGTAGTTTTGATTTGCATTTCCCTAATCATGAGTGATGTTGAGCATTTCTTCATGTGTTTTTTTGCCATTTGTATTTCTTCTTCGGAGAAATGTCTATTCAAGTCTTTGGCCCATTTTTTAATTGGGTCATTTGTCTTTTTGTTGTTGAATTGTAACATCTCTCAAGGGTAAAAATATTCTAGAAAAAAAATATATTCTAGGCATAAGAATGGAACTTGTCAAGGAGACCATCTGTTTTCCAAAACATTTTTAGGTGGTTTCTGAAGGTTTCATTGTACTAATAGTAGCAAATACTTCTGTAGTGATGAGGAAACTAAGGCACAGAGGCTAGGTAGCTTGCTGCTGTTACTACTTCACAAGCCCAGGCAGAATGGGCTCCTCTATGCTCCCGAGTCGTTCCACTCTCCGAGGCACTGGTGAGCACTGATCTCCCTGCACACAAAAAGGGGCTCGGAGGCAGGGCCGAAGGTGCTGCACTCACTCACCCGCCAGACACCATCCCAGATCTGCATCTACACCTTAGCCTTTCGGTCTCAACAGCAGCCGCTGAACTAGTCTTTTATCACCTGGCCACCAGATGTCGCTTTGACTCCAATGGAAAGCTCTCCTATGAAGGAAGGCAGTTGTGGCTTCTTCCAAAAATCTTGCGAAGTTTGAACTCCAGTCCCTTAACAAGTATTTATTTAAAAGCCTGACTTTATCCTGGGTACGGTGCAGCATTAAAAAACAAGTGTAAGCTATGTTCCTTCCTTTCAAGGACCTAAGGAAAACAGGCACCAAAAAAGCCGGAAAGGGATGCAAGCCACTGCGAAATTGATAGCAAGGAATGTTGTAGAGTCTAGACCAGAAGGTAAAGGCTCATTCGAGGAGAGACTGCGTGACTGAGACTTATAAGGATAAATACATTGGATTGGGGTCTAAGGAGAGAGAGAGAAGGCATTCCAGAAAATGGTGAAAACAAAATCACAAAAGTGAAATAAGAGCAAGGCAGGTTCAAGGGACACCCGGGAGGATGAAGCTACGAGTGCCCAAGGTGGTTTTCCAACTGCCCCCTCGGCCCTCCCAGAACCCAGCCAGTTTCTCTCCCACGCTTCCACACCCCTCCCCCAGCCCAGTAGGCCAATCTCATCTACACCCCTCAAATGAGCCAAGGTTTTATGGTACCCTTCATGTCCCAGGTTAATAGTCTGTGTCTATGAAAAGGATGGTGACAGTGACTACAATGAGACATTAAGAGATGGGATGGCTTTGGGGGGAGAGGAGGTGGAAGGAAGAGACAACTCATTTTTGGCCAGTGAAGTTTGAGGTGGCAGTGAAATTTCCAAAGGATTCAGTAAACATTTGTCCACCTACTATGTATGAGGCACTGTTCTAGGCATGGAAAAAGCAAAAAAAGAAGACAGTTGATCATCTAGCAGGAATAATAGGTTTTAAATACATAATATTAAACATAAAATTATAATTTCATAGTTTGGATTAGAAGTAAGATGTAAATATCTAGAGTTTACAATCATCTAATCAGCTCATAATTGAAGCCAATCTACAAGCACCCTACTGGGTCCTGTAAAAAAAAATAAAAGATGTATATAAAAGCATCCCACGGGGAAGCAGATGTGGCTCAAGTGACTGGGCTCCCATCAATAGGAGGTCCAGGGTTCAATTCCCGGGGCCTCCTGGTGAAGGCAAGCTGGCCCACAAGGCAAGCTGGCCCATACAAAGTGCTGGCCCGAGCAGAGAGCTGGCACAGCAAAATGATGCAACAAAAAGAGGCACAGAGGAGAGACAATAAGAGATGCAGCAGGCCAGGGAGCTGAGGTGGCACAAGAGATTAAGCACCTCTCTCCCATTCTGGAAGGTTACAATATCGGTTCCCAGTCCTGCCTAAAGAACACACAGCAAATGGACAGAGAGAGCAGATAGTGAGTGCAAAAACAATGTGGCAGGGGGAGAAATAAATAAACCTTTAAAAAATTAAAGCATCCCACAAAAGAGGCTACCATCTTGTTGAAGAGACAAGTCATACTGTCATATGCAATCAATGGATAATGCGGCATGATAATGACATTTACCAGTTAGCATTCTCAGTTAAAGCAACAGAAACTGGATAGCTCGTGGGATTACCAGGAGGGCGAGAGAACCAGGTTGGAGGTCTCACCCAGGAACAATGTCCCAAATCCCACCCATGCCTCCACCCCACCACCTCACTGGACATAAGACCCTGCCAATGGCACCCCTCCACTGCCAGCCTAAGATCCTGAACCTCTGGCCCTCTGCCAGAGTCTTCTCAAACCTCCCATCGCTCCATCCCCATCTCATCCCCTACTGGACTGAAGTCTGGGGGGAAGGTGCATGGATTGGCAGCAGAGATGCCTGTTCTGCAGCTGCAAAGAAGGCTGCAAGCGTGAATATCTAGAATCTTCCAATGCTACAGTGGCAGGTTATTCTGTCTCCCTCTAGACTCATAAGGTGGCGATTCCCAAACAAGAAAGCAGGTTTAGAGGCTGAGAGGTGAAAAAGAATTCTGACTAATGTCTGCTATAGAAAGTATTCAAGTGTTCAGTATTGATAGGAACAGCATATGATTAAGTACCGATTACTCAGTAAAGAAGAAACTGAGAGATATCATTGCCTATGACCTACTTAACAAATGGGCAAAAAAATGTGTGCAGAAAGCACCACAGGAGGGAGAAATACAGATCATAGACTCATAGAGATGAGAGGGCTTCAGCGTCCACCCAGGTCATCTGTCCAACCACCACAGGAAACTCCTTTTCAATCAAATGAGGGAAGGCATGAGGAGGTATCAGCATGGGTTATATGGGGCAATACAAACTCCACCTCTACCTGTGGAGGAGAATCTCACCTCTTCCACACTTTTCCATATGTACAAAAGACACCACTAACGTCCCAGGCATATCTTGGGTTCTTTTTCCTGCTTCTTTACTTAGATGACTTACCAACTCCTGATGATTGGTCCATTGTAAGTGCCTTTCTCACTTCTCCCTGTCCATTACTTTTCATCTTCACATCTGAATTACCAAAGCTGCCTCCTAGATGATCTTCCAACCTTCCAGTTGTCTTTCGAGTTGCCCTGCATATTGCTATCAGAGTAGTGTTCTTAAAACTCTTACAGCAAGTTATTCCCCAGCTCAGGCAACTATAATGACTCTCAACTGCCCAAGGCATCAAGTCTGAACTCATCTGCAGACATAACCTGTATTGAATCCACTAATTTATAAATTCTCTATGTTCCTTCACTAATAGTGAAGAAACCAAGTCACTGTCATCTAACTAGTTGAGACTACTTGAGCTCTATGATTCTACATAAGCAAAACCCATATTTCTAACAAGCTTCTCATGAACCTTGTTTTTTCTGCAGCTAGGCAGACCACGTTGAAATAAGGAATTCTAGAAAGGGTCAGCTTTCCATGAAATGTGGGAGCTTATATCTCTAGAGCTTCCAAAGTTCTGCAGGTTGTTTCCTAACTCTCCAGTGCAGATCTTTACCTCATACCTCATTAATTCCTGATGTACAACCACCTCCTCTCTCCCAAGAGCACATAACTTTTTATTTATTTTGCCTTCTGCCCATTTACATACTTCCATTCCTTCTTCTCATTCTGTAATGATTTACCCTTTCTAACTTTAAACAACTTGTTTTATTCATATTATTCTTGACCTAATAAATAACACCAAGGTAGTTTAGCCAACATTTATGTCATTGGCAAGCCTAAGGTACAGGCAGAGAAGAAAGCGAAATGAAAAAGGAAGGAAGAAGAAAAAGTAGAAGAAAGAAGGTGGGAGAGGGAAATAATGCTAATAGCCACCATGATCAAGTGTTTACAGTGTGTTAGATACTTTCATATATATGTACTTTTTAAATACCCTTACTCTGTCCCCTCGTAGCCTATATTTTAGATTCTAACTCTATGCTTATTCTAATGATTTAATATCAGTTAAAACATACAATATTTGTCCTTCAGTTCCTTTCTATACTATATCTCTAATCCTCAGAACAACCTTGCAAGGCAAGCATTGCTGTAACCCCAGGTTACAGGTTAAAATGACTTGACTGAAACTATACATCTAGGAAAATTCAGAGACAAGATTCCAGTGAAGTGAATTTGCCACCAGAGCATCTCACCTTCATAACAAAGAACAAGAAAAAAGAACATAAAGTGGGGATAGGAGAGATCTTACTAGGAAGTGTTTCAAGAACCACTAAAAAATAATAGTGTCATCAGTTGCTAACCAATAGTCATTCATTTATCAGCATGACAAATTTAAGATTTTCTCTTATCCTTATATCCATACCTCTTTCCCTTATTATACAGACACACACATGCACACTCACAGCCTCAGCTGAAAAGCTCCTCTTACAGTTTCCAGCCTTCTCATCTTTACACTTATGTCTGGGTCACATCTGTCCCTCTTTAGTTTGGGCACATGCTAAACTTTTTTTTTTAAGATTTATTTTATTTACTTCTCCTCCCCCGCCCTCATTGTTTTGAGCTCTCTGTGTGTTCTTCTGTGTCTGCTTGTCTTCTCTTTTGGCGGCACCAGGAACCAATCCTGGGACCTTCCAGAGTGGGAGAGAGGCACTCAATCTCTTGCAACACCTCAGCTCCCTGGTCTTCTGCGTCTCTTATTTTCTCTCCTCTGTGTCTTTTTGTTGAGTCATCTTGCTGCACCAGCTCTCCTGTGTGGGCCAGCACTCCGCATGGGTCAGCTTGCTTTTCACCATGAGGCCGTAGGAATCTAACCTTGGACCTCCTATATGGTAGATGAGAGCCCAACTGCTTGAGCCACATCCCGCTTCCCCATGGTAAACTTTTAAGAGTCTCTTTATTTCTCCCCCTTGTGCCTTAATTTCCCTTTATGTTTCTCCCATTTCTCTTACATCTCTTTTATATCAGCTCTTCCTTTTGTTATTTCTCATCTCCCTCGTTTCCTACACATTTCTCCTAATTTTAAAGAGTGATGCACCCAGCAGGTTCTCAATAGATATTTATTTTAAGCTCTCTACTTCCTTCACGTGGGCCCCACCAGTACCTTTTGTCTTCCTCCTCCCCTGCTTCTAAATTCCTAATTCCCACCCTGCTCCTCCTTAATTGCCCACGCGCCTGCCAGTGGTCCTCCTCGCGTCCTCACAAATTCCAACGGTGGTCCCATCCACCGCTCACCCCTTTTCCCGCCTTTTTCCCCTCCAAGGTTCCAAAGCTCGAGGACTCATTGTCCTCCTTCCCCATCCTCCAACCAACCCACTCGACTGCCTCGTTGCCATGACAGCAGAGCTCCTCACAGCCGAAGTCAAGGACCCGGTTGCCAGGGCTTCCGCTTCTCCGCCTCCAGCCCCGCCCGCGCGCAACCCAGCGCTGGCGCCTGCGCAGTACGCCACGCGGGCGGCCTCGGTGCCGGGCGGGAGGAGGCGGGGCTTCGGTGGCGAAGGAAGTAAGGAGCAGAAAGGAGAAAAAAGCGAGCGGAGCTGGCGCCTACGGTGGCCGAAGAGGGACGCGCTGAGCCGGAGGCTGCAGGATGGTAGGCTGTGCGAAGAGGGAGGGGAGGGGGAACTGAGGGGCGTGGGCTGCACCTGCGGGGGTCCTCGGGGGCCGCCCTGGGTAGGAGCCGTTCCTTCTTCCCGCTTGTCCTCAGAGAGCTCGGCGGCCTCGGAAGGAAGAGCTGGGAATGGCACTCGAGAGAAGGGGAGGCGAGGGGGCGCATATGTGGGGCGATAGGGGGCTGAGTAGGGGACGGCGGGACCCGACCGAGCCTGGAAGAGCCGTCGGGTTTCGGTCCCGGGGACCCGGCCACTGCCGTAGGGAAGTCGCCCGAGGTATAGGTTCGTGGAGGGAGGGAGCGGGGGTCGCCAGTCACCAAGACCCTCTGACCCGTGCATCCCAGGGTGGAGTGGCGGCCGGTGGGGCCTAGCGGTGTGTGGGAGGGGATAGTTTCCGGGTCCAAGGAGTGAACGTCCTGCCTGGGTTTATTGCCTTGCACGCCGAGAAGCTGGGGTGAGGTGGGGAAGCCAAGTGGGCTTGAGGTTTTGCTCTGAGGGACCCAGGCTTCGGGATCCGCGGGTCTGGCGCTCCTCGCTCTCCGCCCCTCAGCCCATTCTCTTTCCAGAGTCCAGGCCTTGCGTCTTCCTGCTCACCCTCCTCTCCCAACCCCCATCCTAGACTCACACGGCTCCCTGGCGCCGTCTCTCCCTCCCGCCATACTAGCCCCACTTCCCTTTCCCCTCCACCGAAAACCCAGGCCTTGAATTATGATTTTTAGCCTACTGTTCCTGACACCCAGGGACCCCAGGAGAGAGGAGCCCCTGGGAAAAGGTGCTGAGTCGGGGTTGTGGCCCGGACCCCCTGGAATGGGGAAACTGGAGGGCCCGGGGCGGAGAAGGCTTGACTCCGCTTTCCTGCTCCTTTCAACTTGCTCTTTGTTCCGCAAAGCAAACATTCCCTAGGGGGGGCACCCCGGGGTGCCTGTGTTCCAACTCAGCCGCTGAAATCAGGTTGGGCTTGTGGAGTCTTAAGAAGTGGGCACTGAGCAGGAGGAGGCCCTTCAAGGAAGAAGAGTTAAGAGAAGGAAATCAGGAGCCAAATGCCTGGAGCACTGAGAAGAGACAAGGGTAGAATTTGGGGACCTACCAAGGGGCCACTGTAGAGACCGATTCACCCGGGCATAGGACTGGCACTGGAGAACAGTGTGCTTGGTATATCAGAAGAGCTTAGGACTCAGATGGGGTAGAGAGATGAGCACTGAAGAGAACAAACATCCGTTTAGTATTAGCCATGGGCTGCTTGCCTCTTGGCTAGGCATTTTACTTCAGTTTGGAGGAACAGAGCTAGGAAGCAGGTCATAATTCCGAACAGGTTATAGTGCTTTCCATGTGCAAACATCAACTCCTTATTCCTTCCTAACAACTTTGTGAGGTAGGCACTTCACTTATCTCCATCTTATAGATAAGGAAACTGAGGCCCAGTGATATAAAGTAATTTGCTCAAGGCCATACACACTAATCTAGCCAGGATTTGAATCCAAACAACAAACTCAGAAATTCTGACTCCCCCAGAAGGAAAGATACCTGCTGGGGGTAGGGGGTTGGGGTATCCAGAGTTGACAGTAAGGGGATAGATTTATTTTTATTTTTTTAGGAGGTACCAGGGATTGAACCTGGGACCTCATACATAGGAAGCAGGCACTCAACCGCTGAGTTACACCCACTGTCCGGGGGATAGATTTTTAAAGAAAGTTTCTGACCCCCAACTCTATCCCCTCCTCCCCTAGATGCGATTCATGCTGCTGTTCAGCCGGCAGGGCAAGCTGCGGCTTCAAAAGTGGTACCTGGCCACATCTGACAAAGAGCGCAAGAAGATGGTTCGGGAGCTTATGCAGGTGGTTCTGGCCCGCAAACCCAAGATGTGCAGTTTCCTGGAGTGGAGAGACCTCAAAGTTGTCTATAAGAGGTGACTCACCACCTACTTTCAGCCCCACCTAGATCTTGCTTGATGGGACTTTGGCAATGGGTTAAGAGAGAGGTGGCTGAAAAACAGGGCCTCTAACTAAGGTCAGGAAGAGCTGGGAGCTAAGGACTAAGGACGTCTGGAGGCAATGATCTAACTCCAGCTTCCTTTCCTTTCCAGACTCCCCTTGAAGATTCCTGTTCCCCACTTGGTTTGACTCAAGCCTCACACCCGCCTCAGGCACATACCTCTGTCCCCTTAGGTCCTGCCTGGTCCATTGCTTACCTCCCTCGAAGTCCCATGCACAGTCCTAGATCCTGCCCCACTTTTCCCAACATACATGTACACCCTCTCCAGTTCCTTCTGCTTTAAGCAGGGGAATTAATTGGCTCAGGTTTTTGCTGAGTCAAACCGAACTGGTCAGAGGGCAAGAGGGAAAGAACCAGTCTTTGCCTTTGTATGTGAGATAAGATTCAAGCTAAGAGGCCAGATGAGTTACTATTTTCCATACCCTGGGGCCACCCTGCCTCTGTCCTTAGAGGCCCTTGGACCCTGGCTGGGAATGAGGAAAATATGGAGACTTGAGCCTGGAAGCAGGCCCAACAACCCCCCAACTATGCCTCACTCAAGCAGGCCCAGGGCTCCCCAGCAATGCCTCACTTGCTCCTCTCTCCAGATATGCCAGCCTCTACTTCTGCTGCGCCATCGAGGGCCAAGACAATGAGCTCATCACACTGGAGCTGATCCACCGATATGTGGAGCTCTTAGACAAGTACTTTGGCAGCGTAAGTCTCCCTACCCACTCCAGTTTCCATGCCCAGCAATCTCCTCTTCCTCCCAAACTCTAGGGCTCTTTCCAGCCTCTGCTCTGGAAGACTCAAGGAAGAGGTGAAGTTGGAACAGAAAGAACAGTAATTAACCTCCCTTTTTAAGCCTTAAGCCTATTAGCCATGCCTCTCAGTCAGCCCTTGGGGAGGGGGCTTGTGGACCAGAGCCTACCACTTTATCTCAGCATACAGCTCAGCTCAGGAAGGACAGAGGCCACGTTCAGATTGTATCAGTGGCTCCTGACTTCGGCTACACATTGGAATCTCCTGGAGGGCTTTCTAGAAATATGGGTTCCTGGGTCCTACCCCCAGAGAGTACCTGTTGTGGGGTCTAGCCCGGACTTAGCAGACAGCTCAGCTTTTAGATGGCGAGTAGTAATAACTCCAAAATGGGTACCCCATTTAACAATCCGCAGAGTGTGCCCATGTCATTCTCTGGGTTGCTCCTCATGAGCAGGTGGCAAAATCTCCATTTTCAAATGAGAAAACTGCAGCCCAGAGGCATTGAGTATCATGTACAGCTAGCTGGTCAGCGCCAGAGCCCTGCTCGAAATGCAAGTCTTCTACCCCATTGCCCAGAAGCTCAGCTTTCCCTGCCCCACAGTGCCTAGGGAGAGAGGCTAGCTCAGCCTTGGGTGGGCCAATGTTACAGGTTGTGGGGGGCAGGGGGAAGCAACAGGAACCACAGACAAGAGTAGACTGGGGCAACTACTGTTTCATGATCATGGGTAAAGAGGCAAGAGCAGGAAACGCAAAAGGAAAGCCAAGTACCAATGATGGGGAGGGGAGAACCCCAGACAGAGCCGTGCAGAAGAGCGAATATGAGACAAGAAGCGGGGGCTGGAGTGGGGCTAGGGCTGGAACATACTTCCATCCTCAGCACTGCCTTCTCGCCCCCCCTCCCCAGGTGTGCGAGCTGGACATCATCTTCAACTTTGAGAAGGCCTACTTCATCTTGGATGAGTTTTTGATGGGAGGTGACGTCCAGGACACCTCCAAGAAGAGCGTGCTGAAGGCCATCGAGCAGGCAGACCTGCTGCAGGAGGTAGGGGCCAGGGACAGTGAGGAGGAGGAAGAGTGCGGGGGTGAAGGGTGCCCACCCTCCCCTGGGCACCCTGCCCGCCGCCACCCACTGGCCCCTGCCCGCCGCCGCGGTGGCCCCCCTCCTTGTGGCGTCTGGCCCCCACCGCGCCCAGCCGTCCAGCTTGCCCTCAAGCCCTGACCACACAGCAGCGATGGCCCACTTGTGCCCTTCCTCCCCTCATTCCAAGCTCTGTCCTTTTCCCAAGACCCAGGTGTCTCGTCCTGGCCAGATCTCCCTTTGGCTCAGGCTTCTTTTGACATCAGGGTTTGCTCAGAGAATGGAGATGGGGACACATGGTAGAGGGCTCCTTTCTTCCTTGGGTTCATCCCATTTTTTTTTTTTTCAAACACATACTCAAAAGCCTTTGCTTCTCAGGAGCAAAAGGCTATAGGGATTTGGGGGCCAGAGCCAAGGATCCCTGGCTGCTGGTTCTCCCTGCTCTCCAGTGCCCCCGCCCTCACCCCATTACTGCCTGCCCCCTCTCTGCTGTGCCACTGCTGAGACTTGGTGCAGGGAGATGAGTCACCGGAATCTGCAGTGACAAGCAAGCTGGCCTGAGCTGGCTCTGGGGAGGGGGAGAAATGGGGGCAGGGGCTCATCTCTGCAGTAGGAGGAAGGGCAGAGCTGAACTTACCACCTCTCGGGTCCCTTCCCCTTCATACACACAACACGTGTGCACACATTACCAGTGCCCTGCCCAGACCCTAGTGACTCATCCCTCTGCAGTCTGGTTCACCTTCCCTTGGGGGCCTGAAGCCAACCTCTTACTCCCCCCACCCCCAAAAACCGAGAGGAACCAGTCATCTGCCAGCCCTGGTCCCCGGAAAGTGGTTCTTGCCCCCAGCCCCAGCTTCGCCCCCTTTCCCCACAGGTACTGAGGCTGAGCCCTCTGCTCACTAAGCTCCTGGCTTTGGGTTCGCTGGGAGGTGATGGACTGACCCCGCACCGTTCTGGGGGTTGGACCCAGGAGGCCAGTGAGCTCCCTGAAGGGCTCCCTGCTGTTCTAGCCTTGGGCTCACGTTGGCTTCTCTCTCCCCTACCCCTGTGTCTCTGCTTTCCTGCTCTGCCCTGCCCCTTCTGACTACTGTCCTCTTGCCTCCCCCCTCCTTTCATTCCCTGTCTGCTGCTTCTGGTGTGTCTGCGTCACCCTCTGTCTGTCTCGGCCTTAGGAGGATGAGTCGCCGCGCAGTGTGCTGGAGGAGATGGGTCTGGCCTAGCCCCCGGCCCCGGCCATGTGGAGATGTGGGAGCTGGTGCAGAGGTGGGGCGCGAGCGGCTGTTTCTCCCACGCCTCTCCAAGGGCCCTTTTCTTGGCGGGACCAGCGGCCCCCTGTGCTGCTTTACCTTCTTATGGAGTGAGCTGTGGGCTCAAGACCCTTCAACATCCCCTTCCTCCAGCCCTTACCTCCTGTTTTCCCTTTTCCCACTGAAAGGTGAAGGAGCCAGGAGGTAGGAAAGCATGACCAAGATGGGGGTGCTATTTGGCTTTCATTCCCTGCCTTTGAAGAACTAATGTTACCCCAGACTTCCTCCCCTCCCTTATGACTGTAAATATATAAATATGTCAGGTTAAAGGGAAACGGTTTTCAGGGCTCTTCTCTATCCCTTGCCCCTATGACCTACCTCCACCCCCTCCCACCAGCCAGCCAGCCGGTCGGTGCAGCTTCTGTGCCTGGGAGAGGGGACTTCTGTGTGGTGAGAGGGAAGGCTTTTTCCCTCACCTGCCCCTGTGCTCCTCGGCTACAGCAGGTCTCTGTCCAGGGCTGGGGAGGAGCACAGAGTTAGTTTTTTTTTTCTAACCGTGCCACCTTGAGGCTAGGGAGGGCTTTTTGGGAGACAGGGGCCCTGTCCCTCCTTCACTCCATGTTCTGGGTGAGGCAGGAGGTAAGGGGGCGGGTTGGGGGGAGGTATCTGACTTCATTTCCTTAACTCTGAAATAAAAGGACAAGCGTTTCTGGACTTGGCCTTCCTGGGACTCTGTGGAGGAAAGCGGGGCTGCTGGCACCAGGCAGGAGGGAGAGAAAACTTCCATTCACCTCTTCCCCCAAACTAGGCTAGCAAGATTTCGTTTAAAAAAAAAAAAATAGAAGACACCCAGGTTAATTTAATCATCTCAGGCAAGCAATATTTGGGACACACTTATACTGAAAATATATTCATTGTTTATCTGAAATTCAGGTTGAACTGAGTGTCCTGTATTTTATGGGGCAGCCCTGTCCCAAGCCTATTTGGGGGCCCAGTGCCTCTTGACCACTGTGTCTAGCCGCCTGAGCTGCTTTCACCCAGGAAAGCACAGCTCAGGATAAAGTGGTTTCACACCCCTCATTTTCTTTGTGGTAGATTTCAGCCTTGTGGGTTTAGTTTTATTTGGCGGAGAGAATCATAAGTTCACCGGTGCTTAGAAAACGGTTGAGGAAGGGCTAAAAGCCCATATTTCTTGTAAAGTACATAGGGCCAGGAAATTTAGGCATCAGTGAAGGGAGAGGGGTTAGGTGAGATGAGGAGCAACCGGCTGTGGGGGAGCCACTCAGGCCAGCTCCTGGGGCCCTGGGTTCAGGGTATGAAGTCCCCCACAACTGACCCTGAGGCGCGCTCTCCATCCGCACAGCCCTGGGGTCAGAAAACTGTTGAACCCCTGCCCCAAAGCTGGAAGTGGAACTTAGGGTTTCTGAGTGCGTGTGAGCTTTATTCTACACCCAAACACGGTATAAAGTGGTTCCACCCCTCAACTCTCCGTTGGGTTTGGGGCAGGGAGCGAGGAGAGGAGATGGGTGTCGGAGCTGGCGCTGCCCTCACCGCCCCTTGCGAAGGGCCACGCAGGCCCAAGGGGACGGGTGAATAACCGAAAACAAAGTCCTAATAAAATAGTCACTTTTATTTCTTAGCAAAACTATTTCCTCCGTGAGGGGTATATACAATCGAGAAGGAAAAGAAGGGAGAAATTCACAGCGATCTGGAGAGGGCGGGGGTCCCCAAGAGAGGGAGACAGACACTTCACACAACTAACTGGAACTGCTTTTTCCGGTTTCGTCCCTAGAGGAATGAATTGGGGACCCGGCCCCGCGGAGGGAGGGAATTCGCACTGACCGCCCGCTCGCCTGGACTGGCCCCGGGTCACCCGCGACTGAGTTCCGGGAGTTCGGGCTTCGCACCCAGAAGAGGTCGGACCGGTCTTGGCACAGCCGGGGGGCGGGACTCCGCCCGCGGGCGAAAGGGGGCGGGGCGGGGGCGGGGCGCATGCAGACCTCGGGGGCGGAGAGGAGCTACACGGAGGGGGGAGTGGCGGCACGCGGGGGCGGGTCACGGGCGCCGGAGCAGCACGTGCTCGATGTAATTCTCCAGCTCCTCCTGCTCCTGCAGCCGGCGCTCCTCCGCCTCCGCCGCCTCCTGGGCGCGCCGCGCCTGGGCCTCCCGGCCGGGAGAGTAGCGCGGGGACGACAGGGCGTGGTGGTAGTGGCGGCGGCGCGCGGCCGCGGGCGGCTGCAGGGTCCGCGGCCGGATGTAGTTGGGAAAGGAGTGGTAGGGCCCCGGGGGAAACAGCTCGTCGTCCTCCCGATCCCAGGGCGGGAGCACCTCGTTCCAGTCCGGCAGCTCTTCCCGGGCGGGGGCGGGGGCCGGGGGCTGCGGGGAGCGGACGTAGGTGGGGGCGGCGGCGCGGGGGGCAGGCACTGGCTCGGGAGGGGCGTTCTTCTTCCGCTTCCGCTTCTCCTCCACCTCCTCGATGATGCTGACCACGTCGTCGGCTGGCAGGTGTAGCTTGGTGGACAGCTCGATGAGGCTGTCGATCGTCTGCGGGTCCATCTCGTCGTCGTCCTCCTCCTCCTCCGCCCCCTCCTGGGCCCCCTCAGCCTCCTTCCGCCGGTGGCCCGGCGTCTCCTCCTGGGAGCGCTTGTCCTCGGCTCCGGCTTCCCCGTCTTCCTCCTCGGCGAAGAGGAGCGCGTTCTGCCGCGCCCTCTCCGCCTCCTCCGCCTCCGCCTCCGCCTCCGCCGCCTCCTCATCCTCTCCCTCCTCCCTCTCCTCCCCGCCGCGTCGCTCCTGCTCCGCCTCCCCCGCCTCGCGCTCCCTCTCTCGCTCCTCCTCCGCCTCCTGCAGACCCCGGCCCCCCAAGCCGTGCTGCCGGACCCCGCCCTGCAGCAAATACTGAAGCAGCAGGTCGGAGGCGAGGTCCGCCAGGCGCTCCTCCTGCGCGGCCGCCTGCCGCGTAGCCTCCGCCTGGCGCCGCCCGGCCTCCACCTGCGCCAGCCCCTGCTGTAAGAGGCGCTCGCCCGCCTCGGAGCCGCCCAGGATGGAGCTCGCCGGCCGGCGCGCCTGGGGGAAGGGGGCTCCCAGGCTGTGATACGCCTTGGTCAGGGGTGTCAGGGCCTCGTCCAGGTGTGTCTTGGGGGCGGGCACTCCTTCCCCGAATTGGTGGGGTTCAGGAAGGGACCCGCTCTCGGGCATTCGCGCCTGGAAGTGCTGGGGGGCCGGGGGCGGCAGGGGCGCACGTTCGGGGACGCGCGCCTGGAACTCTCCCCAGGACGCGCGCCACACGCGCTCCGGCCCCGGGCTCTCCAGGTTGACTCGAGTCAGCGTGTGCGTGCGGGTTTCCGTCTCTGCTGCCGCCGTTTCTTGCTGGCGCTTGCCGCTGCTCGGACTGAAATCTCGCAGTTCCTGGAGCAGGGACGCTAGTGCCTCGAGCTCCTCAGAGGGGTTGCCCACCTCAGGACCACTCTCCTCCTGAGTCTGGGGGCGAGACGGGGCCGCGGACGCCTGAGTTTCTGGCGCCGGGAGGCTGTGGGTCTGGCTGCGCACGGTCTCAGTCAGCAGAGCTTCTGCTGCTTCTTCCGCCGGCCCCTGCTGGGAGCCGCCCAGCGCGGGGGGCGAGGCCGGGCGGTCGAGAGCCTGCAGCAGCACCGCGGCCAGCGCCCGGGGATCCACGCCCTGGAAAAGCTCTCCCTCGTCCTGCTGCTCGGAATTCCGAGCGGCTCGGAGCTCTGGGGTGCTGCCATCCTTCAGCCCGGGCACTGCGTCCCCAGCCACCCGCTCTTTATGTTCAGAGCCGAGGGCAGGTGGCTGCGCCTCAAGGCGCCCCGGGGGCGCTGCTCCGAGCCCCTTGATCAGTAGAAGGAAGCAGAAGAGGGCGAAAACCGGCAACTGGGGAGGTTTCATGACCAGGAGACTGTGGGGAAGGAGCCAGAGAAAGAGGGAATTTCTATAAGAATTCGCCGCCCGCTAATTCTATATTCCCTTCCCCCCACCTTTAATTAGGAAATCGGGGCTTCCCCGATCCCCCAACCTTACCCAGAAGAAGGACGTTTAGGAGCAGAGGAGGAAGAGGTTGTGCAGATCTCTGGAGTCGTGTAAATGGGAAAGGAACGCCCGCCACCCTGGCTTCCCCCAGCTCTTCCTCGCCCCCTTCCCTGAGCCATCTCACTGCCAGCGCCCACGTACTTAGCAGCAAGGATAAGGAGGAGAAAATCTCTGCCCCCTCCCCACAGGACTCCCCGGATGGTGCGTGGGCGACTTCAGCAGCAAGAGAAAAACGGCAATTCCCCAATTTACCAGGGACCCTTACCGGGGGCTCCCCGCTGTGTTTTCAACACCCCCATCCAGGAGGAGAGGGAACCCTCCCTCACGCCCACGGCTGCCGAGGGTTTGAGGGACGGACAGCGAAGTATTTACCAGCTGGTGTCACGACGCGGGAGGTGGAGAGGAGGGTCGGGGCGGGGTGGGGACAGGGGAAGATCGGGTCGCGTCCGCCTCGGCTCCGAGCAGTGGATGGGGTACCAGCGACGGTCGATGTCTGGCGTCCAGTGGGCCGGGCTCGGCTGGATCTGCGCGGCTCCGGGCGGCTCGCTCGCTCCGGCTTCAGCACGCTGGACAGCGCCCGGACCGCCGCCGCTTTATAAAGGGAAGCGCTCGGGGTCACGTGGGCGCGCCCCGCCCCATTGACGTCAGTGTTCATTCATGGGGAAGCGGGCGGGCGCCGCGAAGCTGGAGGGCACCCAGCGATTGGAGGGAGAGCGCCTCTCCCGTCCCGCGCCTGCGCGCTGGAACCCTCGGCTGAAGGGGCGTGCGCTACCCAAGCGCCGGGGAAACGAATGAATGAATGAATGAATGAACCGCCGAGGCGGGCGGGGGAGGGGGCTCTGAATGAATGAAGGAGGGACGAGGAGAAAAGGATGAATGAATGAATGGGAGAATGAATGGAAGCGTGGACGCGAAGACCCTGGCAGGCGGAGGGTGGGTTACAGAGCAACTTGCAGCCGCTAGAGCCCGTGCTGCTGAGCGGAATAGGAAGGGGGCACTCCCAGCGTCTGACTGGGCACCAGTAGGAGATTCATACTGGGGAGGGGAGGATAAGTGTTCGCAAACCGGGAAGGGGGCCGGGCTCCCCACCCCCCGATCGTGCGGTCCTTGGGGAACACGCCCAAGGACAGCGGGAACCCTTGAGAGAGGGACGGATCTGCGCGCGTGCGGGTGCTGTCCGCAGATCTGCGGTGCGGGGCGCTGGCCCTGGGCCGGGACAGATGGGTGGATCTTGCGGTTTGGGTAATCCCATCGGGAAGGGGCCGAGTCTGGAGAGGAAGGGGAAAGACTGAGGATCTGTGTGTTTCTGGGTCGTGTCTGTTCACGGCTGGTGCATGTCTGCAGAAAAAGGTGTGTCTGTCCTTCTGTCCGGCTGATTGTGCCACGTATGTTGGCGCCCCCGCTGTACCCCTTTTAAGCCCACCTCTCCCCACCCTTCTCCTGCTTCTTTCCATCCCGCCGCTTCAGCTCCCGAAGGACGTTTGGAGGGCGAGACCAGACCAGGTGGGGAGGGGGTTGGGCAGGTGGGGTGCGACTCAACTCTTGCTCTCCCCTCTGCTTAAAGGGAAGGTTTGAACATGGTGTGGGAGGTGGGGACTGCAACGTCAGCTATCGCCCCCTCTCTGCCACCAGACCCTTCGACCGTATCTCCTGCCAGAGGGGTTGAGGCTGGGGGCTTGGACAGCTAGAGGTTCCGGGGGGGTGGGGGGCGATGACGCACGGATTGCGCAAAGAGAATCCATCAGCCAGCCGGGTCCGGTGAAGGGAGACCAGCCGTGGGCGGGGGTATCGGGGACGGAAATGGGGAGGGGGGAGAAGGGAGGGAGGGGAGGGGAGCAGCCACTGCAGGAATGAAGGGGAGGGAGAGAGACCAGAGGGGGCTGCGGTGCAGGCAGAGAGCCGTGCGGGGGCGTGGGCAGGGAAAGGGGGGAGTGACAATGACACACGCCAGACACACAAGAACTGCGGACATAGGGTGCCTGTGGGCACGCATAGGGCACCCGCGCCCTGAGACTCAGGAAACTGAAATCAGGGCTGGCTGTCAGGGGCTCAGAGACACTTTCGGAGTCAGTCTGTCTCTTCCCTCCCCGCACCCCCCCCATCTCTTCCAGCACTGACCCTCATTCTCTCTCACACACACTCACACACTCACGTGCTTTCCCTCTATAGCCAGCAGTGGCTTCTTGCTCTCATCAATGTTCCATCAATGGCTCGACTTTCCCAGAAGAAAGCCCATCAGCTCTGCGCGGAAAGAGGTGGGGAGGAGCGGAGAGGAGAGAGAGAAGGGATGGCGGCATGAGAGAGGGGAAGAAAGGAAGGGATCCGAAACAGGTAGAGGAAAGAGGCTCCAGGAGGAAGATTACAAAAGAGAGGGGGCAGGAGACCCCCTGCACTGCCCCAGCCCCTCACACACACAAATCTCCAGGCCCTCTGCTGCCCCCATCCCCTCTTTCCCCTTCTCCCCCCGCCCTATCTCCCCCCATCTCCCCAGCCTGGTGACTGAGAGGGTGGATTGGGGAGGGGGTCATGTTACCTTCCTGAGGAGGATGAATCAGAGTGAGATGGCTCAGACATCTGGAGAGGGGGAGGGGAAGCCATCCAAGGTGGGGAGGAGGGAGCCAAGGGGGACAGAGAGGCTGATGGGGGTAAGAGACAGAGACCAAATGAGATGAGGAGAGACGTGCACGTAGAGAGACTGTGTGCGTCTGTGTGCATGTACATGCGTGTGCATGTGTGTTTGTGTGTATATAGAGGTTAAGAGATAGGGGACAGGGAAGGGAATTAGAGGGAGAACCAGTTGTATATTTAGTCCGATAGAGAGTAGATGGGCAAGGTAGAGTTTCCAAGTTAAATATGTGGTCATCTCTTCCCATCTGCGTGGCTGTGTTTTCCCCTGTTGCCAGGCGTCTGTGTGACAGTGTGAGTATGTGCGTGTCCTAATCCCTTCTGAGTGCTTATATACCTGTGTGTCTGGGAGTGTCAGAGTATACTCTTGGCATCTGCTGGTGTGTCTGAAAGGTGTGCCTGACTTGGTATGTCAATAATACATGTGAGTGTGCACATGTGTGCATATCTGTGTACCTCCTTTGATGTGTTTCTTTGTGCCTCTCTCTGAATTGTTCCATGCCTGCTGGTGGCTGTATGTCCCTCCCAGTGCCTTTGATCTATCCCGGCCCCTTCTGCCCCTGCTCTTCCAGCCCAGATTCATCTCTAGCTCTAGATCTCCATGCAATAAAGCCTCAGTAGCCAAACCCCCATCTGCAGCCCCAAGTTCCAGGTCCTCACCCCTGTTTCCAGAGTCTTCCCCCATTCCTTCATTCTTCCCAACCTCCTACCCCTCCCTCCACCCAAACCTGGAGGCCCAGGGGAGCTTCCCAGAAAGCAACATCCCAAGAGTCTCAGTCATCACAGAGGAAGGGAGTTGGGGGCCAGGTGGAAGCCTGGGCACCATGGGCGATAGGCTTGGTGATTCCACAGTCTGGATCTTGTCCCCCATGCCAGCCTGGGTTCTGGACCTCTGGGGCTGCTTCTGCCACTCTCCATCCCAGTTCCCTACCCGGGTCAGCTCATTCACCCACCCCCACCTCCTTGGATGTGCTGTGCCCTTCATACCCTGCTGCCTCCAGGGGCTTCTGGGAAAGAGCTGAGCTGGAGGCAGGCTTTTGGGATGAAAGAGAGGAGGGTGATGGCAGGAAGGAGAGAGAAATGGAGTGAGAGATCTGTAAAAAGCAACTGAGATGGGGACTTGGAGGGGACTCCTGGCGTTTGCTCTGAGTTGTTTGTATGAATGCCTCTCTCTTTGTCTTTGTTTCTGAATCTCCCATACTTTCCATGAGGATAGCAGAAGATGGGGTCCAGCAGAGCAGCGATCCGAGCTGAAGATTTGGAAAAACCCGGGGGGGAGGGGACAGACCACTGGGTCTTTTCCTTGAGAAGGGCTGGGAGAAAAAGAGAGAGCAGGGGCTTGCCCCTGCCCCACCCCCCGCAGCTCACCGGCCCCCTCCCCTCCCCCCACTGGTGACTCACCTCTGCAGCCTTTCATTGCGTCAGTGCCAGGGGACAGGCGGGGAGAGGGCACTTTATGAGAGGGGCAGGGGTCTCCACTTTGAATTGAAGGAAGGTGATGAAGGTCCCCCCCCAAAAAAATGGTCCAATTAGAACGCTCGCCCCTGGCACCCCAGCTCCACAGGGAGTCAAGAAGAGGACTTGGGAGAGGGCTGGGGGCCGCTGGTGGGTCTGGAAAAGAAGATCGGGGAAGAGAAGGGGGTGCTCACCCTGGTCTTCAGTCCTGGGGTCCCGTTCTCTTAGACCCCCACCCACTCCTGAGTGGGGGAGGGGAGACCCAGCAAGCCGGAGGAGGGCAACGCCGCAGAGATGAGTCACCCAGAAGGGGAGGAAGAGAAAGAGACAGAGATGGGGAGAGACACAAAGAGAGACAGCTGAGAAGAGACTGAGAAAGGAAAACACACAGGCACCCCGAAGGCAGTGTCCGCGAACTAACAAGAGAACGAGAATCGTGTACTGTAATCCTGAACACAGCTCCCTCCAACATCCACCTGTCGTGCGCACACAACACACTATCACACAGAGTTATACCTTGATTCGGAGACACACCCACTTACACAAACACAATGTCACACCTAGCCTGGCAGAGGCGCACGGATCTATGCCGGCGAGGTGACCAGGAGAATGGATTTTCGCACTGGGAGCCCTCATTTCTTTCACAGAGGGGTGGAAGGGGGGTCACGTGCTCAAGGAATACGACTTCAAATAACCCAAGACGCGGTTTCAGGGACTCACAGGCTGCGCCGTGCACATGCGACGATTCTCACAAGTTGCCCGCCTGCCAGCCACACGTACATAGTAAGCACACCAAGCACCGTCCGCATCAAAAAGCCTTTTGGGGTGCCTGCTTCTGGGGTACACCAGGCTCGTTGTCCCGAAAACATCCCACCCTGACACCCCCTGGCCTGTACACACATGTACAGGACGCAGACACACAAAGACGCCGCTCGACACACTCACACGGACGGAAACCACCTTGCGCTGCCTCGCCCGCGTCCGCACGAGTTCTGGCGCCCCCGCGTGGCACTTTTCGGGAGCGCAATCTCGGCCGCTTCGGAGCTCGGCTCCCCGCGGGCTGTGCCCAGGCTCTCGCATCCCTTCCCTCCTCCGCGTACCGCCCCCGCCACCGCGGGGTGCCCACCCAGGAATGGTGAAAAAGAGAGCGGCTAGCCCTGGGCGAGTCGAAAGCTGGGAGCTAAACGTCTGAATCCTGGGACCGAGGGAAGCTGCACTTGGATGCCAAGGGGAACTTGGGAGAGTGGAAAAGAGCCCACAGAATTTGGGAAATAGCCTCTGTTCTAAGCAGCCGCTTCTTTCTGCTCCTTGGCTGGAATAGGGGTGGGGGCGCCCAGCGGCCTTCCTTCCCCCCCCCCCTCAGGAAGTCATTTGCCTTTTTGCCACGGGGCTTAGAGATCCTCTCTAATACAGGCTGCCGAGGAAGGGGGAAGGATGATAAATCCCAGACCTCTCCGCTGAGAAGTGAGACAGACACAGAGGGTGTGCAGGGGGTCCATTTTATTGCAATAGGGCCTTGGTCCATGCGATAGGGAGGGTGGCAGCACGGCCAGGCGCAGGAGGCAGTGAAGGCAGAGCACACGGAACTGGGGAGAGTGGTGAAGCAGTGGTGGCCCTTTTGCCCACCTTCTTTCGCCTCCTGGCGCCCTCCTCTGCCCGCTTCCTGCATTCCAGGCCTCTTCCACCCTGTGCAAGCTGTCAAAGAATCTCTAGCAACTGTCCATTGTCCAACAAGAAGTTCAAGCTAATATCATCACGCAGAGGGAGGTTCTGGGGCTGCCCTGGACTTGGGAACCTGGGTTTCAGTCCCTTCAAGGTCCCCTGCTACTCTGAGGGACTTAGAAGTCCCTTTGAGCTCCCTGAGCCTGTTTCCTCCCTCTGTGGTGGATCCAGGATAGGAGACCCCACTGTGCAAAATGCAGCAGTTACTACTTGCGTTTTTAGTGGAAGACTCTCAAAGTCCAAAAAGCAGAAAGGGTTCGGAGGAAGTGAGAAATGTCCAGAAATATCTGGGGCTGGGGGAACCAGTAGACAGCCCTCATGTCAGGCTGAGGGACCTGCCCTCCACTGCACCCTGCTTGCGAGTCAGACTCCCTCTGAGTTGTAGTCGGGGGGAGAGGAGCTAAGACCAACACCATGCAGCGTTGGAGGAAACCACAGGCAGAGGAGCAGGCTCAGGAAGGTGCATCACCAGAGCAGAAAAGGGGGCCAAATGGGGGAGTTACCCACAGATTTCATTTACAGGGTCTCTATATTGCACACAGAGATAGGAGTGACAAGGTCACAGGAAAGGGAAACGCTGGGGGGGGGGGGGCGCAGAAAAATGGGCACTTAGGCACTAAGGGCTGGTGTGGTCCAGAGGAGAAAGGGGAGTCAGAGAGAAGAGGGTGAGGACGCAGGTTCAGAGGCACAGGAGGCCGTGGGGGCGGTGAGGAGAGGAGCGCTGGGCGAGCTCTGGGGGCTTCAGAAAAGGCGGGAGGAAGAAAAGTGACATTTACTGAGCAGCAGAGCTCCAGGCCCGTGCTGGGCATTGCACCTGCTTTTGCCGGCTCCCACCCACAAGGAGGCAGAAGGGAAAGGCAAAAAAAGCCAAGACAGGCAGGGCGACGGGTAGGGAGAGGCTCCTAAGGCAGGGAAGGCCCCGGCGTTTTGGTTGGGAAGGGGAGAGGATGGACAAGAGCAGCTCAAGGAGCACCCCCAAAGCTGGCATTCAAGGCGTGGGCAACAGTGGCTGGGAGCGCTAGAGGCCGGATGGTAGGCCCAGGGCAAAGAGCTAAAGGCCAGGCGAGGACTCAGAGGCGCGGGAGGAGTTAGAGCCGACGGGTAAGCGCAGGGGAGATGCGGGACCTGGAACTGGGCGACGGCGGGGCTGGCTGGGGATCCGCCGAAGTGGGCGGGTCTAAAGTGCTTCTCTCTCGGCCGGGAGTGGAGGCTCAGAGGTCAGCCTCCAGCAGGTACTGTTCGTTATAACCCTTGACCAGCTCGAGCCCCAGGCCGGCCTGGCAGAATTCAGCCAGCTGTGGCCACAGCTGGGGCTCCAGGAAGAGCTGGCACATGACGTTGAGGCCGGCGAGGCGCGGCGCCTGGCGCTGCAGGTGCCACAGCAGCTGGCTCTGCACCTGCGGGCAGTCGCTGCCGAAGGCGTCGATGTTGAGGCAGCGCCACGTACCGTCGCCGCCATGCGGGATGGGGAAGGGGCGCGTGCACAGCGTGAGCACGCGCGGGCGGGCGCGGCTGTCCACGCGCCACTCCAGGCCCTTAGCCTCCAGCAGGCGCAGGTTGCTCTCGCTCGGCCGGTAGGGCTGCCAGTCCTGGATGATGGTCCCGCCCGGAAGCACGTCGCGCTGCACAGCGGGCGACAGCAGGAGGCGTGCCACGTCGCCACCCGCCTCGGACACGGCCTCCGTGGGCAGCGGCGAGAAGGTGCCTGAGGCCCGCAGCGCCGCCAGCCGCGCGCCTAGCCCTGCCAGCAGCGCCGACGCGTTGAATCGGACCAAAAGGATGGCCTGCGGGGGGCACGAGTGAGCGCGGGACGGGCAGCGGGAGGGCTGGCATGCCCGGCGCCTCTCGGCATCTTCACGCCCACAGTCACACCCACGGGCCCCCACCTGGGTCCCCGGGAGCACCAACCTGCGCGCTGCCGGGGCGGAGGAGGGTATGACAAAGTCTGGGTCCCCGAGGGTAGTATGGGGGGACCAGGGGTAAGGAGTCCGAATGTCCGGATCCCCAAGGAGAGGCGGGAGCAGTAGGGAGTAGCCAGGGCACTGGGGGTGTGGGTCCCTGTGTCTCCGAGGGGAGCGGTAGCGAAGGAAGGCAGGCAGTTCGGTGGGTAGGATGGGAGAGGTGGGGAGTGGGGGGCAAAGGCTGAGCCTCGGGTGCTCCGGCCTTTGCAGGGAGGAGAGATCCGGACGCCTGGGCTCTCCAGTCTCCTGGAGTGGCAAGGTCTGAGGGGTTAAGGGCTGGGGGTCGGGAGCGTTCTGGCTTCCCCCGGGCAGAGGGCCTGAGTAAGGACCGGGAGCCTCTCGCCGGGCTTGTGGGCCGCTCCGCTCCGCAGAGCCCGGGGGGAGAGCCCGCGTGCCCTGGGGGAGAGGCCCGGCCGTCGGAGCTTCCAAGTCCTTCTCACCTGCTTGGTGATCAGGCGGTATTTCTT
The DNA here is from genome assembly GCA_026826555.1 of Tolypeutes matacus. Taxonomy (NCBI): domain Eukaryota; kingdom Metazoa; phylum Chordata; class Mammalia; order Cingulata; family Chlamyphoridae; genus Tolypeutes; species Tolypeutes matacus. Next base: position 860,526 of record JAKSZT010017954.1, read on the forward strand.
CAGCTCCCGGGGGCCCAGACGGTCGTCCCGGGTGAGTCGTGCCACCTTGACCCCCGGATGCTGTCGCTTGACCAGCTGCGAGCAGAAGCGCTGCAGCAGCCCCGCCACGCCCTTGCCGCGCTCCCAGGGCGCCACGCGCAGCCCCTCCACCAGCGCCGTCTCCCCGGCGTCGATCACGTGCACCGACTCCAGCGCGATCTGCGGACCGAGGCGGTTAAGGGACCCTCTCCCCGCCTCCGCCCCCGCCAGGGTTCTCGACTCCCAGGGCTCGCCTCTTCCCGCAGGCCGAGCGCTCCGTCGTCAGCACCCCGGACATCCGCGCTGGGGTCTCGGATTGCACAGCCGGCAGGACGGTCACTCGCCGGGGTCTCTTCCACCTCTTTAAGATGCGCCAGCTCAGCGCGCGTGCCAAGTCCGGAACGCCTCGCCACGCGCCCTCGCCTTGGCCCCGCCCCCTGCTCCCGCGCCTGGTACCAGCCACGCCCCGCTCCCTGACGGCCCCCGCCCGCGAGCCGTCGCCGAGCGAGTCCTGCTCGCCCCCACTGCATCGGGCCCTCCTGGTGCTAGAGATCCGTCTCCTTAAGGGTCCCGGCCCCACTCTCGCTGCTCCCATCCCCAGCCTACCCCCAAACACATAGTCTGTTCCCTGCTGGGGCTCCTGCCCCCAGAAACTCCTCACACGGTGCTGAAACCCCGAAGCTCCCACCCGAGCCCTGCGCCTTCGCTTTTCGGAGTTCTCCGGCGCCCCCCACCCCACCCGCACTGGCCCAGTGCTGGATCCGTACGCCCGCCTCTGGGAGCCCAAAGCAGGCTCTTTCCTCCGCCACGGGACGAGGGCTGCGGAGAGCACCGCCGCTCGCCTGCCGAAGGTCCGCGCGCCCAGGCGGGGCTCCGCCCTGCGCCCTGGCCCCGCCCCCGGCTCTCACCACTCCTCCATCGCGCTTGGCCAGCACCACGGTGCGGTCAGGATCCCGCAGCCAGCTGTGGTAGCGGCTGGGAAGGTAGTCGAGGCCACCGTAGATGCCCCCCGAGATGGCCAGCACCTCCTCAAACTCCCGTTCCGTGGCCACCACGAAGTCCAGCCGCTCGGCCTCAGCCTCGGGCCCCGATCCGCAGCTGGCCTTGGCGCCCAGGGACGTGGCCTCGGTCTCAGTCCCCGACTCGGCCCCCATCGGATCAGCCTCAGTCTCCTGCCCCGATCCGGGCCTGGCCCTAGCCCCTGACCCCTGTAGCCGGCTCTGCGAGCTCGGCTCGGCGTCCGGTGCAGCCTCCTTCTCGGGCTTAGGGACCTGGGAGGTGGCGACGCCACTGCCGGCTTCCAGCTTCATCACTGCAGAAAAGAGAGAAGCCAGTGCGGGCATCAGAGCCCCCCGTTTCCACAGCTGGCCCCCATACACAGCCCCTTCCTACACAAACACTCCTTCTCTTCTGCCCTCCACCCTAGGAGTGAAGACTCCCCAACTACCCTCACTACAAAAGTAATCGCCCAAGTTACCTCCCCACATGCAAGAGACACCTCCTTCCCCTCGCCAGCTCCCAGCCTTCCCACCCCTGCCTGCTCAGCTCCTCAACCTCATAGGCTCAGGAGCCCTCAGGGAGAGCCCCAGACACTGGCCCCAAAACTCCTCCAGGCCCAGTCAGCTCCCAGCGATTCAGACAAAGGAAAGAAGGTCCTTGGAAGGAAAGGAAGTAAAAACTGCAGCGACACCCCCTCAAGGGCCCCACGGCCTGTCCAAGATCTCTGTGAGGTCAACGTGAGAAAGAAACTCTCATCAGCAGCACTCCCCTACCAGAAGGCTACCCAGGGAAAAGCATAGGGTCCAAACTCCCTCCCCCTTTCCTGTGCCTGCCACTTCTCAGTCCAGATCTCCTCCATTTTTCTGCCTTCCCCTCCCTGACTTTGTCTAAGACAAGCCAAAGGAGGGACAGAGGGGCAGCTCCATGAGAACCTTTCAGGCCGTTCCTCCCATGCCAGCCAAAGCCACCCCTTCCTTCCTCCTTCTTGAGCCTGTTCTCTCATCCCCACAGGGAGACTCGGCTCCACATCAGGGTCAGGGGCTAATTTTGAAAAGGGGAGCCAAGGGGGTTCTGTTGGAGCCCCAGCAAGTAAAGCATCCACCAAGCTCCCTCTTCTCCTCTCCACTTCCCCTCCCCTCCTCCTCCAGTGCTTTCTTTCTTTTTAAAAAAGCTCTTCCTGTAATTCTTGCCCCATGTCCCACTCAGATTCCCCCACCTTTCCAATTACTCAAAGTTTCCTTTGGGTTCATTTTCCTATGGGTCAGGGGCCCCTTTGGCCTGTAGCTCTTTTATTTGTCTTGCCCAGAGACAGGGCCAAAGAGAAAACTCTGTATTTCCAAATGTCCCCAAACCAACCACATGAGCCATTCAAATAAACTTCCCTCTCTCAACCAATCTCAGTACTTCCCTCACATACTCTCAATAAGTCTCATTAGCCCACATCCCAGGGGACACTCTGTTGGGGTGATATTGACTTGGCTGGACTTTTTGTTTTTGTTTTTGTTTTCTTTTACAAGAACGCTACTTAGATTTGAGGGAGGGCGTCAGAGGGGGCACCAAGAGGTGGTTTGGGGATGGTGTGAGCGTCCATGACATAAACATAAACGTAGCTTAAGTAAACACAGCACTTGCTGTGATGAGCTTCAAATCAAGGGCTCCACCTCCCCCCTTCTTTTCAATCCAGTCCTAGACTCAGGCTCACCCAGGTGATGTGGCGACATCACCCAGTATGTGGCGTTGGGCCAGCATGCTCAGGGGACAGTGGGAAGCACAGGCTCAGAGGATTTTTGAGCCTCTGCTTGGGCCATTAGAGATCCTCAGGTTCAACCCATTCCTTTCACAGTGAGGAAATTGAGGCCCAAGGAGGTTAAGTCCCTTGTCCAAGGTGAAAGACCTTGGGCAGAGCCAGATTAAAAGTTCAATGTTCCTGCCTCCCAGACCAGTGGGGGTTCTTCTTTTTGGTGTATGTAGATCTCCAAACCCAGCTTGAGGAGCAAGGGCAGGAACTCCTGGGTCTCTGACAGGAGCCAAAAGTCCTAGGTGGGCTAAGCTGACTCAGAAGCCAAGAAGGGATTGCTGGAAGAACTTCCTCTGCCCTCCCCACACAGTCAGTAAATTTAGGCCAGCACACAGGCCTCCAAGCCCAGGACCAGCCACCAGGCCACCAGACTTCTGGCACCAGGCTCGAGGATCCGTGGGTCCCAGAGATAAGCAGGTTAGCTTTTGGCTCCCGACAGTATCTCCAGGAAACCTCACCGGTTGTCCGTGGGCCCCAGGAAAATACAGCCAATGATGACTTCAGCAACTCCAGGCAGCCAGCAACCTGGAATGCATCCCACTAATTCAAGAAATTCTACTCCAGCTCCCCTCCCTGGCTTTCAGGATGGGAAGACTATTTCCAAAGGGTGTTTCTATATTTCAGGATTCTTTGGAAGAGGGGGTGGTACCCAGGGTGACATGGAAGAAGGGAGAGTTTGCCAGCTCAACCGCATCTTTTCTTCCCAAGCACTCCTCTACTCCCATTCCACTTTTGGGGGGCATAAGCTCGGGTTCCAAGGTCCTTTAAGTCTGGGGAAGATGGGCAGGAACAAGGAAGATCAGGGATTCCAGGTGAAGCCAAAGCAGTGGGCTGTCCCCACACCCCCTGCTCCACAGTCTGGCGGTTTCTTCCCCGGCTCCAGCGCAGAGCCTTCAGCCTGGTTCCTGGGAACGTGAAGGACCATAGGTGTCCAGGCAGAGGCAGCCCCGTTTTTCCTGGGCACTGTGGGAGCAGTGGTCCCGGCATCTCCTGGACCAGGGTCCGGGAAGAGGGTCTGCGTTTTCCTCCCCATCCCTAGCCCCACGCTCTTGCGTCCATTCTTTCAATCTCATAAATATGAATGATCCCTCAAGGGGCGATGGTTGGAGCCATCGCTAGGCATGCTGGGAGACCGCCCCCCACCCTCCCACGCTCCCCACTCCCACCGCATCTCACACACCTGAAATATTGATGCCCTTGAGGCCAGCAGCTTCTCGGAGCTGGGGGAGGGAAGAGAAGGAGGGAAGGGAGCAGAGACGTGGAGAGGCGGAGACAAAGGGAAGGCAGCTACACAAAGCGCCCCAAGACGAGAGCGAAAAGGACGGGAACGGAGGCGGAGAGGAGACAAAGGCGGACGGGGAGATGCGGGGCCGCAGGAGTGGGAGCGCGAGGACGCTCCGGCACCGAGTCACAGACATCGACACCTCGTGACTCCGGGCCCAGCAGATGCCAAAAAAAGTCCTCGCCTGCAGCCCCTCCCCAGGGGGATCAGAAATAGAAAGCGGCGTGACACACCCCCCTCTCCCTGATGTGTGTGGCGCGGGGAGCGGTCAAGGGGAGGAGAAACGGTGGAAGAGGCCACAAGGAGGTGGGCTGGGCTGCAAGGCCCCAGGGACAGAGGCAGGGGGTCACAGCCTGGGACAAGCGGCCTGCGGCCCGTCTCGCTGGTGAGGGTCCTCCCTGCGCCTCTTTCCCGGGTTGGGGGAGGCGGGGGAGGGCAGGAAGGAAGCAGGCGGGAGGGAGGTTCTGCAGGGAGTGTCTACCTGGCCGGGGTCCCCCGGGACCCGGGAAAGCGCCTCTAGACTCCTGGGGCGAGTCTCCGTCTGGTATCTAGGTCACCGGGCTGGGCGGGGCCGGGACGCAGGGGGCACCGCCGCCTCCTTCCTCTGGCCAAGCTTGGCCTCTGCCGCCCCCACCCGCCGCGCCGCAGCGCGCCGACCCCCGGCCCGCAGGCCCGGCGCCCCCTACCTCGCTGGAGCCGGAGTCTCTCGGGTCACACGGGGATGACTCGCAGGCGCCCGGCCCTACCCTGAGTTCCGCGGCGAAGCCTGGGTCTGCGCGGTGGCTCAGTTCCGCGCGCGGACTCCCGCGCCAGGGCCCGGGTGCTGGCGGTACTGGTGGATCCCGCCGAGACGCTCGGGCTCGGCGGGGGCGGCGGCTCCGAGGGGCGGAGACCCCCGCGACGCGGAGGAAACCCGGGACGGATCTGGAGCGGACTCTGGGCCAGCTGGGGGCTGGTGCTGGGGGCTGCGCGACCCCGGCGGTGGGCGCAGCAGGTGGCCTTCGAGTCGTGCGGGCGAGACTCCGCCCCCGTTGTCCCGGCTGGGGAGCTGGAGGGGGCTTCCCTCAGCACCGCCATCCCTAGTCTGGGAGTCCCCACCGCCCCCCGAAGTCCCCCTCTCCTCGGGGATGCCCTCCTCGCCGCCATCCCCCTCGCTCTGGCCACAAGATCAGTAAGAGCCTCTGAAAGGGGGGCTCGGAGCCAATGGCCGGGGGTGACCCGCTCAGAGCAACTGACGGAGGAAATCGGAAACCGGAGAAGACAGGGAAATGAAGAGACACCTAGAGAGAGAGAGAAGCAGTGAGGCTGAAAGGAGCGGAGCGAGAAGGCAAAGGACCGCTCAGTCTTCCCCACCGCTCCCCGGGGCCCCAAAGCAGCCTCGCCCGCCCGGGGTGCACAGGTCCCCCAGCTCACACTCACCCTGCTCTCTCGCGGCCACCAGGGAGCAAGAGCCCCGCTGGGAAGCGCAGGAAGAACAACTGCCTGGTCCACCCGCATATTCCCGAGCCCACCCACACAGACCCCTGCACACTCCGGAGGAGCTGCGCCCACCTGGCCCACTTGCTAGGCAGTGGGTAGAGGGAAGGATGGCAGGGAGAGTGAGGGCAGGGACCTGCGGTCTCGGTGGCTGGAGTGCCGACCCTGACCTTAAAGAACCGGTGGCCTGGACTCTCACCTCCCAGCGGCTCTCTCCCCCACCTATGAAGTGAAATGTACCTGCTGGTCCTCCCCGGTAAGGACCCACGGGAAGTGGTGAACAACCTGAAAGCACTTTAGTAACTGTAAATTGTTCTAGAATGGAGGGAATGTCTAAGGGCCACTGAGGATGAGACCCTGCCCTTGTCTCCCCCCAGGGTCTGCCCAGCTCTCAGGCTCCCTTCTTCCCCCCAAAGTTTCTCTCTCAGCTATCTCATTTCATTTGTGTACTTTCCAAGGTGATAATTCCAAAATCTTGGTGGACTGACCCCATTGTGCTAATGTGATAAGAGGGAGGACCATATTCCCAAACTTTGCCAGGATTAAAGGGATGTATCAAGAGAGGAATCTAGGCCCAGGTAGGCCAAAAAAGTCACTGACAAGTCACTCAACCTCTTTTGATAGGATTTTCCCTTGCATTAGGGAGTTTTGATACTGCTAGCTTACTGTCCATCTCACAAAGCTGCAGTTAAAATGAAAAGAGCTCAATTGCAGAAAAGCACTTCAAAAAGTTAAAGGTGTTCCAGAAAGAAGTCACCAGTGGTCCAAGGCAGATGCAATCAGTCACATCCTAGTCCTGCCCCTTGCACTAGAAGCCTCCCCTTCTGCTGCCAGAAACTCTGATTGCTCCAACACTCACCCACTTCCAGTTCCCCCAGCTAATCAGAACTGAAAGTTCCCTAAAGTCCCAATTCCCTCCTGTGCAGGCCACACAGAAATAAGATGTCACCCTAAATCCTGCTTCCAGACCGCTCATCGGGCCAGTTGGAAGGCTTCTCTTTCTGATTTCACCATTCTCAGCATCCTGCCATCCTGACTGCCTTGGGGATACAGGGTGGTGATGGTGGTGGTGATGGTGGTGGTGGGGAGGAGTTAAAGGGTACATTAGTCAACTGGCTGTCCCAGAAAGAATGAACAAGTGGCTTTCAGCACCCTAAGTGCCCAGAGGATGCCAGGGAGGCGAGAGTTACTGTCACTGGGTGGGGGGTGGGAAAATATACTCTTCTGGTTTGCAGGCCTGGGTTCCAGGACCACCCTATACACACTCCTGATGGTGACGTGCCATGAGTTTCAGAATCGTCTAGAATGTTTACAAAGCACTTTGGCTTGATCCTCACACCATGGTAGGGGCATGGGTGGGATTGAAGAAAGTGCGTTCTGAGAGGTTCTGTGCTTGGGCTGTGACTCAGGTCCCACTGCCCTCTTAAGTTGCAGATGTACAGGGAGGGTCAAAAGAGACAAGCCATGAGAAAGGACTTTGAGAGCTATGGAGCCCCATACGAATGCCAATCCCTATTGTTAATAATGGATCTGGCCTTTAATTACTCAGAATTTTATCAAGTCTGTTTGGGAAACTTGCCTTTGGGTCTTAAGTGTTTGGCTTTTACCTGTGATGCTGGCTTGTGCTTTTGCCCTCTCAGTCTGGGCCAAGTATGCCTTATTATCCCCAGGGTGGCGGGATTACTTCCAGGTGACCCTTTGGCCTGCTCTCTGCAGCAGTGCCCTACCCACCCCCCTCTGGTGCCCCCACCCCTTCCGCACAAGGGGCCACCTTGAATCTTCAGCTCTGACTTTCTGATCGTCTCTGTACCCCGGGATTCTGGCCATCAGGACTTCCTCTTCCTGAGTTTGGGTTTTGAGTGTCCTCCTGTGATTCCTTTCCTCCCTCTGGCTCTCCCGCTGGGGGACCAAGGCTGAGTCCTCTGCCCTCCCCCTTACCCATTGTCTGCCTCTCCTCATCCACATCTTGGCCACTCCCTGATCTAAGAGTCAAGTCTTGACCTCCCAGGCTCTCTCCAGGTATGTGCAGAACTTTGGCATTTAGATGACAGCAGGGAAGCAATAGATGAGAACATGCATTACCAGACCTGAGCTGGACACTTCCTAGGCTTCATGCCATTCAATCTTCATAACCAGTTCATTTGGCAGAGAAGGAAAGAGAACAAAATTCAAAGGAATTAAGTGATTGGCCCAAGTCATAAAGCCAGAGTGCCTAAAAGCCTTACTCAGAATCATAGCACGTGAAGGAATCATACAGATCATCCCAGAAGGCAGGGGTTTCAGTGGCCATACACTCGCTGCTGACTCCCCAAGTCCTGGTTTCCCCATCTGTAAAGAGGGCATAGCACCTAACTTCCAGGAAGGCTGAAATAAGATGATGTATGTGAAGTGTCAAGCACAACATAGAAATTCAATTAACGCTAGGTATCAGCATTTAGCCAACTGGAGCAGCAATTCTCAAATGGGGTGGATTACAGCTTTTACACTGGAATTCAGGCACAACTGGAAGCCTCTCTTGTTTATTCTGCAGCCAGGACAGTCAAACTCTAGGCACACTTGCTGGAGCTTCCTGAATCTCAATGTGTGACAGGGGTAGAAAGGTGAAAGACCATTGGACTTGACTATGTGCTTTAGACAGCATCAGAGTTATCTTTATACCTCTAGTACTTTGTTCCATTTTAGCCCATAGTACATGCTCAATAACTGTGTTCTGAATGAATGAATGACTCCAATCTACTTCTGCAGAGGAGGAAAGTGAAACCAGACTGATCATTTATCTAAGGTCTCTAAGTTGGTTAGAGGTAAAACTAGTCTCCTGGTATTCTAATCCCAAGCCAATGTGCATCCTGGCCTCACACTACATGTCTAAAGGTCAGGTGTGACTCTTTGGCTTGAAGTATCTGAAATTTCACATCTCTTCTCCTCCAACCAATAGATTCCTCTCTCCGGGTCACATAAGCCATCACCTGCAATAACGTCTGTTCATTAATTCAGCAAGCAGTAGTGTTATTTCCAATGAGCCTGAGTGATTCCAATTCTGCTCTTCAGGAGCTCAGTCTAGCAGGCCATTAGAAACAAAAACAATCTAAGCCACGTAATAAAATTATTTTACCAAAAAAAGCCACACTTTTATTCTGGAGAATATCTAACATACAGAAACATAGAGGGAATGGTGTAATGATGCTCCATGAACCTGTCATCAGCTTCGACAATTATCAACTCTTGACCAGTGTTGTTTCGTCTATACCCCGAGCTACTCCACCCACCTTCCTGAATATTTTGAAACAAGTTCTGGACATCATATCAGTTCATTGGCAAATACCTCTGTGTTTAGCTCTAAATCTGTCTTAATCTGCTAGATTTGGGGGTAATTTGTTACACAGTAATAGGTTACTAATACAGTTGACATGTATTTTAAGTTTCTTTTAATCTATAGGTTTCCCCTCTGTTTTAGTTTCCTGGGCTGCTCAAGCAAATATGAAAGGCATTGGGTTAAACAATGGGAATTTATTAGTTCATGGTTTTTAGATTAGGAAAAAGTCCAAAATCAAGGCATCACCAAGGCGATGCCTTCTCCCTGAAGACTGTGGTGTTCTGGGGCTGGCTGCTGGTGATCCCTGGTCCTTAGCTTGTCACATGGCAAGACCCATGGTGGTCTCTCCTGGCCTCTCCCTTCTCTTCCCAGTTCCCTTGACCTTCAGCTTCTGGCTGTTTCCTGTGGCTTTCTCTCTCTGCCTGACCTTCATTCTGATTAAAGAGACTCCAGGAATAGGATTAAGACCCATCCTGGGGGGCGGATGTGGCTCAAATGGTTGGGCGTCCATCTCCCATATGGAGGGACCTGGGTTCAATCCCCAGGACCTCCCGGTAAAATAAAGAAAAATATAGAAGGCGTGAGGGCCGCCAGGCCCCGTGAGCGGGCGTGCCAGGCCCTGTGTGTGAGTGCACCGCCAAGCCACACAGCAAGATGATGACATAACAGGAGAGTGACACAAGGGAGATCCAAGACGAGACGTGCTGAAAAACCAAGAACTAAAGTAGTGCAGGTGGTAGTACTCCTCTCTCCCACATCGGAGGTTCCCAGGATCGAATCCCGGTGAAGACAGGAGGAGAAGGATGAGAAGAGAGGGCAGGAAACAGACACAGAGAATTGCCCAGCGAATGGACACAAAAACAGCAAAAACGGGGGGTGGGGTGGTTAAAATGGGTAAAAGTAAATAAATAAATAAATCTTCAAAAAAAAAAGACCCATCCTGATTGAGCTGGGCCACACCTTAACTGGAGTAGCCTCATCAAAAGGTCCTACTTACAATGGGTTCACACCCACAGGAATGGATTTAGTTTAAGAACATTTTTTTCTGGGGGTACATACAGCTCCAAATTATCACACCTTCCATCTCTGGTTTTGCAACTTACATGTTGAAGAAATGAGATTGTTCATCCTGTACATTTTCTACCATCTAGATTTTGCTGATTGCATCCCCATGATGTAGTTTAACACACCCCTCTCCTCTGCATGGCTTGTAGATTGGTAGTTGGACCTATTGGCCTTATCCAATATGGTAGCCATTAGCATTATGTGGCTACTGAGCATTTGAAATGTGGCTAGTGCAACTAAGAGATTGAATTTAAAAATTAATTTAATTTTTAATTCATTTAAATGTTTAAAATGGATACTCAATTCAGTTATTGGGGAAAACTCCCTGGGACGGCGAGGAAGGGAAGGGTCTCAGGTGGAGGGAAGAACTTGAGCACAGCTTGGCTTTGGAAAAACAAACAGTTTAGAGTTGCATTAAAGGTGGGCTGTGGGGAAGCGGCTGTGGCTCAATCAGTAGGGCTCCCATTTACCATATGGGAGGCCCCGGGTTTGGTTCCCGGGGCCTCCTGGTGAAGGCAAGCCCGCCGGCACGGCGCGGTTAGCTGACCCAGCGAGCACAAGCAGCAAGGGGGGGATAAATGAATAAATAAATAAAATCTTTAAAAAAAAAATAAAAATAAAAAAAAATAAAGGTGGGCTGTGCCTTGGACCGGTAGGCAGGGGTTGACCAACCAGCGAACAGTTTTAAGCAGAAGAGTGACAGATTTGCCTTGTGAGTAGAGAGAGCTCCCCGGTGGCCACAGTGAGGACTGCACAGAGGGAACAAGCCCTGAGGCGAGGCGATGAGCTAAGCTAATAATGCTCTTTGAGTTCATGTATTTATAAATTAGGCTTTCCAGATTGCCAGGAGAAATCAGTGTTGGGGCTTATTATTCAGCTACACGGAAGAAGAGATGGTACAAGGAAGCCCAGGCCCCTGGAAACAAAACAGAAGCTCAGGGCCCTTCAGGACACAGTCTGGGCTCTCATGACCCACCTTCTCTGTGCACCTGGCATTTGCACTTCCTCAAAGAAAAGAGCCCTTGGGGAATGTTTGTCACCACCCCAAACTGAACATTCTCTCAGGGTGGAGGCAGCCTCAAGCTCATGGCTTGCCCAGAAGATAGTACCATGTGTGAATTAGAGAAAGGCACCCTTTCTTCTCATGGTGAACACAGCCTGCACTGGGGTGTATGGCTCTGTGAGGGGAGCCTCTACTCCCCCACACTCCCAGCTGGGCATCCTCACGTGGGGCACCAGCTGCAAGCTCCACCTGCAGGCTTCCCTCTGCTCTGGCCTGGGGGGGTGGGGTGCTCTTTTTGTTTAGCACTTCCCACCACGACACGGTCACAGTGCACAAATGAACGAGACACACATCCTGCCCTTAACATTGGCTTTTACACGGGAAAAACGGAATACCATACGATAAAATGTAATAGGCCATCTGTCGTTGTCACAAAATCACTGGTGACACGTGTTACACACATGTAAAAGGAATCCCTGTGATGTGGTCATGGTTGGGCAAAGATTTTGTGGGAAAGAGGTAGACGAGACACTAGTGACTGTAGCTGACACTTATTGACTACTCTGCCAGGCTCCATGCTGAGCATTTTGTAGATGTATCTCATTCAAAGCTTGAGGCAATGATTCTATGATGTCCGTGGTGACTGAGGCTTAGAGAAGTGACATGAGCTGGACAAGTCCATGTCTCACAAGTGGTGAATATGGGCAACTGAGCTGCAACAATGGAAGGAATTCCAAGGATGGTGGGTAAAACGCGGATTGGGAGGGAGGGCTGAGTTAGAGATGGTTGGGAAGCTAGGCTGCTGTAGCAGTCTGGTATTATTTACGAATTCCAAAAATAGATATTGGATTATGTTTGTAAATTGATCTGTTCCTCTGGGTACATTATATTGTATTGGATTCAGAGGTTTCACTCTTACTTGAGTTGCGATTAGGGCTTTGATTGGGCTACATCAGTGGGATGTCAAGAACCCACCCCTTTGGTGGGTGGGGACTCACAGAGAAAACTAAAAGGCGGAGGAGTTAGTTGGAGTTTTAATGCTGGAGCCCCAGGAAGTAAATACACAGAGAAGCAGATATGTGAGGAAGGAGAGAAGGCTCCATTAGACACGGCAGAGGCCCTGGGAAGAGAGATGAGCCATTAGCCTGATAGTCCACAGCTGGCCTTGTGGAGAGAGTAGAGCAGCTGAGCCCGGAGAGAAATGAGCCCCGGGAGAGAGATGAGACTTGTCCCTGCCTACAGCTGATTTTGGAAGAAGCTGAGACCATGGAGCCTTAAGAGGAAGAGGAAGGCTGGACCCTTGCAGATGCCAGCAGCCATCTTGCTCCAGCAGGTGGCAATAGTCTTTGGGGAGGGAAGTAACTTACACTTTATGGCCTGGTAACTGTAAGCTTCTACCACAAATAAATACCCTTTATAAAAGCCAACAGATTTCTGGTATTTTTCATCAGCACCCCTTTGGCTGACTAATGCAGCTGGGTTCTGTTTGTGGGTACCTCAGATGTCGTGCTGAGGAATTTATACCTTCTGACGGTGAGGATCCAGTGACAGCGTCTGTGTAGGGAAAATGATATGATGAAACAGGTGTTTTAGGAAGAGAATGTTGACAGCATGAGAAAGACTTAGATGGGAGGAGGTGAGTGGCAAGACCTCTGATTTCAGAAAGAGTCCTTTGGAGGGGTAGGGGAGTAAGAGAAGCTAAAACCATTTAGAAGGAAGACCGAAGAGGCCAGGAAGTCAGACTGGAGTTCCAGAAGGTGGGGAGAGAGGAAGGAGGGAAAGGCGATTGAAGGCAACAGGACTTTTGGGGCGCATTGGGTGCGTAGATTCAGCCTGTGGGTCAGGTGACTCTTCAGTGGGGAGGACCTGCAGGGGCTCCAGCTCGAGAGGCAGGACCAACAGAAGGACTGGAGAGGAGCCAACCTCTGAGGGTGACCCCAGAGTTCTAAAGCACTTAGGGTCTCCAGAGGTGCCCGGTGAGTGGGGATGGCCCAAGGCTCAGGACTACGTCTAGTGGGAGTCTGTCTGGATCTGGAGCCTCCAAAATGGCTGCAACAATGCTCTACCCTGTGTTCCCTTATCTGCCGCTGCCATTTCCTGCCCAGAGACTACAAGGCAGCTGTGGCCTGCTCAGGGCCACCTCCTCCAACTGCTCTGAAGGCTCCTCCCTCCAGCCCTCTGCAATGCTCACCTCTCTCCCCTCCTCCAAGAATCCTTCCAGATGTCTCATTCCAGCTTCTTTGTGAGGGAGTGGGCATCTCACCAGTAGAGAAACCCAAGGGTAGAGAATGGCAGGAAGCCAAAGGGTGACAGTTCTCCTCAACCTAAACCTAAAGATGTCTCTTCACAGGTCTTGTCCCATGAGTTTGCATTTATCTCCTTCACCCCTCAGACAACTCTGTGTATGACTGGTTCATGGAAATCCAAGCTGTACCCTTGTGATCTGTGCACTTTTCCTGTATTGCAGTTTAATAAAAAAGCAAAAATAAATTAAAAAACAAGGACAACTCTGTGAAATAGGTGGCTCCATTTTACAGAGGGGAAAGCTGAGGCTCAGAAAGTTTAGGTGACTTGTCCAAGGTCACAGTCAGTAGCTGGTGGAGCTGGCATTCAAAGCCAGCTCTGTGGGAGGCAGACTTGGGTGCTCTATCCTCCTCCCTGGGCTCTATTGGCTGTTCTCCTTGGGTGGATGGACCATCCAACTAACTATCCTATTTCTGTTCCCCAAAAGTGGTCATTGTCAGGGAGCTTCCCAGAAGTTGGTGGACTAGAAAGACGTGGGACTGTGGGAGGTGGGGAACATGGGAATCCCTGTAATTTTTGTGTAACATTTATGTAATCTAAGCATCTTTTAAAATATATTTAAAAGAAAAGAAAAGAAAGAAAGACGTGGAACTCTCTCCTCTCCCAGAAAAATAGCTAGAGGACAGACAGAAATGGCCTGGAAAAAAAAATGTTCTAGGGTTTAGGTCACCAGTTGAAGGCTGGACAATGCCCAGAAGAGAGAGGTGAAAAAGAAAAGAATCTTGATGGCAAAAGTGTGAGCGAAAGTAGCAGCTCTAGCTGCCAGCGCCCTCCCCCACCCTACAAAAAATTTTTAATTCTTAGGCCTTGGAATGGCAGCTACAGACAAAGGGGGCCCCAGGGATCTACCTCCCCAGGAAAGGGGGGAGAGAGGGACACAGCCTAAGGCCCTTCCAGGCCAGGTGGGGCCACACCATTGTTTGTCTTGGGAGTCAGCAAGGGACTAAAGAGATCCAACCCTCTCAATCAATCACCCTCCCTACTGACTGGGACTAGTTGTTGAGGATGCAGGAAAAGAGAGGGGGCTGCCAGCAAAGGTTGGAGAACAACCTCTGAGAAAGTTTGAACTATGACGCTTTTAGCCTCCAGGCAGGATCCTGTTATTATATTGATCCAGTTTGTGTTGCCGTGAACACACCCTGACCAGGCTTTGAACTGAGAGGCATGTTGAACAGTGTTATCTGTTGGCCAACCAAGGAAGTGCATGTGAGGAAAAAAATTTTTTTTCTCAAAATCATCTTTATTTGAATTCATAAATACATTAGCTCAATAGGCTAATCTACTTTGCTCTTATTCTCAGAATACATGGGCCATAATATTTAGTATATTAGATATTAAAACTAGTATAAGGTTTTGGGGTGACCTGAAAATTTGCATTTCTAGGCAATTTCCATGATTCTGTCCTCAAGGCTGAAATTCTTTGATTTACTTAGTTTTTCAAAAAGCAAAACATGGAGACAAATGTGTGCCAATTTTCAAACCCTCCATGATCATCTTCAAGAGTTAGCATCCACTTTCCCACCTCGTATTTCAATGTCAAGGCTTTGCTCCTCTTCTCTCCTCAAATCTGAGTATTCTGGAATTCTTTTGAGAATTCTCAAACCTTAGCTACTTTGGAATACTGTGAGAATTCTGTAAAATAAAGTTAGGAAAGTGTAAATGTAATTCACCAATAGATTAAACAAGACAAAGTACATTTCTCTTGGACATGTCCTAAACTGAATCCAGATTAGGGTGCTCTGAGAGCTGTTTCCTGCATGTGAGGAAATTAAAAGTAAGTAAGTATGAGGCTTTTTACGGCTTTTATAGCCTCCCTCCCAAGGCCCTTGGAAGTGGGTCTGCAACCCAGTATTGGGTCCAGGACTCAAATTTCAGCAACTAACAGGGACAATCCTAAAGACCTAGAAGAGGTTGAACCAAGAATCAAAGAACAGCAGTAACAGCCTCCCACCACAAAATCCCTATGAGAAAGAAACTGAACATCAGAGTAAACTCACCATCATAATCAGATGCCTAGAAATCAGCAAAAAATTACAAACCATACTAAGAAAATGGAAGAAATGCCCCAAGCAAATGAATGTATCAAAGCCCCAGATAAGATACAGGATGTGAGACAACTAATCAACAAGATTCATACAAATTTTCAAAATCAAATTAATGAATTGAAAGAAAATATGGCTATATAGATAAAGGACATCAAGAAGACATGAGCAAGCAAAAAGAAGAATTTGAAGACATGAATGGAAAAGTAACTGAGCTCATGGGAATGAAAGACATGATAGGTGAGATAAAAAATACACTAGAGGCATACAAGAACAGACTTGAAATGATAGAAGAAAGAATAAGTGATACAGAAGACAGAACAGCTGACATTGAAGAGAGAAAAGAATGGAAAAACTGAGCAGGTGCGCAGGGAGTTGAATGATAACATGAAACACAACAACACGTGTGTCATGGGAGCTCCAGAAGGAGAAGAGAAGGTAAAAGGGGCAGAAAGAGTATTTGAGGAAATGGTGGCTGAAAATTTCTCAACTCTTATGAAAGAAATGAACTTGTCTAAGAAGCACAAGGTACCCAAATCAGAATAAATCCAAATAGACCTACTCCAAGACACATACTACTCAGAAAGTCAAATGTCAAAGATAAAGAGAAAATTATGAGAGCAGCAAGAGAGAAGCAATCCATCACATACAAGGGATGCCCAGTAAGACTTAGTGTGGATTTCTTATCAGAAACCATTAGGATGCTGAAAGAGAAAAATTTCAGTATTAGGATACTGAAAGAGAAAACTTGCCAGCTGAGAATTCTTTATCTGGCAAAATTGTCCTCTAAATATGAAGGTGAGTTTAAAATATTCACAAATAAACAGAAACTCAGAGAGTTCATAAAAAAGAATCCTCCTTTGCAGGAAATGTTAAAGGGAGCCTCACAGTCCGAAAGAAAAAGACAGGAAAGAGAGGCTTGTAGGAGAATAGAAGGCAAGAATAGTAGAAAGGATAACCAAAAGAGTAAAAAGACAGATGAAAATAAGATATGACAAATGAAAATCAAAGAATAAAATGGTGGAAGTAAATAATTCATTTACAGTAATACCATTGAATGCGAATGGATTAAACTCCCAAATCAAAAGAGGTAGGCTGACAGAATGGACAAAAAAATTTGAGCCATCCATATGCTGCCTACAAAAGATTCACCTTAGACCCAGGGATACATACTAGCTGAAAGTGAAGGGTTGGAAAAAGGTACTCTACGCAAATAGTAACCCCCCCCAAAAGAGCAGGGATAGCTATACTAATAGTGGACAAAACAGGCTTTAAATGCAAAAAAGTTATAAGAGCTACAGAAGGCCATTATATATTAATAAAAGAGACAACCCAACAGGAAGAAATAACAGTCATAAATATCTATGCACCTAACCAGGGTGCCCCGAAATACATAAGGCAAACTCTGGCAAAACTGAAGGAAGAAATAGACATCTCTATATTAATAATTGGAGACTTCAACACACAACTCACATCATTAGATAGAACAACTAGACAGAAGATCAACAAGGAAACAGAGACCTTGAACAATATGATAAATGAGCTAGACCTAGCAGACATATACAGAACGTTGCATCCCAAATCAGCAGGTTATGCATTCTTTTCAAGTGCTCATGGATCTTTCCCCAGGATAGACCACATGTTAGATCACCAGGCAGGTCTCAATAAATATAAAAAGATTGAAATTATACAAAGCACCTTCTCAGATCATAATGAAAAGCTGGAAATCAGTAATAGATGGGAAAGGGTAAAATTTGCAAATGTGTGGAAGCTGAACAGCACACTCCTAAACAATCAGTGGGTCAAAGAAGAAATTGTGAGAAGCAGATATGGCTCAAGCAGCTGGGTGCCTGCATACCACATGGGAGGTCCTGGGCTGGGTTCCCAGTGCCTCCTAAGGAAGACGAGCAAGACAGTGAGCTGACACAACAAGATGATGCAACGAGGAGATGCAATGAGGAGACGCAACGAGGAAACACAATGAGAGACACAACAAGCAGGGAACAGAGTTGGCTTAAGCAATTGGGTACCTCCCTCCCACATGGGAGGTCCCAGCTTTGGTTCCTGGTGCCTCCTAAAAATAAGATGAGCAGACACAGAGAGTACACAACAAATAGACACAGAGAGCAGACAGTGAGTGCAAAACAATAAGGGAGGGTAGAAATAATTTTTTTTAATTTAATCTAAAAAAAAAGAAATTGTAAGTGAAATTAATAAATATATTGAAACAAATGAAAACAAAAACACAATTTTTCAAAACAGCAGTGCTGAAAGGGAAATTTATAGCCCTAAATGCCTGTATTAAAAAAAGAAGAGGGAAGTGGATGTGGCTCAGGCGACTGGGCTCCCGCCTACCACATAGGAGGTCGCTGGTTCAGATCCCGGTGCGTTCTAAAGAAGACTGTGAGCTGAAGCGATGGGCAGGTGCCAAGAGCTGATGTGACAAGATGATGCAACAAGAGATGCAGGGAGGAAAAACATAATGAGAGACACAACAAAGCAGGGAGTGGAGATGGTTCAAGCGATTAGGCACCTCCCTCCTACATCAGAGGTTCCAGGTTCAGCTCCCAGTGCCTCCTAAAGAAACAAGGAAGACTAAAAGACAGCAACTGCAAACAACAAGGGGGTGGGGAGAAATAAATAAAATAAAAATCTTATATGAAAAAAAAAAAAGAAGAGGGGAAAGGATATAGCTCAGTGGTTGAGCACCTGCTTCCCATGTATGAATTCCTGGGTTCAATCCCCAGTACCTCCTAAAAAAAAAAAAAAAGAAGAAGAAAAAAAGAATTAAAATCAGAGCTCTAATTGAACAACTGGAGAAGCTAGAAAATAACAGCAAACCATTCCTAAAGCAAGAATAAGGAAAGAAATAATACAGATTATCACCGAAGTAAATGAAATTGAGAACAACAACAAACAATAGAGAAAATCAACAAAACCAAAAGTTGGCTTTTTGAGAAGATTAATAAAATTGGCAAACCCTTAGATGACCAAAGAAAAAAAGAGAAGATGCAATAAAATCAGAAATGAGAGGGGGAAGTTACGGCTGACCCAATAGAAATAAAAAGGATCATAAGATGATACTATGAGAAATTGTATGCCAACAAATTTAACAACCTAGATGAAATGGACAAATTCCTAGAAATGCACAAACAATCTACACTGACACTACAAGAAATACAAGAACTTAACAAACCAATCACATTTAAAGAGATTGAATCTGTCATCAAAAATCTTGCAACAGGGAGGCGGCTGTGGCTCAGTCAGTGGGGCTCCCGTCTACCATGTGGGGGGCCCCGGGTTCGGTTCCCGGGGCCTCCTGGTGGGGGCGGGCCCGCCCGCATGGCGTGGTTGGCTGACCCAGCGAGCGCAGGCGGCAAGGGGGGGATAAATGAATAAATAAATAAAAATCTTTTAATAAAAAAAAAAAAAAAAAAATCTTGCAACAAAGAAAAGTCCAGAACCAGATGGCTTCACAGGTGAATTCTACCAAGCATTTAGGGAAGAATAAACACCAGTCCTGTTTAAACTCTTCCAAAAAATTGAAGAGGAGGGAAAATTACCCAACACATTTTATGAAGCCAACATCTCCCTAATACCAAAGCCAGACAAAGATACAACAAGAAAAGAAAATTACAGGCCGATCTCTTTAATGAACATAGAGTCAAAAATTCTCAACAAAGTACTTGCAAATAGAATCCAACAGCATGTCAAAATAATTATATACCACGACCAAGTGGGATTTATTCCTGGTGTGCAAGGCTGGTTCAACATGAGAAAATCAATTAATGTAATATACCACATAAACAAATGGAAGAGAAAAAAACCACATGATCATCTCAATTGATGCAGAAAAGGCGTTCAACAAAATCCAGCATCCTTCCTTGATAAACACATTTTGAAAGATAGGAATAGATGGAAAATTCCTCAATATGATAAAGGGCATATATGAAAAACTCACAGCCAACATTGTCCTCAATGGGAAAAGGTTGAAAGCTTTCCCTCTAAGATCAGTAACAAGACAAGGATGCCCACTGTCACCATTGTTATTCAACATTGTGCTAAAAGTTCTAGCTAGAGCGATTAGACAAGGGGAAAAAAAGGCATCCAAATAAGAAAAATGGAAGTAAAACTCACTATTTGCATGATCCTATATTTAGAAAATTCTGAAATGTCTACGACAAAGCTACTTGAGCTAATAAACGAGTTCAGCAAAGTGGCAGGATACACAATCAACACACAAAAATCAGTAATGTTTCTCTACACTAGTATTGAACAATCTGAGGAGAAAATCAGGAAAAAAAAATTCCATTTACAATAGCAAAAAGTAAGACTCAAATACCTAGGAATCAATTTAACCAAAGAAGTATGGGACTTCTATTTTAAAAAACTACAAAACAATGCTAAAAGAAATCAAAGAAGACCTAAACATGGGAAGCAGATGTGGCTCAAGCAGTTTAGCTTCCACCTACCACATGTGAGGTCCCAGGTTCAGTTCCCAGTGCCTCATAAAGAAGACGAGCAAGACAGTGAGCTGATGAGACAGGCAGGCACAGCAAGCCAGAGACACGAGGAAAACATAATGAGAGACTCAACAAATCAGGGAGTGGAGGTGGTTCAAGTGATTAGGCCTACATTTAAAAGCCAGGACCAAAAAACTACCAGAAGAAAATGTAGGGAAACTTCTTAAAGACTTTGTGGTAAGGTGGTGGTTTCTTGAACCTCACACCCAAAGCATGTGCAACAAAAGAAAAAAGGAGATAAATGGGACATCCTCAAAATTAAACACTTTTGCACGTCACAGGACTTTGGCAAAAGGGTGAAAAAGCAGCCGACTCAGTGGGAGAAAATATTTGGAAATCACATATCTGATAAGGGTTTAATATCCAGGATATATAAAGAGATGCTACAACTCAACAATAAAAAAGACAAACGACCCAATTAAAAAATGGTCAAAGGACTTGAATAGACATTTGTCCAAAGAAGAAATACAAATGGCAAAAAAAATGTGAAAAAAAAAATTCAACATCACTAATGATTAGGGAAATGCAAATCAAAGCTACAATTAGATATCATTTCACACCTATCAGAATGTCCACCATTAAAAAAAGACAGAACTACAAGAGGTGGAGAGGATGTGGTGAGATAGGAACATTTATTCACTGCTGGTGGGAATGTAGAATGGTACAACCACTGTGGAGGACTGTTTGGCAGTTCCTAAGGAAGTTGAGTATACATTTGTCATGTTACCTGGCAATGCCACTACTGGGTATATACCCAGAAGAACTGAGAGCAGTGACACGAACAGACATCTGCACACCGACTTTCATAGTGGTGTTATTCAGGATTGCCAAAAGCTGGAAACCACCCAGGTGTCCATCAACCAAATGAATGGAGAAACAAACTGTGGAATATATACATGATGGAATATTATGCAGCTGTAAGAAGAAATGAAGTCATAAAGCATATGATAACCTGGATGAACCTGGAAGAAATTACGTTGAATGAAGCAAGCCAGACACAAAAGGACAAATATTGTATAATTGGTATGACTGTGCTATTATGAACTAAATATATTGTATAATCTTAATGGAATTAATAACTTGAATATGGGTCAACAGAAAATAGAGTGAGGTTAGAGAATGGAAAGCTGAGGGTTAACATGCAGAAATGGTAAAAAGGATGTGTGTTAATCTTTGGGAATGAATAGAAAAGGTGAAAGCACAACATAATGTTTGTACCTAGCAGTGCTATTATATGGGTATGACAGTGGTTGAAAGGAAAGTCTAAGGTCACGGATATAACTAAAAGAAAGCTAAAAAATGTAACATGGGACCGTACAGCATAGCAAAACCTCATGTGAAATATGAATATGGGTAATATTGCATATAAAAGACTGTTTTTCTTTGAAACTGAACAAATGTATGTTAATGTTACAAGATGTTAATATCAGACAAAAAAAAAAAAAAACACATTATGTTAAGTGTATTAGTCAGCCAAAGGGGTGCTGATGCAAAATACCAGAACTCTGTTGGGTTTTACAAAGGGTATTTATTTGGGGTAGAAGCTTACAGTTACCAGACCATAAAGCATAAGTTACTTCCCTCACCAAAGTCTGTTGCCACGTGTTGGAGCAAGATGGCAGGCGATGACTGTGAGGGTTCAGCCTCCCTCTTCCTCTGAAGGCTCCGTGGTCCCAGCTTCTTCCAACATCAGGTCTAGGCTGGCATAAGGCTCGTCCCTTTCCCGGGGCTTATTTCTCTCTGGGCTCGGCTGCTCAGAACTCTGCTCTCTGCAGCTGCAAACTATCAGGCTTACAGCTCATCTCTCTTCCCCGGGCCTTTGCCGTGTCTAATGGAGCCTTCCCTGTTTCCTCACATATCTGCTCTCTGTGTCCTTCTCCTGCGTGTTTACTTCCTGGGACTCCAGCTTGAAAACTCCAGCATCAAAACTCCAACTTCTCTGCTGTGTAGTTTTCTTTGTGAGTCTCTGCCCACGAAGGAGACGGAGACTCAACATCCTACTGACATAGCCCAATTAAAGCCCTAATCATAATTTAATCACGCCAGGTATAGGCTAGTTTACAAATATAATCCAATATCTATTCTTGAAATTCATAAACAATGCCAATCTGTCACACTAAGTGAAAGAAACCAGACTCAAAGTACTACATATTGTATGATTCCAGTTATATAAAATGTAAATATAAATCAATTTATAAAGATGGAATTAGATTAGTGGTTATGTAGGGCTGGTGAAGGATAGAAGGATTGAGAGGTGACTGCTAAGGGGTGTGGAGTTTTTCTTTTTGGGGTAATGAAATGGTCCTAAAATTTTTTGTGGTGATGAATGTGATTATACTAAAAGCCGTTGATGATACACTTTGGGTAGATTGTACGGTATCGGTATGTCAATATATCTCAATAAAACTGCTTAAAAACAAAAACAAAAAACAAAAAAAACCCAGCAGTGGTATGGTCACAGCCTGGGAGCAGCCATGGGACAGGTACATTTCTAGGTGATGGAGTCATGCAATCAGGGCTGGGAACCCATTGAGACAGGCCCCATTGTTCTGAGATCTCAGCTAGAATTCATCAGATTAAAAGTCTTGCCTCATGACCCAGATCACTCAAGCTCAACTCAACGGCCAAGTTGATAAATGGCTTTGGGAGTTTTAGTCCCAAGTGACTGGAATCCCGGTGACAGCAGCAGCTGGGAAATGGCTAGTTAATGTGTACTTTGTCCCTGTCTCCTCTTCAGAAGGTCTTTCTCAGTGTTTCACCAGGAGTCTCAGTCCAGGAGGCTGTACCCCCGGCACTAGGCATTGGGGTCTGGGGACTGATAGGCTGGTGGGATATGTGTTACGTGGACCTGGCTCTCGGACTCTCCACTCTTTTCCAAATGACCCTCAGCCCTTCTCACCGACTCCCACCCAAGACGGAGGCCTGGTTAGGGAGGGCTGGAAAGCCAGATGGAAGGAGGAAAATGTGGGCCAGAGACCTTCACCCTCATGGAGTTCAGCATCAGCGCTTGGAAAGAGAGGATCCTAGCGGAGGTTCAGGAAGGGGTAGGGGCATGGCAGGGCCCCCTGAAACCCATAGCTTCCTGCCAACCTGGGCTGGCTTCCTGGAGAAGAATGCACGCTCAGAAAAAGGCTGGCTGGGGGTGGTGGTGCATGTGGCCTTTTGCAGTAATAGGAAGGATGCCAAGCTGGCCTCATGAACAAGGGTTGGTTCATTCACAGAAGCGGGCCTGGGGGGGCCATTGTGGGACGGGCACACCTGTATTTCTCCAGGCTGTAGTTCAAAGCCTCTCCATGACCCTTGGCAGGAACACAACACCTTCGACTTGCTGTTGCTCTGCCCCACCCCCAACACCAGCAAAAGGACACCAAGTCTCTCCCAGAGGCAGGAGCCTGGCCTTGACCAAGCTGCACCAATCAGGCTCAGCTGTGGCCTCTCCTCACACCCCAGTGCTTCCACTAGGAGAATGCCCCCTCCCTTTGCTTCCTCTCTCAACTCAGACCAGACCTGGCCCCTGAGAATAAAATTTCCCAACTGAGTGCAGGTACCAGTGAGCACACTCTCAGCTAAAGTGAATCTCTGCCTCCAGGGCCTACCCGGTTTTTCACCAGACCTCTCTGGGCTTCTCAGATTCCTCTCCCACCTCAGGTCAATGCCCACCCCCACTCACAGGACTCATTTGTTTAAGATTTCAGACTGGGGCCTGATGGGGACCAACGCCTCCTCTGTCCTCTCCCCAGTCCCACGCTGAGGGCCCCTTCATCACCCACGTCCCCCTGGACAGAGCACTCACTGCTCATAAGGTCAGGAAGGCCAAGAAGCTTGGAGGATGGTCCACAGGAGTCTTCTATTCCCACACACCCCCGCCCCGCCCTTTGGCCACCAGGTCCCACTTGAAGGTGGTATCTCTGCCCCACAAGGGAAGACCCTAGAGAAAAAGACACATGATGTCAGCGTTGAAGATGAGGAAATCAAGAGGAAAAAACAAAAACAAAGAAGAAAAAAATAAACAAAAAGATACAATCAAGAGGTCCTGCGTCCCCAAAGGGGACAGACCAGACCACATGTGACATTTGCAAAGCAAATGGTGGAGAAGTGACTCTGGACCCCCAGCCTCCAGGAAGAGAGGAGGATTTTGTGAGGCCTCCTAGAGGCCTGTGAACTCTAGCGCCAAAGGGCAAGGCTTACCTTTGAACTCAGTGACAAGTTATGACAAGAGCTTAGCACGCCTCAAATGTGCCCACCAGAGAAAACCAGTAGCCAGATTATGGCTGGCTGGGAGCTACTGAGATAGGAAAGAAGGAAGGACAAGTAGCTTTACCAATACCAGCCTGTGCTCCAAGGATCAACAGCTTGGAGCTGTTTTTACCCCTTACCCCTCCACCCCCTCCAAGAATTCCAGGACTCCTACAGAGAAACCTGTATCAAGTGCAAGCACAGAAACCAGGAGCAAAGAGCAAAGAAATCACAGGAGCTTCCAGTTTGACCTTTAGGAAAAACCTCCAAAGAATTCATAAACTTGTCTATGAAGAAAAGGAATCAGCTTTAAACATCTGCTGACACAAAGCTATCTTATGACAGTCCATTCAAGAACTTTCTATTCCCCCTTCCCCATCTCTGCTCCACACCTGATCCCTAGCAAGGAAGGGGAGGAAAGAGGCCAACCCCACCCCTCTCTACTCCCCCCTTCCCCAAGCTACCACTAGTGGGCCAAGCCGGTGGCCAGTTTGCAGCTCCCCTGGCCAGAGAAGAGAAAACCCCCACCCTTGAATGACGATTGAAGTGTTTATGATCCATGGATTAAACATTTCTCTGTACCAACTTAAAGTGAATGTAGAACTTATTAGTTGAGAATGACCCAGATAAAGTCATGGGACTGCCCAAATTTTCATCCAGGGACAAGGGAAAATTCTTCCACTGAATAAATTTTATGGGACAGGTGGTAGACAAATATAGTTGCATTTCAAGTTATTCTTAAGTCTTAGATACAGGCACAAGGCCATGAGTAAATACGACTAACAAAATCAGAGGGTGCTACAGCCGTACAAGGACTCTTAGACCATTTAGTCTTATCCCTCATTTTACCAGTGCCATGCCTGAGATGATGATGATGATGATGATGATGATGATGATAGCTCTTTTTTGTGCCAATTCTAAGCATTTAAATATTAATTCATTTAATTTTCACAACAGTCCTATGCTTACTGAGCAAATGAGTTCATGGTTAGTGTAATGCTGGGCATGATGGTTAGTTCCATGTGTCAACTTGGGTAGGTACACTCATTACCGAGCGACCCCAAAAGCTGCTACTTTTGAGTGGGGACCAGAATAAGAGGAGGCTCTGCAACAGGTCCAGGCTGCCGTGCAAGCCTCTCTGCCACTTGGGCCATATGATCTAGCTGATCCAATGGTGTTGGAAGTGTCAGTGGCAAATACAGTTGCTGTTTTTGGAGCCTTTGACAGGCCCCTATAGGAACATCATAGCACAGACCCTTAAGATTTTGGAGCAAAGCCCTGCCAATCTCTGCAAATAGCTACCCTCCTTTAGAGAAACAGCTTTTGGCCTGTTACGAGGCCTTAGAAGAGTCTGAATGCTTACCCATGGGCTACCAGGCTACCCTGAGACCTGAGTTGCCTACCATAAACTGGGTCCTGTTGGACCCACCAAGCCATAAAATTGGGTGTGCACAGCAGCACTCCATCATCAAGTGGGAGAGGTATAGATGAGATAGGGCTCGAGCGGGTCCTGAAGGCACAGGAAGTTATACAAGGAAGTGGTCCAAACGCCCATGGCCCCTACTCCTGCCATATTACCTTCTCTCTCCCAGCCTGCAGCTATGGTCTCTTGGGGAGTTCCCTACAATCAGTTGACTGAGGAGGAGGAAACTTAGGCCTGGTTAATAGATGATTCTGCACTATATGTAGATATCACCCGGAAGTGGACAATTGCAGCACAGCAGGCCTTTTCTGAGACATCCCAGAAGGACAGTGGTGAAGGGAAATCCTCCCAGTGGGCAGGACTTGGAGCAGTGCACCTGGTTGCTCATTCTGCTTGGAAGGAGAAATGGCTGGAGGTGCATTTGTTTAGTGATTTATGGGCTGTGGCTAATGGTTTGGCTGGATGGTCAGGGACATGGAAGGAATGTGATTAGAAAATTGGTGACAAAGAGGTCTGGGGGAGAGGTAAGTGGATAGACCTTTCCCAGTGGGCAAAAACATGAAGATATTTGTGCCCCATGTAAATGCTCACCAGAGGGTGACTTCAGTGCGGATGATTTTTTTTTTTTTTCAATTAAAAAATAATTTTTTTTTTTTTTTAAGATACTTAGATTACATGTTACACAAAAAAATATAGGGATTCTCATATGTCCTACTCCCCACACCTCCGACACCCTCCCACATAAACATCCTTCATTAGTGTGGCACATTCATTGCAATTGATAAACGCATCCTGGGGCTTTGCCCCTGAGCATGGACCATAGTTCACACTGTAGTCTACACTCTCTCCCACACAGTTCTGCATATTATGTGACGATATAAAATGGCCTATATCTGTCATTGCAATGTCATTCAGGACGATTCCCAAGTCCCAAAAAAGCCCTCATATTCCACCTGTTTTTCCCTCTCCCTACTCCCAGGGCCTCCAACGGTCAATGCCTCCACATCAATGTTGTACTTTCTTCCAATGCTAGAATCACAATATGTCTATAGTAGAATACCAGTAAGTCCACTCTAGTCCATAGTTCATTCCCCAATCCTGAGGATTCTGGGATGGTGATATCCACTCCACCTCTGATTGAGAGGAGGCTTCAGGTTTTAGGCTCTCTCGTTTCCTTGGTATGGTGGTTGTCAATCCTCACCTCCTTAGTAGTTGTCCTAGGTGAGTCCAATGAATTGGAAAGTAGGTGTTGCAACTCTTCTGAGGTTCCGGACCCAACTGGCACGTGGACAGCCTAAAGATTGCAGTCGCTTGGACGTACACCTACCAACTTCAGTGAGGGGGATTTTAATGATCAAGAGAACAGGATGACCAATTTTGTGGATACTTATCAGACTCTTTCTCCAGCCATACCTGTCATTGCCGAATGGGCTAATGATCAAAGTAGCTATGGTGGTAGGGATGGGGGTTATTCATGGGCTTAGCAACATGGAATTCTACTCACCAAGGCTGAATTGGCTACAGTCACTGCTGAATGTCCAATCTGACAGCATCAGAGAACAAGAGTGCCCAATATGGCACCATTCCCCAAGATGATCAGCCTACAACCTGGGCTGGCAGGTTGATGACATTGTACTATTTCCATCATGGAAGGGACAGCCCTTTCTTCTTACTGAATAGACATGTACTGTGGCTATGGATTTGCCTTCCCTGCACACAATGTTTCTGCCAAAATTACCACCTGCGGACTTACAGAATGCCGTATCCACCATCACGGTATTCCACACAATAGTGCTTCTGATCAAGGAATCTACTTCACAGCAAATAAAGAATTCACTGGCCTCACCATGTTCATCCCAAAGCAACTGGATTGATAGCACAATGGAATGGCCTTTTGAAGACTCACTTATGGTGCCAACTGGGTGGCAAATACCTTATAGAGCTGGGGTAATATCCTCCAGGAGGCTGTGTATTCTCCGAATCAGCATCCAATCGATGGTGCTATTTCTCCCATAGCCAGGATTCACAGGTCCAGAGGTGGAAATGGGGGTGACACCACTCACTGTTATCCTAGTGACCCACTAGAAACATTTTTGTTTCCTGTGCCCACAACCTTAAGCTCTGCTGCTCTAAAAGCCTTAGTTCCCAAAGAAGGAGTGCTTCCACCAGGAGACACAACAGTGCTTCCATCAAACTGGAAGTTGACTGCCACCTGGTCACTTTGGGCTGCTCATGCCTCTGAATCAACAAGTAAAGAAAAGAATCACTGTACTGGCTGGTGTGACTGAAGCTGACTATCAAGGGGAAGTAGGGCGGCTATTACACAATGGCACAATGGAGGTAAAGAAGAGTTTGCCTGGAGTGCAGGAGGCCCCCTAGGGCAGGGGTTCTTAACAAGAGGTCCAAGAGCTTTAATTGAAATTCAGAAAAGCATTATTCTTGTGGGGATGTGTTGGTGCGGGTGTGATATATTTATTAAGTAATACACAGTAGAGTGTGGACTTAGTAAGGGGTCCATAGTTTTCACCTGACTGGCAAAGGGGTCCGTGGAACAAAAAAGGTTAACCCCTGCCCTAGGGCATGACTTTAATCACCATGCCCTGTGATTAAATTCAAAGGGCAAGTGCAACAACCCAGCTCAGGTGGGACCACTAATGGCCCAGACCCTTCAGGAATGAAGGGTTGGGTCACCCCACCAGGCAGAGCACTACAGCCAGCCAAGGGTAAAGGAAATACATGGAAAGGGCAGTGGAAGGAGGGAGTTACAAATACCAGCTAGGGCCACTTGATCAGTTGCAGATATGAGAACTATAAGTACTACGAGTATTTCTTCCTTGTTTTCTTATGAATGTTTGTATATATACATAAAGCAAATATCTTTTTCTTCCCTTGCATATAACATAGGTTGTATTAATTTTGTATCATAGTATTTAAGTTACAAGATAGCAAGTTTAAGAGTGAATATTAGCATAGAGAGATTGAGACCTGATAATTTAAAAAAAATTTTGTCTGTTTTTCATTATTATTGAAATAATGAAAATGTTCTAATTATGATTGAAGTGATGAATGCAATGCACAACTATGTGATTATACCACATAACACTGATTGTACACTTTGGATAGTTTATAGGTTTTATTAATATGTATCAATAAAATGATTTGTTTTGTTTTGTTTTGTTTTAAAAAGGGTGAATATTACCCAAGGACTTGCATCTTCTTCTGGGGAAAAGGTTAGTGTGTTTCAAGCTGGACACAGGACAGTTGAATTATATTAGAGGAAAGTATGAGTTACTGTTTTTATTGAGAGATAAAGTATGGTTTAAGGAGATGAGTATGAGTGCTAAGTTGACAAGCAGTGGAATGTGATGGTTAATTTCATGTGCTAACTTGGCTAGGTTTCAGTACCTAGTTGTTTGATCAAGCAAGCACTGACCTGATGGTTACTTGTGGGTATTCTGTGGGTTTAAGTCATTAGCCACTTGATTGCATCAATGGCTGGTGACATCTGCAATCAACAGAGGAGAGGGTCTTAAGCAATGAGAGGCCTCTCCTCACCCAAATCAGCTGGAGGCCTTACAAGAAGAACTGAGGATTTCAGGAGTCAGAAAAAAGAATTTCTATCTCTACTTCAGCCTATTAGCTTCTTCTGGGGGATTCACTGTCATCTTCATCGGAGCTCCTGGGGAATTCAACGTCACCACTGAGTTCCCAGCTGCAGCCTGCCCAGTGGAATTTGGACGTGTCAATCCTGATGGTCTCATGAGCCAATTCCAATAATAAATCCCTTTCTCGGGAGAACGCTAATACACTGGGCTTGCAGTAGGCTTCATGCTGGTAAAATAAATCCCTGATCTCCTCAGCCCCAGGGAGATATAAAGGATGGGGAAGCCATGAACTTGACTCTATTTTGCCTACCATTAGGAGCATTCCCTCCTCCATCCTGCTAGGTACCCTTGACCAAGCTCAACTTTTCTTTCTTTTTTTTTTTTTAGGAGGTACCAAGGAATGAACCTGGGACCTCATACACGTGAAAGCAGGTGCTAAGCCACTGAGCTACATCTGCTCCCTAAGCTCAACATTTTAATCATGGTAATCCACTAACCAGCCTATCTTCTCCACCTACCCTAACCACACTCACTCTTTGAAGGCCTCCTTCCTCAACACTGTCCTGTGGCCTCCAGCACTGAGCTAAGCAGGTACCTTTATTTACAGAAGGAGAAGGGGCCCAACAAAGGGAAGATCATGCAGCAGAGTTAAGGCCCACAGTGGGGAGAACTCAGGATCCTGATATGAGCCTGATGTAGCAACCCTGAAGCACATTAGAATGGAGAGGATGATACCTGGGCATGCTCATGCCAGAGGCAGAGCATGAACTCTGAATGGAGCAGGTGTGAGCAGCAGGGACCAGAGTCTCTAAAGCAGTGGTATGCAAGAACTAGTTTTAT
Organism: Tolypeutes matacus; assembly: GCA_026826555.1. Lineage (NCBI taxonomy): Eukaryota > Metazoa > Chordata > Mammalia > Cingulata > Chlamyphoridae > Tolypeutes > Tolypeutes matacus. The sequence continues at coordinate 890,453 of JAKSZT010017954.1, forward strand.
TGGAGGGCTGGGAGCACAGCTGCGGTGGAGGGCTCCCTGCCCAGGCTTTGGGGGCTCAGGAAGGAGCGGCAGGGAGGGGGGCTATATGAAGGTGAGGTGGGTAGAAGCAGGGACACCACAGCTTTCCTTATGCTCCTCAAACAGTTGCTCCAGAGCGTTCATGTAGAGAGCGTGGTAGTGATCGATTTTCTCCTGGGTGGGGTTGAGGCACTGGGGCACTGGGATGGGGTGACCTACTGCAGGGAGACAGTGGTGAGGCGAGAGGCCCCTGCTGCCCATACTGCTGTGGGCAGCATCCTTCCAGGGATGGACACTCACCCACTGTGGTGAGGGGCTTCGCGAAGGGCAGCAGGCCCCAGGAGTTGGCTGAGAAGAAGCTGCGGCCCCAGAAGATGCAAGGGGCAATGCGCGTGAGCTTCTTCAAGGCCATCTGGCACAGATACTGCCAGGAGTCTGTGTCATAAGTCTTAATTTTGAAGATATTATTCTCCCCGAAGGTATACACCGGCACCAGGGAGGCCCTGGGGAGGGGCAGCAAGAGAAAAGAGGGACTGTCAGGGTAGCAGCTACTGCTCTGCCTTGAGACAGGAGCCTCAGGGGGCAGCAAGCACCTCCCCACACCTCCAGAGTCCATTTTCCGTTGTCTTTGGAAGCAAACGACTGTGGCTTTGAAGATCTAGAAGAACTAGAAGATCTTGAGAAACAGTAGTGTACTAGTCTTTACCACAACAGCATTACTGCAAGGCAGGTATTAGCCCCATGTCCCAGGGCTTGCCTTTGAGATGGGGTAGGAAAGGGGTCTGAAGGCAGGACTTGTGGGCCCCAGGGCCCTGCTCTTCACCCCATGCCCCTGCCCTCTTGGAGCGGGAAGAAGGTGCTGAAACCGGAGCACAGGGCTTGGCACAGAGGAAACTCTCAGGCACCCAAGTGGGCACTCGCCAGGTGCAGGGCCTGGCACTGGACTCTGCAGACACGCAGTCCCACCTACAGTGACTGGACGGCTGGGGACTGCCATGACGAGACATTCCCTCGGCTCCACTCACCCGTGCCGCAGCGCCAGGCACACGAAGCCCTTGCGCTTCTGGAGAACAATGTAGTGCTTGCCCGGAATCGCATGCATGGCCTCCTGGACACCCCCAACCACGATGACCACGGCCTGTCCACCCTGAGACTGGGACAGGATAAAGTCCATGCTCTCACGACTCACGGAACAAAACCCTGTGGGTAGGCGCAGGTGGGGAGCAGTTGCGACCACCTCCCACTCCCTCCATGCCTCCCTTTCCCCACATCATCCCTCTACCCAGGAGGGAGGACAGAGGGTACTTTTGCTCCAAAGCTTTTCAGGCCAGGTCCCTGCCTGGGAGTGGGTGCGGTCTGGCCAGGGGGTACCTTCTCCCTCTCAGCTTCGGCTGAGGCTCACCGAAGGTCATGAGGTACTCCCGGAAGAACGGTAAGTAGAAGAGGCTGGCCATCCCACACACCGAGCACCGAATCCCCGGGAACAGCTGGGAAAAGCCATTGCTCTCGGTGCAGAAATTACAGAAGACCCCGTTGGCAAGGATGCCGTGCGGGTGTGCGCCCATCACGTAGTTCCGGTCGGGAGGCAGCTCGGCCGTTTTCACCAGCTTCGGAGTGTTGAGCAGTGGGGAGGGAGGGAGACAGGCAGCCAGCTGAACAGAGCTGCCCCCCGCCCCGCCAGACTTCAGAGTTTAAGGCCCTAGGGTGGGATCGAGGGCACAGGGGACCGACTTTTGAGCCCACTCCACCCCCTGCCCCAATGCCTGAACTCTGTCTGACCTCCCAGGCTCAGGCTCCAAGGTAAGGGGGTTTGGGGGTGGGTAGGAGTGGGAGCCGGGGGTGGGGAGGAGGCAGTCTCTGCAGTGACCTTGACAGGGAAATAGTTCCTTTGCAGTTTCCAGAATGTCAAGTTCCTCACCCACTTGGACTGCCTTCCACCTGTGGGCAGAGAAATATGGGCAAAAGAACCCCTGGGGCACCCTCCCTGCCACCTTTCACTTCAGGGGCCATGTCCGGACCTCACCTCGGCTGGGGGTGTCCCAGTCCAGGTAGAGCCACAACAAGTAGAAGACAGAGAGGAACCAGAAGGGCGTGAAGAAGAGGAAAAGGAAGAGAAGGGAGAGGGACAAGCCTGGGAAGATGTGAGAGAGAAAAGGGAGTTAGTTTGGCAGAGCCGGGCATTCCATCCAGCCTCTCCCCTCTCCCTCCACTCCCAGGGGCTCTCCACCAGCCCCAGCCCGAGTCCCTTCCCCTCCTTTTGCCCCCAGGGCTCCAGCCATTCTCCCTTCTTCCTCTCACCCAAGAAAAGGAAAGTTAATACAAAGGAGAAGGCGCCCAGAGCTTCCAGCCAGGGCCTCTGGGGGGTCTTCGTGGTGGAGGAGGACCCCGGGGCTGCTGAAACTCCCATCCCAGTAGCTCCTTTCAGACTACAGGACGCCAGGCTCCCGGAAGGCACACGACGGGGTGAAGCCAGCCTGGGAAGGCTTTCTCCGCTGAGGAGAACCCTCCAAGTCTGGCACACTCGCCTCTCCTCCCTCCAGGAATTGTGTGAGGGCAGCAGAGGGTGGGTAGGCCAGTGGCTCTGAAGCTCCAGGTGTCCCCGGCTCCTCCTCCGACTGATGTCCCGCTTCTGGGTCAGGGGATTTGGGCTGGCCGCGGGGTGGGCGGGGCTGGGGTGGGGTAAGGTGTGCGCGGGGGTGGGGGTGGGGGGGTGAGATGGGGGGAGGGGTGAGGTGGGGTGGGGCGGGGGGCGGGAGGGAGCGACAGGAGGCGCTGGGGAGCCCGCCCTCTGGGTGCTCCCTCTGGAAGGCCGCCCATCCGGGTCCCACCCCCTCCCCGGGCCTGCCTGTAGGTCTCGGGGAAGGTCAAGGCCACGCGGGGGCCGCGGTCCCTCTCCTCGCCGTGCACGCACAAACACACGGACACGCGCGGCCGGTTCCCCTCCTTTAATGTCACCCCACGCCCACCCCCAGTCACCGAGGGGACCCGGTCGGGGCCGGTCGGCGGGACGCGCCTAGATGAGGACGAGGTGCCGGTACGCGGGGACGCCGTAGCGAGCCTTGTGCTGCTCGAAGAGCTGCGTGAGCCGCTGCACTTAGAGTGCGTGGAACGCATCCACCTGCGCCCGGCGGGGCCGCAGAGTTCGCCGCACGGGAATCGGGGCCCCCACTGTGGGCGGGACGCGAGGCGAGAGGCGGTGGTTGCTGGGATCCCTCCCCACTCCGCCCGCGCGCGCGGCGCCCCGCGCCAGCAGGGAGGGCAGAGCCGCCCGCTCCCTCCCTCGTGGGGCCAGAGTTCAGCGCCGGGGCGGTGGCCAAAAGCCCGGGCTGCGGGGCGAGGCCCGCGGGGCCCACTGGGGCCCGGAGCCGGCCTTTCAGGCCCCGACCCCAGACCTTCTCCTGCAGGCGGGGCGAGTGGGGGCGGCGGGGCGAGTGGGGGCGGCGGGGCCGGGGCTCACCGACGGTGTGGACGGGCGAGCGGAAGGGCAGCAGGAACCCCCCGCGGCCGTGGGACAGCGGCAGCGCCACGCTCAGCCGCCCCTGCAGCGCCTCCTGTGCCCGCCGCAGCCGCGAGCCCGGCGGGTTGGGGACCTGCTGGAAGAGCTCGTTCTCCCCGAACGAGAAGACGGGCACCAGGGAGGCCCTGCGGGAGCGGGGAGGGCGGTGGTCGCGGGCGCTGCGGGCCGCGGGGCTCCTCCCCCTCCTCTCCCCGCGGGGCCCCCGGGGCGCCCCCCCTCCCCGCACCCCGGGCTGGGCTCCTCACCCGTGTTCCAGCGCCAGCTTGACAAACCCCTTCTGATTCCGGATCCGCAGGGTTAGCGCCCCGGGTTTTGCCTCCAGCGCTTCCAGGGGCCCTCCCACGGCCAGGACGGCCACCTGGCCGCCCCCAGGCCGGGACAACAGGTGGGCCGCGCTGGCCTTGTCCGAGGATACCAGACCTGGGGTGGGGTGGGGTATCTTTGAGACAAGGGGTGGGGACCAGGAGGCGGTGGGAGGTGGCAGGGCTCCCGGCATCTCACCGCTGCTCATGATGTAGTCTCGAAACAGAGGGAGGTGGAACCAACAGGGCAGCATGAGCAGGTGTGGCCGGAGGCCGGGGAAGAGGCGGGAGAAGCCCGAGGCCTCTGTGCAGAAGTTGCAGAAGGCACCGATCATCAGGACCCCATGAGGGTGGAAGCCGAAGAGGTAGTTTTGGGAGGGATCCAGCTCTGCAGTTTTCACCAGCTGGGGGGCAGAGGGTGCACACCCCATCCTGCCGTGAGGTTTGGCTTTGGGGGATGGTCAGGAGCGTATGCTGAAGTCCCCTTTTGCAGCCCACTGACCTCCTCACCGAGATGGGGAAGTAATCCCGAAAATGTCTCCAAACCATCCAGCTCCGGACCCAGGCAGAGCGGCGGCCTCCGGCCTGGGGCGTGTTCCTATCTCTGTAGAGCCAGAGCAGGTAGAGGAGCGCCAGGGCCCAGGCCCTGCCCAGGAACACCATCAGGAGCAGGGCCAGGCATACCTGGGCTGGAGGATGAGGCGGGTGCTCAGGCCCCCGGCCCCTCTGTCCCTCCCTTCCTCCTCCCTTCCCTTTACCCCAGACTCTTTCAGGTACTCTGCAGACACCTCGTGGTAATAGGGCTTCCTGGACTCACCCAACCCCAAGAAGGAGAAGACCCATTGCAGGACAGCAGCCACTTGAAGAGCCCTCCTGAGGGAAGAGGCTGGCGTCCTGTGGAGGGAGTCAGCCATGGTCACCCCCTTCCCTGCTCAGGCCCAACCTAAGGCCCTGACCCTTGGCCCTGGCCCTGCCCTACTTCCACCCCATTGGCTGACCCATGACTAGACCCTAGAGAGCCCAGGCAAGGAAGGGTTAATCATCACCTGGGTGCAGACCAATGGGGTCGAGAAAATGACCAGGGGTGTGACCAGGAGACTAGGGACAGCTGAGCAGGGAGTGCCACTAGGTGGAGGTCAGGACCTTGGGCCTCTGGTGCAGCCAGGCCAGCAGCAGCCTAGAAAAGTAGGAGACTGCCAGAGAGCCAGAGAGGTCCGCTCAGCAGTGCAAGACAGGGCCCCTGGCATGGTGAGCACAGCTTGAACTCTCCCTGGCCCCCCAGGCCTGGTGTCTGGGGGAGGAGGAGGAACTGTAGGCAGGTGTTCCCTGCAGAGTGGCTTTGGCCTCTGAGGGATGAGGACTCCTGGAGGGAAGGGCTTAGTGGGACAGGTTGAGGGTTGGTGAGCCGCTTCAGGAGAGGTGCCACCCCCAGCTGTGGGACATGCTCCTCCATGGGGGCTGGGGGCCCATCTGCCCTAGCACTGACCCTAGGCCCACGGGAGCCAGCACCTTGTCCAGCCAGAGAATGTCTCTTCCTTGGGGAGGCCTGTCACCCACTGCACCCCTCCATCCCCATCAGGTACCCTGGTCAGAACCCTCCGATTAGAAGCCACAGGAGGACAGGCCTTGGGCTCACCCCAGCAGCCCCAAGCGCAGCCCAGAGCCCAGCACATGGGAGATGCTGGATAGATGAATGGTGGGTCCGAGGAGACCAATGCCCAGGATGCAATGCTCAGGCAGGACACATTCTGTCCCCAAGCCCTGCACTACCTACCCTCGTGCAGGCTTGCCTATCTGGGGACCTTGCCAGGGGGCTTCCTACTGTCCTTGCCAAGTCCAACTCCACCTGCTACAAGGCATCTGATAAGGGTGGTGGGTTGGGGGTGAGATGGACTCAAGAATCTAGCCAGAGAGAGGTTTGGTACACATGGAAAGGTAACTCGGGTGAGCAGTCTCACCTGCCAGGAAGGAAGGCTGGGCAGGTGTTTCACCAGTGGGCAGGTGGAAGGAAGGAGGAGATTCTACCTGTGGACAGCAAGTGAGCTGTCCAGGGGCAGGAGCTGTTCTAGGGTAGATAGGCTCAACAGGCCTGATGAATTTTTAAGACTTTTAAAAGGGAACAGTTGGAAAATAAATCCAGACAGGTAGGCTAGTTCAAGTCCAAGCTAAGGGAGCACATCCTGGTGTTCCCAGGGCACCTCCAGGGGTCTTTATGGGCCCACTGGTGGCTGGAGGCCAGACCCTCTCAGGAGGTTCCTCTCTTTTTCAAGGCTGCTTCGCCCTCTCTTTCAGGAAGCTTTCTTGGGATGTACCTCCAGAGTGTCCCCTTTCCTGATCCTGTCCAACCAAAAGCTTAGGTCCAAGCCAACCTGGTGTCAGCTGTCTCCTGCCTTGGCCCCTCAGAACACATACTTCTAGGGGGGCTTCTAGTCCAGCTCAGGGCTCTGCTGCCCTCCCTTTATGAACAAGATGCCCTCCCTAATGAGACATACTGGGAGAAGAGCATGGAGACTGGGGACTGTGTGTATTGTGGTGGGGGTGGGGGTGGGGGTGTCATCTGAACTTGACATGGGAAGTTCTTCCTTTGGTCTGGCCCTTCAGCTGCAGATTCTCCAGCTCAGACAACAAAGGGGAGTGAGAAAATGGGAAGAGGAAAACTTCCAGGTCTGACATTCTGCTTCTCCCTTTTCCTCTTCTCTTCCCCTCCTCTTCGGAGTAAACTGGGGTCCCCCGCCATTCTGGGTGACAAGGGGGGATATGGAGTCAGTAGGTAGACAGAAGAAGTCAGATGAAGGGACTTAAAAGTTACATACAAATCCTCTTTTATTGGAAGAAGAGGGAGATTGAGAAACCTTAATAAGTTATTGCACGGGGAACCCCCAGAAGGCTTCCCACAAGCCCTTGGGGGCATGGGGAAGAGGAAGGGGGCACCAGGCCTTTCCTGAGACGGCCCTATGTGGGTGGGCAAGGCAACACATTCAGTCCCACGCTTGCAGAACACGCACACAGGAAGCGAGGAGACAGAGCCCCCCCGAGGATGGGGGACCAGACACAGGCCCCCCAAGAAGGCACGAGGGCGGGGGAGGTTTGGCAGAGTGGTTGAGTGTCAGGGGTCGACGAAGGACACCATGATGTAGCGGGTGCCCCGTGTCGTGGGCAGCCCCTCGTGGTAGTGGGTGAGGCGGCCGGGGTGCAGGAGCCCCCAGCCCTTCCGTGGGGACGAGATCATGCAGTCATAGCGCAGGAAGCGGCAGCCTCCTCCCTGGGAAGAGAAGGAAATAGAGATGAAGAGCAATCAGGGGGAAGCGGCTGTGGCTCAATCAGTGGGGCTCCCGTTTACCATATGGGAGGCCCCGGTTCGGTTCCCGGGGCCTCCTGGTGGGGGCGGGCCCGCCCGCACGGCGTGGTTGGCTGACCCAGGGAGCACAAGCAGCAAGGGGGGGATAAATGAATAAATAAATAAAATCTTAAAAAAAAAAAAAAAAAAATAAGAGCAATCAGGTGTGGGGGTTGGGGAGCAGGTAAGCCCAGGGGCGGGAATGGTTGGGGGGAGGGCAGAGAGGCAGACCAGAGGGATAAGGGAGGGAATGAACACAGGTGGGTGGGGGGCCCGGCAGGCATGGGGGCACAGGAGGAAGGGGAGGAGGTGACACCCACAAAATCACTGAGCCCGGTGAAGGCAAGGGGCGGGGAGGCAGCTTTGGGGTGTGTGTGAGGAGGCAGGGGTCGGGCTGACCTCGTAATCCAGGCCCTTGTGGTTGAGGGCGACGTTGAGGGTGAAGGTGGAGGAGTCGTGGTGTGGCCGCAGGGAGGGCTGCTCGTCAGGCCGGTATCGGACCACGAAGTTCATCACGGCCCGGGTCTGGGGCAGGAGGAAAGAGACTGGAGGGATGGCTGGGGGGGGCTCCGAGTGTCTCGGAAGGAGAGAGAAGGCTCCCCGGGCCCCTGTGCCACAGAGGTGTCGCTGTGCACTGGCCCCAGCCCATAGGCTCTCCTTTCTGGGACCCGCATGGCAGAGGGCCACGAGGGCCCTGCGTGGACGTGGAGACACCACCTGAGACGAGGGGTGGGGGCAGGTGGAGGAGGCAGGCAGGAGCAGGGGCAGCGGCCCACCTTGGTGTGGTAGCCCGGGAAGAGGCTCTCCGTCATGGGCCCCACGAACGTCCTCAGCAGCTGCAGCCACTGGTCCTCATAGCCCACCTGCTTCATGTGGATGTCCACGGTGGGGACGTTCTCATAGCCGCCAGCCAGCCTGGAGTCCTGCGGGCAGCAGGTGCTGAGCCACCTCCTCCTCCCTCCTCTGGCTCCCAGGCCTTAAAACATGTGTTCTCTCTGCCCGCAACAGTCTTCTTTGCTACCCCTTTGGCTCAGATTATACCCACCAGCCTTCTGAGTCTCAGCTAAGATGTTGCTTCTGTGAGGCCCCTTGGTGTCCCCAAGGCTGGGCCTGGCCTTTAGAACCTGGGCTACTCCTCTAGGGTTGTCTTCCCCCACCTGGGCGGGCTCTGGAAGGGTTGAGCTTGGCATGTGCAATTCATCATCGTCCCTGCACTGCCTGGTTCAGGGGCTGGCACCTAGGTCCTGCCCAGTATTTGCCAAATGAATGGGTGAATAAATGAATGAATGCAGTTATGCCCCTTATAGTATTTTCCTCTGGATAACTGTTATAAGTTGAATTGTATGCCCCCAAAAGATATATTAACGTCTTAACCCCCAGTACGTGTGCTGTGACCTCATTTGGAAAGAGGACCTTTGCAGATGTAATTCAGGGATGGTGAGGTCACATTGGGGCAGCACGGGGCCTAATCCACATTATGGACATAGGGAAATTTGGGACACAGACACAGAGAGAAAAGGCAGGCAGGGATTGGAGCGAGGCGTTTACAAGAAAGGAAGGTCTGGGGCTGCCAGAAGCTGGACGAGGCCAGGAAGCTCCTCCCCTGGGCCTGTGGAGAGAGCGTGGTCCTGTGACAGCGGGATTCGGGCCTTCCGGCCTCTGGAACCGTAAGAGTAAATGTCTGTTGTCTTCAGCCCCGAGCTTGTGCTACTTTGTCGCAGCAGCCACAGGCAACTGATCCGGGTACCCCCTCTCTGCTCCCCTCCACCAGACCCAGCATCTCCCCCCTCAGGGGGTCCTGCTTCCTCTCCCCATTGCCCCAGTGCTGGCTCACCTCGTGTCGGCCCCCTGACCACTGGCCATAGTGCTCCATCTCCTCCACCAGCTCGTCACACATCTGCTCCGACAGCAGGGGGAACCAGTACACGTCTGGGCACGGCTGGGCAGGGGGCAGGGAAGGACCACATGGCCGGGTGATGCTTGCAGAACAGGGGAGGGGGACAGGCAGCAAGCAGAGGTGAGAAAAAGCAGGGAGGAGAGAGGGGAAGCCGGAAGGTGAGGGCAGCTGGGGAGGTGGAGATCAGAGCTTGGGCAGGGACCACGGCTAGGGCTGGGGAAGGGGAGGAGTGGCTGGGGCAGAGAATGGGAGCAGGGCTGCGTTGTCTGGCAAAGCACAAATGGCAGGAGGGTCCCGGAACCCCAGGTACTGGGACAGTGGTTTTCAAACTTCTTTATCATGGGGCATCCCTTTTTTTAAAAAATATAATTTTGCCCCTAACACCAGTGTACCAATAGACAAAATAGGAGACACTGATTAATGCGGGGGTGGGGGGTGGGGGCAGGGGGAGAAGCCCTATCTGCTCAGCCTTATGACTTTATCTTGCCTGAGCAGAAACCCATAAAGTACCCCCCTAAGGCACCTGGGGAACCCAATTTGAAAACCACTAACCCAGGCAGCGGGCCCAAGAGGCGACGGCCTTTGGGGCGGTCAGGGATCCTGAGTAGGGGCTCACCTGTTCCACAAACCCTGTCCCTTCAAGGGCCCGGCTGTAGTTCTCGTGAATGTACTGTTCCTTCCAGTCCTGGGGGTGGGGGAGATCAGGGGGACACCCCTTAGATGTGTGCCCTCTGCACCCCACCTAGGAGGGCCCTGGCCTGGGCCCAGCTCCCTCCCCAGGCAGTCTCAGGGCCTGGGCAGGGGGTGCTCCTCAGCCGCCTTTAGGGAAGGGTGGGGCATGTGCATTCTGACTGGGGGGCCTCACTCACCAGGGGGTTGTCGAAGATCTGCCAGAGGTCGGGGTGTAAGTGGTCAGTGTCATACCGGGAGGTGGCCAGGAGCCTGCCAAATTCGTGCTGATTGTTGAGGTGGAGGAAGATGCCCTGGAAAGGGGTGGAGACAAGGTGAAGGGGGCCTGAGGTGGCAGCCCCCCGCCCTGCATCAGGCTGTCCACTCACCTTGTCCCGGAGGCTCTTGCAGAAGGCCATGTCTGGATCAGCATCGCCACCAGAGAACACCTCCCGGTGGGGTAGCTCCGTTCTCAGGGTCTCCCCACGAATCACATACGCATGGGATATGTAAGGCACGTTCCACATGCCCCTGGAAGCACCCAGATGAGGACAGGCTGGGCCAGTGGCTCCCCCAAATCCTGCCCTGTTCATCCCAGGAGTTCCTTCCCTCAAGACATCCCACTCCCCAAGCCAGAAAGCCCCCATCACTTCCCCTGCCAAACACTGCTGGTCCCCCCACCTCAACTCCCACTGCCCCCACCAGCACTGCCACAACCAGACCCCTGAGACTGGGTGGGGGGCTTGGGAGTGGGGCAGGGTACCAGGGCTGGAGAACTCACACTCGCTTCCGCTGCACCAGCTCCACATAGTCCTCGGAGCGGGCATAGTACTCGTTGGGGCTCAGGGCACCCCAGAAGTTGGACCACAGCTTGCCGTGGCGGGACAGCATGGGGGCTATCACCTTCCTGTGGGCAGGGCTGCCGTGAGGGACAGGTTGCGGGCGTGAGGTGCCGCGGTGGTGCCCGGAAGGAGCTGGGGGTCCCCTGGGGACGGTGTGGGGCTGAGCCGGGCAGGTGACCTGTTGTCTTCAATGAGGAGCCGCAGGGTCTGCTGGTTGGTGATGACGGCATCGGCGTCTAGGCTGAAGTAGAAGTCACACTCGGGGTCCTGCCGACAACTGTCCCTGGAGGTGACGGACCAACAGGCAGGTGAGCTGGGAACGGGGGGTAGGGGGGCGGAGAAGGGAACTGCAGGATAGATGGAACCCCTCTACATGGATGGGACCCCTCCACCCTGTAAGCAGAAGAGGAGAGGACAGGGGAGAGACACCAGCAAATGGGGAGGAGGGGGAAAAAAAGGGCTGCAGGATGCAGGGGAAGCTGGGGTGCTCCCTTCCCCATGACCTCCAGCTCCTTGCCTGTCTGTGGGACGTGGGTGGGGGAGGGATGGGGCATATGGGTGCCTGAGAGGGCACCAGCACGGAGGCTGAGGACTGGTAAATGGTGAGGGTGCAGCTTACTGGCGGGGAAGGGCAGGTACGGGGGCCCGGGTGCACTGGGGGCGGGCCCCTCCTCAGCCCCCTGATGTCCACTCACATGGCCATGTCTCTGGCCTCACCGGGGGTCAGGGCCTCCTCTGGCCCCACCAGCTTCACAGCTGAAAAGTGGTCCCGGAGCTGGGACCATGAGTCTGCCACGTGAGGCTCATGGTACACCTCCTGGAGGGGGAGTGAGACGGTGGGCAGGGACTGAGAGAGCAGAGTGGAGGGGCCCTGCGGGGTGGGAGAGGGGCTGGCAGTGATGGGAAAGGATGGAGGTAGGCAGGGGCTTGGGGTGTTGGGGGGACGCCTTGGCTGGTAGGAGCTCTGATCAGGGCAGGGGGAGGGGCACTGGGGGGGCCACAGGGGTAAGGCCTGCCCGGGGGTCTCACGTTGTTGTGCAGGAAAAGGGTGATCCTGTCAGGGGGGTAGTCCAGAAGCAGCAGGCGCTGCAGGAAGCGGGGCAGAAACGGGGTTGGCTGTTCCACAAACACGGCCAGAAACACCCGGGGGGGAGGCTGGAAAAGACGGCACAACCAGTCGGAGGACGGCCTGAGACCATCCTCGGCACCCCCAACACTTCCCCTGTCGCTGCCTGCTCTCCCAGGCTCGGGGCCCCCAGGAGCTTTGCCATCCCTCCCAGTGCTACCCGACACATGCTTCCTGTACTCCCTGCTCAGTGCATCCCCCCGGCACCCCCTCCTCACCTGCCCCCCCGGGAGTGTTCTCCGGTCCTGGCTGCAGAACCCACAGCCACCCTCAGGAGTCCAGCCATTGGGGACGTAGTTTCCCAGGTAATTCAGCTCGAGCTGTTGGGGGAAGACGGTGAGGCGCTGAGGCGGGGAGGGGCTAGGGGAGGGGATGGAGAGGGCAGGCAGGGGACAGGGCAGGGGAGCAGGAGTGGGGCCCTTAAGCCTCTCCCAGCACCTCTACTGCAGGGGCTGGAGGGGCCCAGGGATGGGGGCAGGCGGGGGCGGGGCATAGGCCCTGGCACCTTGGTGGGACCGTTGCCGTGGACCACTACCGGGAGCGTGTCGTAGGCCACATTCCGGATGCGCACACGGTTCCGATCGAACTTTAAAACCACTTCGTCTGGGGAGGAGAGACCAGGTTTTAGCCTCTCTTGCGGCTACCAGGCAACAGCTTCTCCAGCACATGGGGATGGGGGACGTGCCCGCTTTCTCTAGGGGATGAGAGGGTGCCTGGGCCTCGGGGCCTCTGGACGGTGGTTGCGGGGGCAGGAGCTGGGTTCCCACCAGGCCACCGCCACCTTGGAGAGCTCTGCCCCTCACTCCCTGGGTGACCCTGGCAAGCCCCAGCCCCTCGCCTGTAAAGGAAGCCCCTGGTGGGACCGGTGAGTCCAGTGACAGAAAGCCACAGCCCCTGCCTCACACTGAGTCCATGTTCAGTAGATGTTTGCCACAGCCGTCACTGTGGCACAGCACAACTCCCCGTCAGCCCTTCAGGCGTAATCGCGAGCTGTAGAACCCCACTTCCCACAGGCAGCAGGGCCTCTGACGGCCTCTCTCCTCACCTAAAGCCCCATTGAGGTTCTGGAAGATCCGGGATTTATGGTCCAGCTTGAGGCCGAGTTTCTCCTGGAGGGAATGAGATGGGCAGTTAATTAAGGGTGGGGTGGGCACGACTGCCTACTCTTCTCTTTCATCTCCCCCTACCCCCAGCCCTGAGCTGCCGGCCAGCCCCCATGCCTCACCGCTCCCTACCCTCAGTCCTGGGTCGAGGTAGAGGCGGGTATAGAACAGCTGGTCATCGTCGTCATCCTTATACTTCCACTGGCGCACGATTTGGTGGATGGTGGGGGCAAAGCCGATGAATCCTGGGTTACGGGGAGGGGAGGCGCTGATGACCGGGCTCCCAGGTACTTCAGCCCGCTGTAGCCCTCAGGCACCTGGAAGGCTCTGTGCCCGCCCCTCTCGGCCCCTCTCCGCCACTCACCACCAGAGTTGAGGAAGCGCTTCCCCGTGCCCACCTCAGGGTACTGCTCTGCCAGCCCCCACTCGGGCCAGCAGAAGCCCTCAGCAGAGAAGAGCAGGCGGCTGCCACTCTGGACGAACTTCTTCAGCAGCTCTGAGGGGCTGCCCGCCAGAAGCACATCGTAGCTGGGCCAGGAAAGGCAGGGTGAGCAGGCCAGCCGCGGACACCTCGGCATCCTTCCTCTCTCCTCACCGCCCCCTGGCCCCTTTACCTGTCCACAAACATGATGACCATGTCCTGCCGGTCTGCATATTTCTCCATTTCCTTCTTCAGCCACCTGACCTTCTGTCCTCCGCCAACCGTCCTAGCCACATCACCCCCTCGCCACTCCTCTCCCAGGCCCAGGGTCTGTGGGGGACACGGGCTCAGCTCACCAGGTAGGCCCTCCTGACCAGGCTCAGGTGGGGCCCAGGGCCCCAGCCCTCAGCCCCCTCCTCCTGCTGGAAACCCCCTCCTCACCCTCACGGTGTATTTGAAGAACTCGGCCGAGCGCAGGAAGCGCCGGTATCCCTCCGTCTCGGCGGTGGCCACGGTGATCACCAGCAGCTTCTCTGTCGCCAGCCAGGAATTGGCACTCAGGACCCACTGGCCCAGCTTGATGCCCTTCCAGCTCCGCGCAGGGCCCCTTCTCCTCCCTCTGCCCCTACTATTGTCCTGTCCACTTACTCTGGTTTTCCTCCTTAAACTCTTCCCACCCAGCGAGAACTCACCCAAGAGCGAGCTGCTTAGGAATGATACTGCGGAATTCAGGGGCAGTTCGCGTGGGGAGGCTGGAAGCCACAGCTCAGGGCGGGGCAGTGGGCGAGGGGCCGGGAGAGGCCGCGCACCCCCTCTAGCCCCCGACCCCGGAAAGGCAGACACGTCAGCCAGGCCTCCCTCGCCTGGGCCGGGCCCTCCCCGGGTTCTCACCTGGGTTGACGGGGTCGCTGCCCCGGGGACGGTCGGAGGCCGCGGCCACAGGAGGCGGCGGCAGCAGGAGCAGCAGAAGGAGCCAGAGCAGAAGCCGGAATCCCGGGCCCGATGAGGCCATGGCGGGATGCAGGCGGGGACAGCACTGCGGCCGCGCGCCTGGATCCCTCCTCCGAGAGGGGTCTCTGGGAGGGGAAGGGCGCCCGCGACTGCTGGGTGTGCCCCGCGGCGAGGAGGAGCGGAACTGGGGCTCCGCCCTGGAAAAAAAAAAGCGTAACCCGAGGCCACAGAAAGCCCGAGATGCCCGCGCCCCAGACAAGGCGAGGATTGTCCTGGGGGCGCGCGCGCGGCTGCGGGGCGCGCGCGGCGGGGGCGGGGGCGGGCGCGGGGGCGCCCAGGACTCCGCACAGACCAGGAGAGCCGAGCCCGGGGGGAAGTGGCCGGGGTCGGACGGGCGTGGAGGCGGGTCCTGGGAGCGGCCGAGCGGAAGACGCGAAAAGCGCGCGGGTGGCCCGCGGAGCGCAGACGAGTCGTGGACCCGCGCCGGGAGGGAGCGGCCGGGGAGGCTGCGGCGGGACGGGCCCGAGGGGGCTGGGGCTTGAGCTTCCGCCCCGGGGCCGCTCGGGGCTTCTCGGATTCCCGCTCCAGCCTGCCCTCGGCCTCGGGAAGTCCGGCCCACGCTCTCTACCGCCCGCGGGAGAAGCTCCGGGGGCTGCTTTTGTGCTGGTGGCATCATCAGAAGGACCAAAGGAAAATGACGTTTCTCGAGAGACCACCGATAGCACCTCTTTAAAATGACCCATTTCGGGGATCCCCACTGTGCACAACCCTAACTCCAGCCGGAAGTAGTTCTGCCCCGATGAAATATGGCGGAAAGCGTTCTTGTTTCCAAGGCAACATCAAATGGAGTCCAAGTTTCCGGTTTGCTCTGCGCGCGCGCGGAAGTACCCGCTGCCGGAAGTGATGGTGCCCCTACCTACGCCGGTGGCTTAGCACGCGTGCGCAGCAGGCTCTTCCGGCAGCTGTGTTGTGGCAATGGTGGAGAAGAAGACTTCGGGTAAGTGAGCCCCTGGCAGTTGGCGCCCTCCTTCCTCCCAAATCGGAACCTGCCCTGGGGTTTTCTCATCCAGTTATCCAGCTCAAATCCCTGCCCCGGCCCTCGGGTGCTGGCGTCGAGGCAGCCGCCCCCCAAAACCATTCAATTTTTTGGACGACTGGCCCAAGCGTTGAGGATGGAGCGAGGGAAAAGATCCCCATCATCCAAGAACGGGCTTTCTGGGAGGGGGACGGCGACGCCGATCTGCCGGAGCATTTCAGAGTGATAGTGTTGCGGCGGAGGGCGGGGGACGGGGCCGAGGTGCCTCTGGAAAGGGGGGAACCGAGAAGGCTTGGAGAGAGAGAAAACGCTTGCATTGAGGCGTGAAAGTTAGTTACGGTTCCGCTCCGTGGAGGTGCGCGGGGATTTATTCGCGGCAGGTGGAACCGCAAGTGCGAAGGCAGGCAAACTAGAAAAGCAAGGCGCTTAGGAAGCCACATTCGTGATTCGGAGCTTGCGAAGCAATAACAAAAGTGCCCGGAGGGCTGGGAAAAGGCTACGTTTTGAAAGGTATATACACTGCAGAGGCATTTGGGCTCAATGAAGAGCACAGTGCGGAGCCACCAAAGGAAGCATACTTACCTTTTGGAGAGGCAGGTCTGCCTTCAGGATTGGAGTGACTAAGAGTGGTGGAAATGTTCTTAATCTGCACCGGCCGATACGTTAGCCATTAGCCACATGTGGCTATTGAACCTTGCAACTGGTGCAAGCTGGTGCAACACTTGAGGAACTGAATTTTAAATTTTATTTAATTTTTAAAAAACTTTTAATCTTGAAATACTTTCAAATTTACAGGGCAGTTACAAAAATGATTTAAATCCCATAGAGACCTAAGCATACTCCTATCCCTCCAGATGCCCAGATCACCAGTTTTGACTTTTGTCACATTTATCATATCATTTTTTTTTAAAGATTTATTTTTATTTATTTATCCCACCTTGCTGCCTGTGTTCACTGTATCCATTTGCCTTGAGTTTTTCTGTGTCTGCTTGTCTGCCTTTGTTGCATCAGTTCACCGCCATGTGCAGGCGGGCTTGCCTTCACCAGGAGGCCCCTGGAATCGCACCCGGGGCTGCCTATTTGGTAAACGGGAGCCCAACCAATTGAGCCACAGCCACTTCCCTGCCATATCATTCTAACCACCCATCTATCTATCTATCTATCTATCTATCTATCCATCCATCCATCCATCCATCCATGCATACATCTATGAATCCACTTTCTGAACACTTGAATGTAGGTTGTATACATCATGCTTCATGAGCACTTAATGCTGCCATGTACATTTCCTAAGAACAAGGATATTCACTGATGTAACCACCTTAAATGTAGTTATCAAGTTCAGGAAATTTAACATTGATAAAACACGTACTGTCTATATTCCAATTTTTTCATGTCCCAATAGTGTCATTTGAGCCTTTTTTCCTCCTGTCCAGTGTCAAGTATTGTATTTAATTGTGATCATCTCTTTAGTTGCTCATTCTTTTATTTTAATTTTGGACACATATATACTTTCTCATTTCAACCACTCCCAAAGGTATAATTCAGTGGGATTAATTACATTCACAATGTTCCTGTACCCTCACCACCTTCCATTTCTAAAACTTTCCCATGTCCCCAAACATAAACCCTATACCCATTATGCATTAACTCCCCATTCCCCCTATCCTATGGCTCTGGCATCCTGTACTGTCCTTTCTGTCTCCATGAGCTGGCATAGTAGCTGATGTTTTCTTTGTAGTTACCATGGGGCTTAAATTTGGCATCCTAAATCCATAACAATTTACATTTTATGCATTTGCCTTTTAGAAACTGTAGGAAGTAAAAAATGGAGTTACCATTTTTTATGTTATTTTTGTATATTACCAAAAATACAATAGAACTGGCATTTGTATTTACCCATGTTGTTACCCTTACTGGAGTTCTTTATTTCTATGTGCAGCTTCAGTCTATTGCAGGGGTTCTTAACCTTTTTTTGTTCCACAGTCCCCTTTGCCAGTCAGGTGGAAACCATGGGCCCCTTACTAAGTCCATACCATACTATGTATTGTTTGATAAATGTATCATACCTGCACCAACACATCCCCACAAGAATAATTTTATTTGAATTGCAATTCAAGCTCACTGACCCCTAGTTAAGAACCCCTGATCTGCTGCCTATTGTCCTTCTCTTTAAACCTGCAGAACTCTCTCTAGCACCTCTTGTAGGGCCAGTCTAGCGGTGACGAACTCCCTCGGCTTTTGCTTATCTGGGAATGTCTTAACCTCTCCCTCATTTCTGAAAGACAGTGTTGCCAGATATAGAATTCTTGATTGCATTTCTTTTTTTTTTTTTTTTTTGACGTACTGGGGACTGGGGATTGAACCCAGGACCTCATATGTGGGAAGCCGGCGCTTGACCACTGAGCCACATCAGCTTCCCTGAGTTGTTTTTTTTTTCATTTGTTTTTCTTCTTGCTCTTTTTTTTTTTTTTTTTCCAGAAGGCACCAGGAGCTGAACGCAGGACTGCCCATGTGGGAGGCGGGAGTTCAACCACTTAAGCCACATCTTCTCCCTGAAATTTTTTGCTTTCAGCACTTTAATTATGTCATCCCACTGCCTTCTTGCCTCCATGGTTTTTGATGAGAAATTGGCACTTAGTCTTATTGAGGCTTCTTTGCACATGACACATTGCTTCTCTCTTGTGGCTTTCAGAATTCAGTCTTTATCTTGGTATTTGTCAGTTTGATTATAATATGTTGCAGTGTACATCTATTTGGGTTTATTCTGTTTGAGACTTGTTGAGTGTCTTGGATGTGTATATTCATGTCTTTTGTTACATTTGGGAAGTTTTAAGCCATGATTTCCTTGAATAGTCTCTCTGCCCCTTTCTCTCTTCTCCTTCTGTGACTCCTACAATGCCTACCTTGATATACTTGATGGTGTCCCTCAGGTTCCTCAGGCTCTGTTCTCTTTTTCCTTTTCCTTTTCCTTTTCCTTTTCTTTCACCAGGGTTCACCAGGGCTGGGGATTGAACCTGGGACCTCGTATATGGGAAGGTGGCACTCAACCACTGAGCCACATCAGCTTCCCTGAGTTGGTTTTTTTCATTTGTTTGCTTGTTGTTTTGTTTTTGTTTTTAGGAGGCACCGGGGACTGAACTCGGGACCTCCCCTGTGGGAAGTAGGCCCTCAACTTCTTGAGCCCCATCTGCTCCCTGTTCACTTTTCTTCATTTTCTCTTTCTGCTCTTCAGACTGGATGATTTCAATTGTTATATCTTCAAGTTCACTGATTCTTTCTTCTGCCAGCTCCAGTCTGCTGTTGAACCCCTCTGGGGAATTTTAAATTTCTGACCCTGTGGTCTTCAGCTTTATTTTGTTTCTTTTCATAATTTCCATTTTTCTATTGATAGGCTCTTTGTGTACATCTGTTGTTTTCTTGATTTCCTTTAGTTCTTTATCCATGTTTTTCTTTAGCTCTTTGAGCATATTTAGGACCATTTTTGAAAAAGTATTTGGAATGTCCCAGGTCTGATCCTCTTCATTGACATTTTCTAAAGCTTTCATCTTCTCCATAGCCTGGGCCACTACCTCCTGTTTCTTTGTATGTTTTGTAATCTTTTGCGTGCCTCTTGTTTTGGGCATGTACATATGACCCTAGGAATTCCCCATTTTTGAGAATATGAATGTCTCCTCTTCCCTCAGAAACAGTTTTCTTATGGTCCTGGGCCCTGCACTGTAAGTCCTACAGCCAGCAATCCCTTTCCCCAGTCTGCTGCAACTTGACTTCTCTCCAACAGTGATCTGTAGGAGAGTCTGTGAGCTGCCCCTACATGTAGGGCAAGTTCTGGGAAGGTGAGCCTGCAATGAGTGTTCTGTTTCAGTCCCTCAGGCTGCCATCAGATTGGGTCCGATGTACATGCTTCTAGTATGTGCATGAGGGTTACTCTATTCTCTCTGAAACCCGGACCAGGGACCCGCACTGGGAATGTGGGCCAACTCTGTGTTGAGCAGTGAGGGGATGGGTGAAGGGCCAGTCAGGGCACCAAGAGATCCTATAGCTTTTTTTTTTTTTTTAAACAAAACTAATTTTATTGATATATATTAATAAAGCATACAATTCGTCCAAAAAGTACAATCAGTGGTATTTGGTATAATCACATAGTTGTGTGTTCATCACTTCAATCATTATTAGAGCACTTTCAGTATTTCAATAATAATAAATAAAAAAACAGAAAAACAAACAAGAAAATTCTTCACCTTTCAGTCTCCCTGTGCTTCCCCCACCATACATAGCTGCTATTTCTGGCTATTCTTGCACATTTTAAAATTTTATTTTTTAAGCAGTTTTATTGGATACAATCTATCCAAATTGTATAAACAATGGCTTTTAGTATAATCCCAATGTTGTGCATTCATCACCACAAAAAATTTTAGAACAATTTCATTACTCTGAATAGAAAAACTCCACACCCCTTAGCAGTCACCTCTCAATCCCTCTATCCTTCCCCAGCCCTACATAACCAGTAATCTAATTTCATCTTTATAAATTGATTTATATTTATATTTTATATAAATGGAATCATTCACTATGTAGTGCTTTGTGTCTGGTTTCTTTCACTTAGCATAATGTGTTTTTGTCTGATAACATCTTGTAACATTAACAAATATTTGTTCAGTTTAAAAGAAAAACAGTCTTTTATATGCAATATTACCCATATTCATATTTCACATGAGGTTTTGCTATGCTGTACAGTCCCATGTTACATTTTTTAGCTTTCTTTTAGTTATATCCGTGACCTTGGACTTTCCTTTCAACCACTGTCATACCCATATAATAGCACTGCTAGGTACAAACGTTATGTTGTGCTTTCACCTTTTCTATTAATTCCCAAAGATTAACACACATCCTTTTTACCATTTCTGCATGTTAACCCTCAGCTTTCCATTCTCTAACCTCACTCTATTTTCTGTTGACCCATATACAAGTTATTAATTCCATTAAGATTACACAAGCTATTTAGTTCATACTAGTGCAGTCATACCAATCATACAATATTTGTCCTTTTTTGTCTGGCTTGCTTCATTCACATAATTTCCTCCAGGTTCATCCATGTCATATGCTTTACAAATTGATTTCTTCTTACAGCTGCATAATATTCCATCATGTATATATTCCACAGTTTATTTCTCCATTCATTGGTTGATGGACATCTCGGTTGTTTCCATCTTTTGGCAATCGGGAATAATGCCACTGTGAACATCGGTTTGCAGGTGTCTGTTCATGCCACTGCCCTCAGTTCTTCTGGTTATATACCCTGTAGTGGTATTGCCAGGTCACGTGGCAAATGTATATTCCACTTCTTTAGGAACTGCCAAACAATCCTTCACAGTGGCTGTACCATTCTACATTCTCACCAACAGTGAATAAGTGTTCCTATCTCGCCACATCTTCTCCAATACTTGTAGTGCTCTGTATTTTTAATAGTGGCCATTCTAATAGGTGTGAAATGATATCTCATTGTAGCTTTGATTTGCATTTCCCAAATTGCTAGTGATGTTCAACATATTTTCACCTGTTTTTTTTTGCCATTTGTATTTCTTCATTGGACAAATGTCTATTCAAGTCTTTTGCCCATTTCTTAATTGGGTCATTTGTCTTTTTGTTATTGAGTTGTAGTATCTCTTTATATATCATGGATATTACATCACTTGTCAGATAAGTGATTTCAAATATTTTCTCCCATTGAGTCGGCTGCCTTTTCACCCTTTTGACAGAGTCCTGTGAGGCTCAAAAATGTTTAATTTTGAGGAGGTCCCATTTATCTATTTTTTTCCTTTGTTGCTTGTGCTTTGGGTGTAAGGTCCAAGAAACCACCACCTGCCATAAGGACTTTAAGATGTTTCCCTACATTTTCTTATGATAGTTTTTGGTCCTGGCTTTTATATTTAGGTCTTTGATCCATTTTGAGTTAATTCTTGTGTAGGGAGTGAGATAGGGGTCCTCTTTCATTCTTTAGGTTATGGATACCCAGTTCTCCCAACACCATTTTTGAAGAGACTTTTTTCCCATCAGCATGGACTTGGTAGGTTTGTCAAAAACCAGTTGGCCATAGAGGGTAGGGTTTACTTCTGGACTCTCAATTCTATTCCACTGATCAATGTGTCTATCTTTATGTCAGTACCATGCTGTTTTGACCACTGTAGCTTTGTAATATGTTTCAAGGTCAGGCAGTAAAATTCTTCCCATCTTGCTCTTCCTTTTTAGAATGCATTTGGCTATTCGGGTGCCCTTTCCCTTCCAAATAAATTTGGTAATTGCCCTTTCTATTTCTGTAATGTAGGCTGTTGGAATTTTGATTGGTATTGCATTGAATTTATAAATCAGTTTGGGTAGGATTGACATCTTCAAGATATTTAGTCTTCCAGTCCATGAACATGAAATGTCTTTCCATTTTTTTCAGGTCTTCATTGATTTCTTTTAGCATTGTTTCTTAGTTTTCTGCATATAGGTCCTGTACTTCTTTGGTTAAATTGATGCCTTGGTATTTGAGTCTTTTTGTTGTTATTGTAAATGGAATTTTTTCCCCTGATTTACTCCTCAGATTGTTCAGGACTAGTGTACAGAAACATTACAGATTTTTGCATGTTGTTCTTCTATCCTGCCTCTTTGCTGAATTTGTTTATTAGTTCAAGAAACCTTGCCATAGACATTTCAGAATTTTCTAAATATAGGATTATATCATCTGCAAATAGTGAGAGTTTTACTTCCTCTTTTCCTATTTGGATGTGTTTTATTTTTTCCTGTTTAATTGCTCTACCTAAAAATTCTAGCACAATGTTGAATAACAGTGGTGACAATGGGTATCCTTGTTTGTTCCCAATCTTAGATGGAAAGCTTTCAACCTTTCCCAATTGAGTACAATGCTGGCTGTGGGGGGTTTTCATATAAACCCTTTATCATATTGAAGACTTTTCCTTTTATTCCTGTCTTTTGAAATGTTTTTATCAAGAAAGGATGCTGAATTTTGTTGAATCGATTGAGATTGATTGAGATGATCATGTGTGATCCCTTCAATTTGTTAATATGGTGTATTAAGTTAATTGATTCTCTTATGTGGAACCACTCTTGCATACCAGGAATAAATCCCACTGGGTCGTGGAATTTACTTATTTTGATATGCTGTTGTTTTCTATTTGCAAGTATTTTATTGAGAATTTTTGTATCTATGTTCATTAGAGAGATTGGTCTGTAATTTTCTTTTCTTGTAGTATCTTTATCAGGCTTTAGTATTAGGGTGATGGTGACTTCATAAAATGTATTTGGTAATTTTCCCTCCTCTTCAAATCTTTGGAAGAGTTTAAACAGGATTGGTGTTAATTCTTCTTGAAATGCTTGGTACAATTCACCTGTGTAGCCATCTGGTTCTAGACTTCTTTGTTGGAAGATTTTTGATTACTGATTCAATCTCTTTCATTGTGATTGGTTTAAGTTCTTGTATTTCTTGTAGTGTTAGTGTAGGTTATTTGTAGGTTTCTAGGAATTTGTCCATTTCATTTATGTTGTCTAGTTTGTTGGCATGCAGTTTCTCATAATATCCTCTTATGTTTTTTTATTTCTGTGGGGTCAGTCATAACTTCCCCCTCTCATTTCTGATTTTATTTATTTGCATCTTCTCTCTTTTATTCTGTTAGTCTAGCTAAGAGTTTGTCAATTTTATTGATGTACTCAGAAAACCAGCTTTTGGTTTTGTTGATTTTCTCTATTGATTTTTTGTTCTCAATTTCATTTATTTCTGCTCTAATATTTATTATTTCTTTCCTTTTGCTTGCTTTGGGAATGGTTTGCTCTGCTTCTTATAGCCTCTCCAGTTGTTCAGTTAAAGCTTTGATTTTAGCTCTTTCTTCTTTATTAATGTAGGTGTTTAGGGCTATAAATTTCCTTCTCAACACTGCCTTAGCTGTATCTCATAGGTGTTGATAATTTGTGTTCTTGTTTTCATTCGTCTCAATATATTTACTGATTTCACTTACAATTTCTTCTTTGACCCACTGATTATTTAGGAGTGTGTTGTTCAGCCTCCGCACATTTGTGAATTTACCTCTTTCCTGACTCTTATTAATTTCCAGTTTCATTCCATTATGATCTGAGAAGGTGCTTTGTATAATTTCAATCTTTTTATATTTATTGAGACCTGCCTTGTGACCTAACATGTGGTCTATTCTAGAGAAAGACACATGACACTTGAGAAGAATATATAACTTGCTGGGTTTGGGTGCAATGTTCTGTATATGTCTGTTAGGTCTAACTCATTTATCATATTGTTCAAGTTCTGTTTCCTTACTGGTCTTCTCTCTAGTTCTATCTAATGATATAAGTGGTGTGTTGAAGTCTTGCACTATTAATGTAGAGATGTCTATTTCTCCCTTCAGTTTTGCCAGAGTTTGCCCCATGTATTTAGGGCACCTTGGTTAGGTGCATAGATATTTATGACTTATTTCTTCGTGTTGGATTGTCTCTTTTATTAATGTATAATGGCCTTCTGTATCTCTTTTAACTTTTATGCATTTCAAGTTTGTTCTGTCCAATATTGATATAGCTACCCCTGCTCTTTTTTGTTAGTTTGTGTGGAGTATCATTTTTCTAACCTTTTCGCTTTCAGTCGGTTTGTATCCCTGGGTCTAAGGTGTCTTGTAGGCAGCATATGAATGGCTCATGTTTTTTTATCCATTCTGTAAGCCTATATCTGTATGTATGTATGTATGTATGTATGTATGTATGTATGTATGTATGTATTTAATTCTTACATCCCTGGGTCTAAGGTCTCTTGTAGGCAGCATATGGATGGCTCTCTCTCTCTCTCTCTCCTTTCTCTACCCCCCCACCCCAGATGGCTCCCTCATGTGTTTGCTCATTGTTTTGCTCATTGTTTGTGCTCATTGTCCAAGGACCTCCCATGTGGGAGGTGGGCACTCAACTGCTTGAACCACATCCTCTCCCTGCTTGTTTGCTTTTGCTTGTTGTCTGCATGATGTTTTTGCTCACTATTTTTCCTCGATGTCTGCTTGTTGTCTGCTCTTTGTCTTCTTCAGGAGGCACCGGGAACCAAACCCGGGACCTCCCATGTGGGAGATGGACACTCAACTGCTTCAGCCACATCCACTCCAGCCTATATCTTTTGTTTGGGTAGTTTAATCCATTCACAGTGATGTTACTGTAAATGCATTATTTGCTTCCACAATTTTATTCTTTGGTGTTCATATGTCATATCTTATTTTCATCTGTCTTTATACTCTTTTGGTTATCCTTTCTGCTATTCTTGTCTTCTATACTCTTCTCCAAGCCTCTCTTTCCTGTCTTTTTCTTTCAGTGTGCAAGGCTCCCTTTAATATTTCCTGCAAAGGTGGATTCTTTTTTATGAACTCTCTTAAGAGTTTCTATTTGTTTGTGAATGTTTTAAACTCACCTTAATATTTGAAGGACATTTTTGCTGAATAAAGAATTCTTGGCTGGCATTTTTTTCTCTTTCAGTATCCTAATTGAACCATACCACTGTCCTCTCACCTTTGTGGTTTCTCGTGAGAAATCCACACCAACTCTTACTGGGCATCCCTTGTATGTGATGATTTGCTTCTCCTTTGCTGCTCTCAGAATTTTCTCTTTATCTTTCATGTTTGGCATTCTGAGTGGTATGTGTCTTGGAATAGATCTATTTGGATTTGTTCTGATTTGGGTACACTGCACTTCTTGGACATGTAAGTTCATTTCTTTCATGTGAGTTGGGAAATTTTCAGCCATTATTTCCTCAAATACTCTTTCTGCCCCCTTTCCCTTCTCTTCCTCTGGAACTCCCATGACATGTATATAGTTGTGTTTTGTATTATCGTTCAACTCCCTGAGCCCCTACTCAATTTTTTTCCATTCTTTTCTCTCTTCTAGTTCAGTTTTATCTTCTGCATCACTTATTCTTTCTTCTATCATTTCAAGTCTCCTGTTGTATGTCTCTAATGTGTTTTTTATCTCACCTGTTGTGTCTTTCATTCCCATGAGCTGTTTACTTTTCTATTCAAGTTTTAAAATTCTTTGTGCTGTAAATGCTCAGTGTCTTTTTTTTTTTTAAGATTTATTTATTTCTCTCTCCCTGCTTCGTTGTTTTTTGCGCTCGCTCTCTGTTCTCTGTGTGTTCTTCTGCGTCTGCCTGTCTTCTCTTTAGGCGGCATTGAGAACCAATCTTGGGACCTTCCAGAGTGGAGAGAGGCTGCTCAATCTCTTGTACCACCTCAGCTCTGTGGTCTGCTGCGTCATTTACTGTCTTTCCTCTGTGTCTGTTTTGTTGCGTCATCTTGCTGTGCCAGCTTTCCACACGGGCCAGCACTCCGCGTGGGCCAGTTCTCCGCTTGGGCCAGCTTGCCTTGTGGGCCAGCTCACTTTTCACCAGGAAGCCCCAGGAATCGAACCCTGGACCTCCCATATGGTAGATGGGAGCCCAATCACTTGAGCCACATCTGCTTCCCTCAGTGTCTTCTTGATGTCCTTTATCTCTTTAGCCATGTTGTCTTTCAATTCTTTAATTTGATTTTGAAAATTGTGTGCACCTCGTTGATTAGTTATTTCAAATCCTATGTCTCTTCTGGGACTTTACTATATTCCTTTGCTTGGGCCATTTCTTCCATTTTCTTAGTATGGCTCCTAATTTTAGGCATCTGATTAGGATGGTGAGTTTACTCAGATGCTCAATTTCTCTCTTGTAGGGATTTAGTGGTGGGAGGCTGTGTGTTACTGCTGTTCTTTGATTCTTGGTTCACCCTGTTCTGGATCTTTACGATTGTCCCTGTTAGTTGCTCAAATCTGTGCCCTGGCTTTACAGGCTCCCTCACCAAGGCCCTTGGAGCAAGTCTGCAATCCATTACTGGGTCCAGGGCAAACAATGGTGTGGTCCCTCCTGGCCTGGAAGGGCTCCTGGGACACAGCAGACCAAATTTGTGGGTCAAAAGCTGAGTCAGCCTTAGGCTGTGTCCCTCTCCCCTTTCCTGGGGAGGTGGATCCTTGGGACTCCCTTTGTCTGTAGCCACTGGTCCTGAGGCCTGGGAATTAAAAAATGTCTATAGGGTGGGGGAGAATGCTGGCAGGTGCAGCTGCAGCTTTTAACTCACAGTTTTGCTGTCGCAATTTTTTTTCCTTTGTCCCTCTGTCTTCTGGGCGGTGTCCAGTCTTCCCCTGGTGTTCTAAACCCTAGAAGACTTTTTTCTGGGCTGTTTCTGCCTGTCCTCTAGCTTTTTTTCTGGGAGAGAAGAGAGTTTGTGTCCTTCTAATCCCCCATCTTCCCAGAAGTAGATACTACTGCTTTTAAGTTGCTGTTTTCTTGGTTAGGTACTCACCCTGTTACTGCAGCCCTTTAGCTGTTTCCTGGAGCCTTGAGAAAGATGTTTCTGCCAGATCTTGATGGCTTTATTCAAAGCTTCTGTTTGGGCGTGGAGCCCTGAAGCATCTCACTCTGCCATCTTGATGGGGGCAGGGCCTGGTGCTGTTTTTCTTATTTAATTTCAGTTAATCTAAGTTTAGGTTTAAATAGCCACATGTGATTCATGGCTACCTTATTGTGTAGGGCAGGTCTCCAGGCTCGAAGGCCAACTAGGCAGTTATTGAGCAGTCCAGATAAAGGATGAAGGTCTCAACACTGCTGCCAGATTCATTTTCTCATAAATCTACTCATGCCACTTCTTCTTAAAACCCTTCACTGGATTTCCATCACCCTCACCATAAAACACCCAATCCAAGTTCCTTTAGGTACTTTCAGTTATGGCTCCTAGTGGTCTGGCTGCCCTTGCCTCCCCCCTCCCCCCATCCTCTGTACCCCAGCCACATTGAACTCCTTTCATTTTATTGACGGCACCTCATTCTTCCGTCCAGGCCTTCTCTCATGCTGGTTCCAAGGCCTGAAACACTGTCTCCTCCCCCAGCCAGGCCAGCTTCTCCTCATCGGTTAGGCCTCAACTTGGATTTACCTCCCTCTGGGAAATCCTCCCTGGCCACTGCAAGGCTAGGTGAGGCGTTTCTTGTGTGTGTTACAGAGCACTCAGCACATCCCCTGTCCACAGAGTGTGCTATACTGTGCTCGTTTGTTTAATTGTTTGTAGCCCAGCACCCTGCGGCTGCGTGGCTCCTGGATGGGAGGTGGTGGAGTGCAGTGGTCAAGAACATGTGTTCTCATGCTGGACAGTTCTGGGTCTGAATTCTGACCCAGCCACTTACTAGCCATGTGAACTTGGGGCGAGTTTCTTAACCTCTGAACATCAAGCATCTGGGGAGGCAAATGACCCATCTCTTAGGGCTGGTGGGAGGACTGACTGATTTCACTTATGCCAAGGGCTTATAGTACAGTGCCAGATACAGAGTATGTCCCAGGAAGTGCCAGCTCCCAGCACTGCTGCTATTGTTTTTATAAGTATAGGAGCTCAATACATATTTGTTTAATGAATAAAGACATACTTTGTGTGGAACAGTGAACAACTAAATGAATGTGGTCATGAAGGAAGAAGTTGAAAGTGCCTTCTGGTTTCTGGTTTAGATGCCTGCTTAGATGGTTCCATCCCCTTAGAGAGGGTCCATGGGAGGAGTGGGATGGTGACAGCCTTTAGCTTTGTGTTGCAGTGTCAAGGGGTCAGCAGGTGATCTCCCTGCCGCCAGTTGAACAGCCAGTTCTGGAGCTCAGGAGAAGGTTCTGGATTGGGGGAATCAATTTTGGAGCTATTTCCATGTGGGTGATAGTGAGACCCCCGTGTTTGGATTAGAAATCCCAGGAAGATTGTAGAAACTGAGAAAGAGAAGCAGAATGACCTTCTCACTGGAGGTGGGGGAGCAGCCAAGATGGGAGACTGAGGCGCCTAGCCCCAGGTGGAGAAGGCAAACCTTCATTCATGCCTTTGAAGCAACGGATGGGAATGTGCCAACCCAAGGGAGGTGATCATCAAAGTCACAAGGTCTAGGGAATGCAAGTAAGAGGAAGATTTTCAGTATTCACACTGAATTTGGCACTAGTGGTTTCCACTGAATGGTCAGGTGGGAGTCAGATTGCCTGGGGCTGAAGAGTGGATGGGAGGTGAGTAGGATAAACATCATGTGGCCCACTCTTTCAAAGAAGAGTGGCTGTGAAGTTGGGTAGACACAGGAGAGTTCAGCAGATTTTTCTATTGAAGAGAAAGTACCACTTCAGGAGGAAGCATTTGAAGATGCAAGAGGGAGGAGATGGATTCGGGCTGGAGGAGAAAGGTTGGGTTCAACCATGGAATTTGGGGGGTGCATCCACATGGAATGGAGGGAAGATGGAGGTCCACGCAATTATGCTTCAGGAGGGGCTGAAAGATGGGTGTCTCAACACGTAGGCGGCCCCCCTTTCCTTGTTGTGGGAAATGAGATTGCTGAACATGAAGGCCAAGTGCACAGGGGCCCCAGTTGAGCCTGGAAGCCCTGAATTATAGTGGTCCCCATCGGGATGGTTTGTGTAATTTCTGCCAGCAGTGAGAGGAAGCGTTTCATTGGCCAGGACTGGGATTCAGAAGTAAGGCTGGGGCCAAAGGGCTAGAGAACAGGTGCGGTGACTGAATGGCTGTCTTGGTTAGCTGGGAAAGAAGCAAAGCCAGAAGGGGGCTGAGAGATTGGGAGAAGCTCTAGGGGGCCAAGGGCTTGGTGATTGGGATGACATCAGACAACTGTGGCTCCCTGTCCCCTGGACATCTTCCACACACTGCCCAGCGCCAAGGCTGCCCCAGCTTCTCTCTCCTCCGTGCCCCTACTCTGCCCCTGACTCATCATTCTGCTTGCCCTGCCCCATCTAGTCCGCTCGCAGGACCCTGGACAGCGGCGCGTGCTGGACCGGGCGGCCCGGCAGCGCCGCATCAACAGGCAGCTCGAGGCCTTGGAGAATGACAACTTCCAGGATGACCCCCACGCAGGACTCCCCCAGCTTGGCAAGAGGCTGCCTCAGTTTGATGATGATGCAGACACTGGTGAGGCGGGGAGTGGGGAAGGCAAGGCTGAAGGATGGGGAAGTCAGCCTCGGTCAGGGTGGAGGGAAGAACAGTGGGCAGGAGGCAGGTGACCTGGGAGCTCCGTCTTGCTCCACCAGGGGTCTGCTCCTGTGGCTGTGAGCCAGCAGCCCTCTGCTGTCTGGGCTTCAGTCTCCTCATGTATGTAGAATAAAGATGGAGTAGGGCTCAGAGAGCCCATCCAGCTCTGACATAAAGCCGTAGATTTGGGAGTATGGTGATGAAGGTAAGCTGGGACTTGAGAAGTGGGGGTAAATGGAAAAGGCCAGTGGAGAGAGGTAGATGTCTAAGCCAGGTGAGGATGTGGGCAGGGAATAAACAGGGGCTTTCGGAGGTGATGAGACACACACATTTGGCAAATGTCAAGCAACTACTCATTCTGGACCCTAGGAAAGAAAAAGAAGAAAACCCGAGGTGATCATTTTAAACTTCGCTTCCGAAAAAACTTTCAGGCTCTGCTGGAGGAGCAGGTAAGGGAGGAACAGGCCTGGGGGACCCCGCAAGGGTGTTCACTTGATGGGTGGGAGGAGACGACATGGAGCCTGCGCCTCTTGTCTCTCCAGAACCTGAGTGTGGCCGAGGGCCCCAACTACCTGACCGCCTGCGCAGGACCGCCGTCCCGGCCCCAGCGCCCCTTCTGTGCTGTCTGTGGCTTCCCCTCCCCATACACCTGTGTCAGCTGTGGCGCGCGGTACTGCACTGTGCGCTGCCTGGGCACCCACCAGGAGACCAGGTGAGCTTGGCACCTCACCTGTGCCCACCCCCACGCCCTCCCACCCTCTCTCCTGACCCTGGGCTTCCTCACTGGCTGCAGGTGCCTGAAGTGGACAGTGTAAGCCTGGGCGCCCTGGGGAGGAAGGTCCTCCCTGCACCACCCTGGCCTCAGAGGGCGTCGCCAAAAGGAGAGGAGCTCCCCCCCTCCGAGAGAGGAGCCGTTCACACACCCACCCGACGCATGACTGCACTCGCAGGGGAGGCCTGTCGCCTTCCCAGGGACAGACTGGTTGGAGGTGGGCTGAGCCCTTCTAGTGCTGTTGTAATAAAGTGCTAACGGAAGGGGCAGCCTGCCTGCTGGCGGTGCGTCGTCCTGAGGGCCGTGGGCAGGGGGAACGGTCTCCTGCTTCCCATGCTGTCCCTTCTCCTCCCGCCTGCCATTCCTCCCCACCCCCGGACCTCACTTCTCCTCTGCCCCTCTGGGGCCCTGACTATGAAAGGCTTTGTCCCATTCTACTGCTACCCCCATGTCGCTGCCATTTTGGCTTCTGCTGTGTCTTTTTTGGTTATGATTTAGTTGTTTGTTTTTGCTTTTTGCTTCTCTAGTTCCCAAGCACCTTCCAAGTACAGCTGGGTTCCAGGCCTGGATGATGGGGAAGTGGAGGGAGGGTTGGGGAAGGGGGTACATACATAATGATATTGCAGGAGAAGCCAGTCCTGACTGTCCACATGGGAGAGCTTGGGCCTTTGTCCTTGGTGCCTACAGCCCCTGTGATCCGTTTGGAGCTGTGGTGTGTGAACTTAGTAGCAGCACAGAAAATCTAGGAATTTCTGGAAAGCCTGGGGAGTTCCTGGTGTCATGGTTCCTGTTTTTGGTAGTCCCTGGGTCCTGTGACTCTGGTGTGATGAAAGAGCTTCTCATGCCCACACTTGTCCCCGAGGAGACTGTGAACTGTAATCTCCTTGGTGTTGCTGGAGGAAGCCCCATACCCCAGTGACACATAGCAAAGCAGGTGCTTAGTGGGAGTTTGATGAAGAAATGGCCTTAATGAGATGTTAATGG
The DNA here is from genome assembly GCA_026826555.1 of Tolypeutes matacus. Classification (NCBI taxonomy): domain Eukaryota; kingdom Metazoa; phylum Chordata; class Mammalia; order Cingulata; family Chlamyphoridae; genus Tolypeutes; species Tolypeutes matacus. The sequence goes on from JAKSZT010017954.1 coordinate 921,476, forward strand.
AATCTAGCAAAGCTTTCTTAGGCTCTTCTCCTGCTTTTCAGGGGTTTTCTTGAGGTTAGCCCAGATGTTCCCAGTGTTTTCCTGAGGATGTGCTTTCCCTTTCTCTGAAGACTTGTGGCTGGGCAAGTGATGTTGGTGACAGCTCCATGTTGGATGGTGGTGAGGACAGGGTTTAAAGACAATCCAGGTATGGAGATTTTTAAAATTGACTGTAAATTCTTTGGCTGTCCTTCCATTGAAAGGTGTGGTCTGTGTCCCCTTCCTCTAGAATCTGGGCAGGCTTATGATGACTTTGACTAGTAGAAAATGACAGAGTGACACTGTGACATTCAAGGCTAGGTCATAGAAGGCATTGGAGCTTCTGTTTTGTCACTAGGACACTTGGTTTTGGAGCACTGAGCCACCATGTAAGAAATGCAGCTACCTGGAAGCTGCAAGCCGTGAGGAAGCCCAGCCTCTGTGGAGAAGCCAGGCATCGGGGCTTTGTTGACAGCCCCAGTGGAGTCCTCTCAGCCCAAGCTTCAGGCATGTGAGAGACGATAACATGCAGATGATTCCAGTACCTGGCCATCAAGTCACCTTTGGCTATTTGTGTCTTCCCAGTTGGGTCCATAAACAGAGACAAGCCATCTCTTTTGTGCCCTGCCTAAATTCCAACCTTCAGAATCAATGAGTTGTCTTCTGCCACTTATGGTTTGTTATGCAGCACTAACTGGGGCACCAGCCTTTGACCAATGTGACCTCTGCAAACTTTATGAGAACAGAATGTGAAGGAAGGTGGGCTAGTCAGATTTTCCTAGACTTACATGGCTGTGGAGCCCTTTATGGAGGGAGCAGCTCAGAAAGCACCAGTGGTCCTGGTGGGGCGCAGTCAGAGGCCCCGATGTGGGCATGTGTTTAAGGCCTAGATAGTAGTCCAGTTTGTTGGGAGAGCACAATTTCTATGGAGTAAGAAATGGGGATAGAAAAGAGGGCTGGGGCGGGGCAAGTCCAGTGTCTCAGATTATCTTTGTCAGAGGCACAGGAGAGCTGCCAAAGCAGGGCAGTGGATGATCTTCTGGCAAAGGAGTATGGAATAGATTAGCAAGAAAGGGTTAGGGCCTAACCCAGGGCCAAGCAGTGGAGAAGGGAAAGAAGTAGAAGAACGTGAAAAACACAATAGAAGGTGACTTAATGGGATTTGGCCACTTACTGAAAGGAGGGGGTAGTGGGGGGGTGAAGGGAGAAGCTAGGATGTCGAGGTGATCAGTCCATGTGGCTGGGAGGTTGGCGATGCTGTCAACAGGAATGGCAGGGACTGAGCTTTGGGGAAAAGTGATGAGTTTGATGTGCCAGAAGCCCAGCCTGGGGAAACCTTATGGGATGAGTGGGCTTCTGAAGCTCGGGAGAGAGGGCCCAGCTAGAACGCAGATGCGGGAGTTCTCTACATCCCTGGAGAGAGTTAGTGCAGGCCAGCAGATGACGCTAAAGGGAAGGGGAGGTGAGGTCAGAACCTGGGGCACAGCCAAGTGACTGGCCACTGCCGTCAGTGCTGCAGAGGATAGGCACTGAGATAGGGTCCTATTCCTCTCTTCTTCCATTTGATGCCAGGCTTCTTTCTCGTGGCCTCATTTTCCTGTCTCACGCCCAACTCAGTACTCACTGGGCCTGTGCCAAGTCTGCCCATAAAACAGTACCACATCTGAGCTAGGCATTGCCAAACCACACACCATGGAGAGCCCAGTCTCTGGGGACACCAAGACCTTCAGAGCCTTTTTGGAATATAACTCTTGTTAAGAATCTGGTGTAGCAAACTGGATCCAATGGTGCATCCAAAGGATTAAACAAGATGACCAAGTGGGATTTATCCCAGAAATGGAAGGGTGGTTCAACATAAGAGAATCAATTAATGTAATACACCAATTAATAGAGTGAAGGAAAAATACCATATAATCATCTTGTAACTGATGCAGAAAAGGCATCTGACAAAATCCAGGACCTTGATTAAAAACACTCAGAAAACCAGGAGTAGAAAGGAACTTCCTTAACATGTTACAGTGTATATATGAAAAACACAGCTAACGTTATACCCCACACTAGAAAAGACTGAAAGCTTTCCCCCTAAGATCAGGAACAAGACAAGGATGCCACGTTCACCACTGCTTTTCAATATTGTCCTGGAAGTTCTAGCCAGAGCAATTAGGCAAGGAAGAGAAATAAAAGGCATCCAAATTGGAAAGGGAGTAAAATTTTCCCTATTCTCAGATGACATGATCCTATATATAGAAAATTCCAAAGAATCTACTAGAGCAAAATGGTAGGGAACAAGATAAGCACACAAAAATCAGTGTTGTTTCTGTGCACCAACAAGGAACAATCTGAAAAGGAAACCAAGAAAAAAATTCCATTTACAATAGCAACTAAATGAAGCAAATATCTAGGAATAGTTTTAACCAAGGATGTAAAGGACTTGTAGATGGAAAACTAGAAAAAAAAATTTTTTTGCTAAACAAAATTAAAGAACTAAATAAATGGAAAGACATCCCGTGTTTGTAGACTGTAAGACAATATTGTTAAGATGTCAACACTACCCACCCAAAGTGATTTACAGATTCAGTGCAATCCCAATCAAAATTCCAACAGCCTTCCTTGCAGAAATGGAGGAGCCAATCATCAAATTCATGTGGAAAAGTAAGGAGCCCTGAATAGCTAAAACCATCTTGAAAATGGAAAAAATTGGAGGACTCATGCTTCCTAATTTCAAAACTTAATACAAACCTTCAGTAATGAAAACTGTGATACTGGCACAGTACCTATTGATAGACACTTAGGCTGTTTCTACCTTTTGACTATTGTGAATAGTGCTGCCATGAACATCAGTGGACAAGTACCTGATGTTCAAGTCCCTGTTTTCAATTCTTTGTGGTATATACCTAGAAGTATATACCCTAGAAGGACCGACAAATAGATTGATGGACTAGAATTGAGAGTTCAGAAGTAAACCCATACATCTATGGCCAGCTGATTTTTGACAAGAGTGCCAAATCCACTCTGGGGGGTGGGGGCAGGGGAAGAATAGTCTCTACAACAAATGGATCTAGGAAAACTGAATATCTGCATGCAAAAGAATGAAAGTGGAGCTCTACATCACAAAAAGTAACTCAAATGAACCTAAATAAAGGAGCTAAAACTATACAGCTCTTAGAAGAAAATAGGGAAATACCTTCAGGACCTTGTGTCAGGCAATGGATTCTTAGACTTGGCAAAAGCACAGGCAACATAAGAAACAATAGATCAACTGAAATTCACCAAAATTAAATTTTTTTGGCATTATCAAGGGGCATTATTAAGTGAAGACAGCCTCCAGATGGGAGGAAATATTTGGAAATCATATCTTTGATAGGGGCTTAATACCCAGAATATATAAAGAACTCCTACAACTCAACAACAGAAAGACCACCCAGTTGAAAAATGGGCAAATGGATTTGAACAGACGTTGCTCCAAGAAGATGTACAAATGGCCAGGAAGCACATGAAAATATGCTCATCATTAGCCACTAGGGAATTGCAAATTAAAACCTCAATGAGCTCAAATGGTTGAGTGCCTGCTTCCCATATGCGAAGTCCTAGGTTCAAACTCCAGTACCTCCTTAAAAAACAACAAAAACGAGGTACCACTTCACACCCACTAGAATAGCTATTAATAAAATAAAAAAAAAAAAAAAACAGAAAATAAGTGTTGCCAAGAATGTGGAGAAATGAAACTTGTACATTATTGGTGAGAATGTAAAGTGACGCAGCTGCTGTGGAAAACCTCAAAACACTTAAGTATAGAATTGCCATATGACCCAGCAATTCCACTTCTAGGGATATACCCAAGAGAATTAAGATTGAAGGGATTTGAACAGATTTGTACACTGATGTTCATAGCAACATTATCCACACTAGACAAAGAGTGGAAGCAACCCAAGTGTCCACTGACAGATGAGTGGATAAAGAAATTGTAGTTTGTATATACCGTAGAATATTATTCAGCCATAGAAGGGAGTGAAGTTCTCATATTTACTACAACACGAATGAATCTTGAGGACATCGTGTCGAATGAAATAAGCCACATACAAAAGGGCAGATATTGTTTGATTTCATGTATATGAAATAATTAGAATGTTATTTCATAGAGCCAGAAAGATTTGAGGTTATGTGGGGCAGGAGGAGGAGGAGGAATGGGGAATTAATGCTTAATGGGGACAGAGTTTCTGTTTGGGGTGATGGAAAAGTTTTGGCAATGGATGGTGGTGATGGCAGCACAACGCTGTGAATGTAATTAGCACCACTGAGTTGTATATTTGAAAGTGGTTAAAATGGGAAAATTTTTCTTGTTCCCACAATAAAATTTTTTTAAAAATCTGGTGGAAGCTAATTGAATTTTCCCCCAGAAGAATGTACCTGCACTAAACCCAGTTAATTTGGCACATAATATCAGATTCTGATACTCCAGACCACAGGCAGAAAATGCTGTAGACAAACTCTCCTTGCACAGCCCCTAGAAAGGGTCGAGGGTCGAAGAAGTGACGTTTTCTCTCAGACTGGCCAGGGGCATCTTTGCTATTTTCAGTTTCTTAGAGCCAGACTTCCCACCTCTGCCCCTCGGTGACTCTTATCAGTAATTATGTACATCACTTTTTTGAGGTACCCCTGGGCGGGGGATTGAACTCGAGGCCTCGTATGTGGGAGGCTGGCGCTCAACCACCGAGCCACATCAGCTCCCCTGAGTTGGATTTTTTTTGTTCGAGGAGGCGCCGGGGACCGGGGCCTCCCATGTGGGAAGCAGGTGATCAACCGCTTGAGCCCCACGCGCCCCCGTGTGAAACTTTGGAGACCACTTGTCACCCTCCTCTCTCGCTGGATAAGAAGTCCACAGGCGACTCACAGGCCCGCGCGCTGGGAGGGCCCCGCCACCTCCTCCCTTATCCGCCAACAGCTTCGCGACCCTCAGCCCTGGACGGCTCACGGTGGAAATGTTCCTCTGGGTGAATTTATATAGAAAATAAACGCTCGCCGACGCCCCTGCCCCCTCGACAGCCCACAGCCCAGACTCGGAGGCTGAGGGGGCTGCAGCCTCCGGGCCAGCGCCAGTCCTCGGGAGCCGCGAGGGCCCAGGCGGAGGGGGCGGGCCGGGGCCTCTGGGCTCCCCGCAAGTTCCTCCGGGAGCGCGGGCCGGCCCCTCTCCGCCCCGGCAATGGGAAGAGAAATCGGTCCACGGGCCGGGCCCCTACACGTAGGCGTTCTTCCCGTATTTGCCGAAGCTGCTGTCGTCGTCGTCTTCCGGGGCGGCGGCGGGCAGGGGGGCGGCGAGGCCCGCGGAGCGCATCACCGGCTGCGAGGCCTTGTAGGGAATCCGGGCGCTGTCCGGAGGGGGCACAGGTGAGGAGGGGCCGCAGGGGAGGAGGGGGCCGCAGGGGAGGCGGTGGCTTCTCCCTGCCCACCGCCCCGCCCCCTCCCTTACCTGGCGCCGGGGTCGTCAGGGGGGCAGCAGCAGCCGGAGCAGAGGCAGGCACCGCCCAGGATGCAAAGCAGAGAAGCGCTCCAGCCCAAGTAGAGTGCAGGGCCCAGCTCGTACCTGGGGACAGGACGACGGGGGCGGGGGCGCTAGCTCGGGGCACAGGGCTGAGTCCCACCCGCTGCCCCGAGGGTGGAGCTCCCGCACTCACTTGGTCCCAGGAAAGACGGGGTCGAAGAAGTCGCGGGTGATGTTGAAGGCGTACCAGGAGATGGCCACCATCCCGCAGATGCCTGCGGGAAGCGGCAGGACCGCATCAGTGGCCCCGCAGCCGCCGCGGCCCCAGCGTCGGAAGGGAATTGGGGGACCGGCAAGCGGAGCAGCGGGAGAGCAGGACGTGGAGCACCAAGTCTGACAGCAACAATCTCATTCCGTTCCTTCCCTTCCCCCTCCCCAGCCTGTAAAGTTCCGTTTCCTAGGGTCACCTGTAAGCCCAGCTCCAGCTCACCTTTCTTGTCTCACCCCACCCCCGTCTCTGTTCCATGCCTGCCTTATTCCTTCCTCCTCCAGAAGCCTGATCACATGCTCTCCTCTGCAACATTCAAATCCTACCCATCCTTGAAAGTCTGGTTGCTCCAGGAAGCCTTCCCTGACCAGTCCTGCCTAGCCTGGCTTCCTTTTCCTTTGGGCTCCCAGAGCCCTGGGAGCCTGGGACAGGCCTTGGCCACTCAGGTCAGTGGACACCTGCAGCCAGCCAGATGGGCCTAGGCCTGGCCTGGCCACTTGCTGGGGCTTCAGCAGGCCTCTGGACCATCTGAGCCCGTTTCCACATCTGGAAAACCAACAGGGCAACACCCACCCAGGCTTATGGTGAGGGGATGTGGAAGAAATGCCCATAAGGTGTTCTCATGGGCAGTGTGTGTGTTTCCAGCCAGGCTGTGGACACTGGGGGCAGAGACTGAGGCTTACCTTTGAAGCCCCTCCCACTCCTGGTTCACAGTGGGAGCTCAAAAAACACTGCTGATGCTAATGCAAAATGTTAATAATAGGGAAAACTATCTGTACTTTCTGCATGATTTTTTTGTAAACCTACTCATTAAAAAAATTAAAGCATTGAAAAAAGAACTAAGACACTGATGTTGGTAGCTCAGGGATTGATTTGGCAAATATGGGTGGGAGAGGGGTGAGCAGGAAGAGGAGGAAGAGCCGAGCATGGGAGGAAGGTGTCAGCGTTGGGAGGGGGGGGACACGCCAACCCCCACTGCGGGTCGGGATGGTTACCAGACAGTATGTACAGGGCCCCCGCGGTGGCCGCCAGCTTGGCTTTCCTGGAGAGCGCCGTGTCCCAAAGGTTCGTGCAGCGCAGCCCCACTAGGCCAAGGAAGAGGCCCAGGAAGCCAAGGAGGATGGCAGTGATCATGAGTGCCCGGCAGGCCTGGACGTACCCTGGGGAGGTGGGCCAAGGCCGTCAGTCCCCTGGCCCGGCCCCTTCTCCCCACCTCTGCCACAGAGCCAGCCCCTTACAGCTTGCCCTCCCGCCTCACCCAGCCTTCTGGGTTCGGAGTCACACCTCCCTCCTTCGCAGAAGTTCACTTCCCAAGACATCTCGGCCCTCCTGCCTCTACTCCCCCCACCCACGCATGCGGCACCTTTTGCTTATATTTCCACTACAGGGTCGCTCACCCTCGCACTACTGATATTCTGGACCAGCTAATTCTTGGTGGGGGGCTGTCCTATGCATTGTAGGGTTTTAGCAGCACCCCTGCCCTTTACCCAGTACAGTCTGTAGCAACGGCCTCCTCACTCCACCCCTGACAATCAAAAATACCTCTATACAAATGTCCCTGGGGAGAAATGTTCCTGGGAGCCAAGGGGTCTCCGCCCGAGAGCCAGCATTCTGCTATGTACTATAGAAACTGCACCTCAGCGGCCCCTCCCCTTCTTCTCCAGTGCATCGCCCAGTGCCTGACATCATGAACTGGGTTTCTTCCTGGAGTAAGCAGCAGGGGGCAGCAGTGATCCACAGCCGAGGGTAGAGGGCAGTAGGCGATCTGGAAGGTGGGCTACCTGGGCCCCGGACCAATGCAAATCAGTCTAGCTCATTCTTTCAGTTCCGCGGATTCCCCTTTCTCAAAGCTGAAAGGGCTCTGGCTCCCTTCCTGGCCCTCTCCCCCTTATGGTCCTGAGAGCTGCCAAGCACTCCCAAGGACCTTGCACCCCTTTCCCGGGTGGGGCAGTGCTATTGGTGGCTGCAGGGTAAAGGCTGGGTCCCTGCCAGGAGTTTGTGAAATGGCCAGAGTTGCGGGGGAGGGAGGGACAAAGTTCTCTGGGAACACCTCACCCCCAGCCACTCCCTCAGGAGCTCCCGCCCTCTCCCCCTCTCTCTCCCCGGGGCCCACATCTTTCCCCACCCATTCACCCACCCTCCTCCACCTGGGGCAGAGACCAACTCTGGATCCCCCAGGAGCTCTGGCAGCCAAAGGAGAGATTGCTGAAAGGCCATCACTGCATGGGGGGGGGCAATGGGGAGACGAAATGATCAGGCTCCCTCTAGGACGGGTTCTTAACCCTTTTTGTTCCACGATCCCGTTGCCAATCAGTCAGGTGAAAACCACGGATCCCTTACTAAGCCCACACAATACTGTGTATTTATAAATATATCGCACCCGCACCAACACGTCCCCACAAGAATAATTTTTTTTTTGAATTTCAATTCAAGCTGACGGACACCTTGTTAAGAACCCCTGCTCTAGGACCAGCACTGGCCGGGATGCGGAAGCCCCGTGGAAGTGCCGAGGAAGGTGGGCCCTGATACACCTGAGCCTGAATGCTCACCCTCTCTGCAAGCTGCTTAACTTTGCAAAGTTCGCTCAACTTCTGTAAAGAGTTTAATAACGTCCCCCCAGTGGCAGGGTTATTGCAAACATGAGGTGGCACCAGCCTGGACCCCCGCTGGCCCTCCACCTGTACCCTCTGCCCTTCCCATTTGGGAGCTCTTGCACCCATGCGTCTCTCAGGCCAAGGGCTGCAGCTCCAGGTGGGGTGCGTTTTGGGAGAGTGGGCATACAGCCAAGTCCCCTCCTCACACCTGAGGCCTCCTGAGCTTGGGTCTGTCAGGAGCAGGTGAGGTGGGGATGGCTGGGGCTGCTGGGCAAGCCAATGTCCCTTCCAGCCACCCAGTGATTTGGGCTTTAGCCCAGGCTGTCCTCGGCTTTTCTGTTCCTTTTGGGCACTTCACTTGCACATAGTAAGTACTGGAGAATTGGGTGAAAGCGAAGCCCCTGCCCTGGAGGGTGCTACTATGGCTGGGAAGATGAGAGCTTCTGGGAATGAGCAGGGCACAAGAAACCCACCAGATCCCCTAACTGCTTTGAGCACTGCTCCCAACCCTGATAGCCTCAGGCCCCTTCCCCTGCTACCCCGGTCTCTACTGTGCAGTGCCTGGGAGAGTAAGCTAGACCGGGAGAAGCCGGGGCAGGGCCGGGGAGCAGGCCTGGCAGGGGCTTGTGGGCATTGCCTTTGGTCTCCAGCCTCGGGCAGACTGAGGGGAGGCCCCTGGGGAAATGAGGGGTGAGCAGGAAGACGCTTCAGCCACCAGACAGAACTGTTCTGAGCCCAAAGAGCTGGAGGCTCCAGCCCTCGGGAAAATACCCTGCCTGAGAACCCTCCCCACATGCGCGCACACACATCCCATCCCATTCACCAGACTCTCAGGCCTGCAAGATGACTCCCTTCTTCTGGGACCAGGACTCCACAGGACACTTTAGGACAGGGGACAGTGAGACCAAGGCCCCAGCCAGTGGGAACCTGGCTGCAGCAACCGCCAAGATGGAGCTTCCACCTTTTCCCACTAACCCTACCCCCGAAATAAGATTAAACGTCCTGAGTGCACTTCTAAGCTAGCATCATGCTAGCACTGCGCTGGCTCATCTAACCTGCACAACCACCCTGGGAACTCTCGCTATTATTACCCTCGTTTTGCAGATGAGGAAATGTAGCCCATCCTGTAACTCGCCCGGCAGGCTGACCCCGGTGCCGCCCCCCAACCACTAAGAGTGCTGCGTGGCCAGGTCTCCACTCTGGGTGCAGTGAGGGGGCTGCGGCAGCCCTCCCGGCTGGGGGGCCCTGGCCCCAAGGCAGTACTCCAAGAGCTCGGTCCTTGGGGCCGCATGGTACCTGTGGCCTGCCGGAAAGCAGTGCCCGCCCTCCCTGGGGTCTCTCCGACCTCCCCGCCTCCCTGTACACCCTGGAGCTCCCCTTGCCCCGTACCAGAGAGGGCCAGCATGGATGGGAACTCCCAGCAGTTGTAGACTCCGAGGGAGTCGGTGGCACAGCTGTACCAGAGGTTCTCGAAGATGGTGTTGGTGGTGATGACGTTCCCGTGCACGGTGGACACTCGCCAGTAGCTGTTTGGCAGGGTCACCCCCAGCATCAGCAGCCCCAGGGCTGCCACAAAGAGGCCAAAGGTCTCCACGACCACCGACATGGCAGGGGCAGGCCTGAGGAGCGCCTGGGGCCCCAGAGAGGGGAGGGGTAGAACCCCAGGGGCCCTTGGAAGGGCTCTGGTGAAGGAGGAGAGTCAAGGCTGGGAGGAGAGAAGAGGGCAAGGCAGAAATCCAGCTGCAGCCTCTGCCTCGGGCTCAGGTCTGGCTTCTGGTTTCTGCCACCTTCCCTCACTCCGGGTCTCTGCTTCCCGATAGGTCCGAGGAATGAGCAGAGAGTGTGCGGCAGCTGCTGACGAGGAGATGGAGGGAATCAACTCAGCGGGCCAAAAGTCCACCCCCGCCCCCAGCCTCTGGGCTCCCCGCCCCACGAGGGGGAGGATGGGGTGGGGTGGGCACAGGACTTACCAGGGGTGACTAACGGATACAGCCCAGGAGGGCCTCCCAGGGGAGGCACTGGGAGCCAAGGGGAAGTGTCTGTCTCTGACTCGGCTTCACTGGCAGCCAGAGAATGGACTAAGAGGAGCAAGGGAAGAAAAGGTAATCAGGAGACACACAGAGAGATGCTAGCTCCCCAGTAACCTCCCCAGTAGAGAGGGAGCACAGCCACCCCAAGATGGTGAGAACAACTCAAGGAGCTCAAAGATCTTGGGGTTGGGGCATCAACAAGGAAGAGCAAGGGTGCAAAAGAGGACGGGTGGGTGGCAGGGAGAAACCAAGAGCTCTGGAGTCAAACCAACCTAGATTCAAACCAGACTCCGTCCTTTGCCAAAATGATGTGGGCATGGACTTTTAGTCCACTTGAGCTTGTTTCTTTCTGCTTCTGTACACTGCAAATACTACTACTTACTCCAAAGGATGTAGTAGGGATTGTGACCTCAGATCAAAGCTCCCGCACGCATGAACTGCTCGATACCTGGTGATTGTTCTGTTCCCCCACAAGGTTGATCTTTGACTCTCGGCAATGAACTTGATCCTGCTGCCAAGAGGCCCAAGGGGGCTAAATCACAGGCCCAGAACGTGAACCTATAGCTAATCTCCTTAACAAGCTCAGAATTATCAAGAACTGTCACCACCTCTATTAATTATGATGGATTAGAAACCTCTGGGTCCCTACTGCCAGCCAGGGTTGAGCACCTGGCCTGGTATAAATGGTGTCATTTCCTGGCCCCAGGAGTAGCCCAAGGCCAGTGGTGAGACAGCTCTGGCTGTCTTCTGGCCCGTGGGGCCAGGGCTCAGTCTCTGAGGGGCTGCTCCTGCCCCACCACACAGGACACCACCTCACTGGAGGACAGCTGGCTGCAAGTATAACTCCCCAGTCCCTCTCCCCCGTGTCAGGCTCCTCTGTGCTTCCTACTGGGCTGGGCTGGTATGGGCTGTGGAACGAGAGGTATGCAGTGAAGCAAAACAGGCCCATGCTGAGCCTGGCACGAGGAGGGTGTAGGGCAAAGAAGGCTGGGCAGCTAGTGGGTCGCAACCTCCCACCCTGGAGGCCACAACTGGGTCCCCAACCTCTACCAAGACCCTTGCCCACACCATGCCAAATGCCTGTTTGTTTCCCCCTTCCAGTGCCTCCCTCCCCACTTCCCGAAGGACAGGGAAGGACGAAGGGGAGGACGGAGGAAGACAAAGAGGGGGAAGGGAGGAGGTTATGGAGGAAACTGAGTGGGGCGGCCCCTGGTGTGGAAAATTCCACACACTGAGTGGCAGCTGAGTGGGCTAGAGGAGACAGGATGCATAAATTCCAGCCTGTCTCCTCAGCTCTGCCCATCCCTCTTCCAGTCGCTGCTTTCCCCTAGGATTCCAGGGCTGTGCAAAGGCCATAGCCCTGCACTGCCACCACTGCTCAAGGAGGTGGCATGGGGGAAGGGGGAGGAAGGAAGGCTGTGGGGGCTGGGCAGCTTGGTGGACAAAGGAGAACCCAAGACCAGGCCTGGAGGGGAGGGGTGGGAAAGCAGAGAGCAGGAAAGGCTGTGTGATCCTCTCCACCCACCCCGTGCCCAATGTACCCGCCCCATCCCTCGATACAGACACAGAACTTCCCAAGCCAAAGCCCAATTTTATTTACACTCATCCGGAAGCACAGGATTTGGGGGCAAAGGAAAGGTCTCAGGGAAGAAGAGGTTGAAGGCCATAGAGGACAGTGCCAGGGGTGCAAGGGAAGAATAGGGAGGGGACAGCTGGGAAGAGCTCTCTTCAAGGGACCTCCACGCTGAGCCCCAAAGCTCGGCAGGCTGCTTCGTCTCTCGGTCTGGGGCCAGGCTGTTTCCTCTGGGCAGGCGAGGAGGTGTAGTCTCGTTCAGGATTTGGACTTGGATACGGCAAGTCCGATGAGTCCAGCCAGTCCCGCCACGCCCAGGGCCATGCCCCCAACAATGGCCATGCCCACCAGTCCATCTAGGGTACAGGCACAGGGAGAGGGCATCAGGAAGGGGACCGAGCCCCTCAGGAACCCTGGCTACCATCTTCTCCGCGCCCCCCACGCAACAGAACAGGTGCTTCTCTACCTTGAGTCAGGGATGAGGGACTCCCAGAGTTGGAGAAAGAAGCTTCTGGTGAGGGGGTGGGGGATTCTGAGGAAGCAGTGCTTGGAGGCAGGTCATTTAAAAGGAGACAGAAGGGTGTAAGCATGAAGAGGGAAGAGACCTCAACACAAGAGTTTGGAGGGACCTGGGGATGAGGAGCACAGGGGCAGAAGAGGAGGAGTGGAGGAGGGCAGAGGATGAGGCTTTCACCTTTTTTCATGGCCTTGTCAATGAGCCTTTCCAGTTCCTTGGCCTGGCTGTTCTGGGGCTCTGTTTGCAGCAGCCCTCGCACGTACTTTAGGGCCTTTTCGTATTCCTACACTCAGGAAACACACACACACACACACACACACATCTCAGGATTCTGTCACTCCTGCTCATCTGATGGACCTTCCTTTCTTTTGCTTCCAACCCCCACTCCCTCCAGCTGCCACTGCAGCCCTACCCAATGGAGTAGAGTCCACAAACAACCCCACTGGCACAAGGATGATAAGCCAGGGAAGATAACAGCCCAAGGCTTGGGGCTGCACCCCAATCCTGGTATCACTCTGTCCCCACACCCTCAGCACCCTGATCATCTCTCTCACCTCCCAAGAGTCCTGACCTGACATCACCTTGCCCCTCTGTACCTGACACCACCCCCTGCCCTTCTTCAGCCTTCCTGATGTCCAGGGACTCCACCCTGGAGGAGAGGAGTAAGAGGGCAGGTGGCCTACTCAAATAGGGTGGGATGGGAAGGAGGGAGCCCTTTCTTCTCACCTTGAGCCGGTAGTTCCCCACAGCCAGGTAGAAGACATAATCCCGCTGCTCCTCTTTGCTCCCTTTGGGCAGCAGCTCTGGGGAGGGAAAAGGGGGAGAAAACGAATAGCTGCTTATCCCCTTTCCTAATACTTGTATCCTAGAGATCACTACCACTTCTGAATCCCCTTATGACCCTGGGGACGTCACTGTCCTGTCTCCACTTCACCTCTGCTCTCTCTCGGCTTCCCAGTCAGGCTCTGGGGCAGCACGACTTGTAGCTGTACCACCACCCCGGTGAGAACAACTCCAGAGCCAGTATTGCAGCCAACTATGGTTCCTCCAGGGCACTGGAAGCAAGCCCTTTGACTGGATCAGTCAAAAGGCTTCTCCACTCAGTTTTGGCATCTGCTGTGTGCTTTAATTACAGTTGCTTGCTGTCCAGATTAGTTTTAAAATAAGTTTGCACTCCTTCTTTTTTTTTTTTTTTTTTTTTTAGGAGGTAGCTGGGACCTTGTATATGTGAAGTACATACTCAACCACTGAGCTCCACCCGGCTCCACCCTCTTCCCTTCTAAATCAGCTTTAGTTGGTCTTCCCTGAAAGACCCCACTTCACTCTGGTGACTCTTTTAATCCAGCAACTTCCCACAGGCTTTGGTGTTCGGTTGTATTCTTAAGCACCAGAACTCGTTGCCAAGTATTTTTTGTTTGTTTGTTAGTTTTTTGAGGTACCAGGGCCAGGGATTGAACCCAGAACCTCATATGTGGGAAGCTAGTGCTCAACAACTGAGCTATACCAGCTCCCTAAGTAGTTTTGAAAGTGTTTATAAATCTTCACAAGTGTCTGAATTCTCTCCTCAACTAGAATGGCAATGCTTAGAGAGATCACTTCTTCAACAGATATGCCCTGCTTTTAAGTAAACCTGAAAAGTCTGAATTGGTAAAACAGATGAATGTAGAATGAGATTATTTGCATTACAAAAAATTCTTATTTTTATAGACTTACAATAGGCTTCCTTAGCTAGTATACTGTTTGCTCCTAAGTGATTACTTGACCAAAAGAAAAGGGATACAGAGACATTTAAAGGTCAAGTATTGTTGCCTCTCACAAATGATGACCCATCCCAAACCATGAGAAATAGGATTCCAAGCTAAAAATCACCATCTGCCCACAAATTTTAAGGACAGTTTTCTGTATTTTTCCACACCACCCTCATGGAAGGTTTTCAATAGTTGCTAAATAAGCAACACAGTGGAAGGAAAAGTACACAGGAATGGGACTCAAGACAAGAGCTTCTATCCCAATTCAGCCATTAATTAGCTATGTGACCTTGGACAAGTCACTCTCCCCATTGTTAGACTACCACTGTGGTTGGACTACCAGATCATAAAGGTCCTGTGGGGACTGACATGCCTTGACTGCTTGGCAAAACAACGACGGGGCTGGTGATTTGCCAAAAGTACACTGGGAGAAGTCAGACTAAGTACAGTCCTTTGCTGCAGTGAGCCCACCCGCAAAAAAACTGTGGTGAGTATACTACTGGGTCCCATGCTGACAAAGGATCTTAGCACTCCAGACAAAGGAGGTGAATGAGGCCGGTGGCAGGAGAAAAGGATAGATCCCGATGGCAGGTGGGAAGGGGAGAGGGACTGGGGAGTCCAGCACCTCACCCTCGAGCAATGTGGTGCCTTTCCGGATGTCATCATGGTACTTGCTTCGCACCAGGCACCAGGCGTACTCAAACTGTGTGCTTTTGGACACTGAGCCTGCTGCCTTCTCAGACTGAAACTTCTTTTCAAACTTCTGCCAGAGGAGAGGAGAGGAATTGTTGAGAAATGAAGGGATTGAACCATTCTCCAACTGGTCTTGGGTGTCCATTTCCCAATTACACTCCATCTTCCCCAGTCTCTGCCTCACTTTCCTCGCGGGTGTGTGCGCCTACCACCCCAGCCCCCGCTGTCTCCACCCCTGGGACTCAGGCTTTCTCTTCCTCAGGACCGGCGACAAGTTCTCTCTTTGGACAGTCGCCCCATCCCTTCCCCTCCCCCCAGTGGTACCGAGCGGAGATGCCACCTGGTGGCAGCTCCAGGCACCGCTCCCGGCGCAGCTGACACAACTGGGGTGAACAGTAAACACGCGATCAGAACTGATCCACAGCCCACGCGGTCTCGCGTTTGAGACTGCCTTCCCCATCCTGTCCCACATTCTCTTATCTGTAAAACGGAAATAAAAATAGTGCCTACCTCCTAGAGCTACAAAGATTTGAGATATCGCCTGAAACGCACTTAGCACCGTGCCAGACTCAGCAGTCGGCGGAATTTTACGGTAGTCGCCGTCTTTCCCCGCCACTGAAGGCATCCACACCCTGAGCTCTCAACTCGTGCACGAACCCAGACCCTGTTGTTCTCTCCACGCCAGATTCTAGGGGTTTAGTTTGAGGTGTGGTGGCTCAAGGAACTACAACTCCCATCAGCCTCTGGGGGCAGAGCAGAACCTTTGGGCAGGAGGCGGACGCCGCAGAGGCTGCCGGGAGCCGTAGTCCTGCTACCCTAGGCAAAGCTGAAGATGGGAAGAGGGTTTGGTCACTACCCGACTCTCCTCAGGACCCGCCCGTCCGAATCTTCCCTCTCCCTCTAGGGGCCAGGCCTCACCATCAGGTCGTCCACAGACACCAGCTCGTTCAGCACGGCCTCCATGGCCGCCACCCCCGCAATCCTTACACCTCAGACGCTACAGCACCACCGTCTCCATGGCCCACTGGCAGGGACGAAGACCCACTTCCGACGTCCAATGGACGCGGGCCCCTCCCCTACGCAGAGCCAATCACCTCTGGCAGCGGACGCCGAACCCGCCCCACGCCGGCCCCGCCCCTTCCCCCCTGGGTACTCGGGTGTGGCTATTGCGCATGCGCGGGCCAGGGCCCAGTGGCCGGCGGGCATCGCCAGGAACGACTACCTTCCTCCCGATTCGCCACGTTCGTCTTCCCTGGTGCCCTAGGGTGTGAGCACTATATCTTGGTGGTTGCCCGCGGCTGGGAATAGGGAAAGGGGAGGGTGGAAAATCGGGCAGGGATCACATAATTTGAGGGACTAGTCTAAATCCTGCTCCCATGAGAAACTAGGGCCTCGGAGGCTACGTGACTTTTCACTGCCGGCAGCAAATTCATAACCAGTACCAGGGTTTTCTGGGCCTCTGCAGACTCTTGATAACTGGATCTGTTAACTTATACACCCAGAGACTGGAGTCGATAATAATAAGGGATTCTATCAATGGGAGTTTAAAGAAAAACCGTTGCTCTATTACTTATAGAGAGGGTCCAGTCTTTAAAGCATGACCCACGGTGCCCCAATGCACACGAGAATGGACCTTGCTCACCTTTGCATCTCCAATAACCCCCCACAATAACGTCAGGAGTTTGAAGTGTTGTGGAAACAAAGCAGGGTAGAGCTCAGAAGGAAGAGGATCCTCTTTTAGAAGGGATGCTCAAAGAAGCCTTGTCTAATGAGGTGACATTTGAGCAGAGCCTTGAGGTGAGAGAATGAGCCATGCAGGTAAATGGAGGAAGAGCATTCCAGGCAAACGAAGCAGCAACTGCGAAAGCCTTGAGGGAGCAGGCAGGGGTTGTCTGGGCCCAGCCAGGAACCAACGTGACCAGAATGGAGTGAGGAAAGGACAGAGTGATAGAAAACGTAGACAGACAGCCAGGGGGCAGATCATGTAGGGCCTAATAGGCTATGGTATGGAATTTGGATTTAATTTTACATGTGATGGGGAAAGCACTGGAGGGTTTTGAGCAAGGGAATGAAAAGATGCATTGTGTAAAAGGATCCATCTGGCTGCTGTTTGGAGAAGAGTGTGGGGGCAAGAGTGAAAGCACGAGGCTGGTTAGGAAGCTGCTGTGGTGGCCCAGGTAAGAAACAGTGGTGACTTGGTCTATAGCAGTAGTGGTGGAGTTAATGGATTCAGGATATACATCCAGAAGGAAGAGTTGGCAGGATTTGCTCATGGACTGATGTGTGAGAGAAGAGAGTAGGATGACACGTGGGGTTTCACTCTTAAGCTGGTGATCTCCTACTCATCCTTGAGATCTCAGCTCAAACGCTCTTCCTTAGGAGAGGTCCCTGGCAATCCAGACTAGGCAAAGTCCCCTGTAGAGAGTGATGGTATTACCAGTCCCAGGTTTTCAGAATATGAAACTGTAATCTGCACATTCCTTTCTTTGCTATCATTGCGTTTCTGTGAGCCACACAAACTGGTTTGGGTATGGTAATAAAATCTGCCAGGAACCAGAGTCTATGTTTCCTCCACACAAAGGAACCCTCACACATGACATGTGGCCACAGATTACACTCAGGAAGGTTCTATTATTAGCTCCATTTGACCCACAAGGAAACTGAGGCTTGAAGAGTAATTTGCCCAAGATCACAGAGCTAGAAG
Organism: Tolypeutes matacus; assembly: GCA_026826555.1. Lineage (NCBI taxonomy): Eukaryota > Metazoa > Chordata > Mammalia > Cingulata > Chlamyphoridae > Tolypeutes > Tolypeutes matacus. The sequence continues at coordinate 939,100 of JAKSZT010017954.1, forward strand.
TGGAGAAGTTGGGATTCAAACCTAACTCCTGTCCTGCACTGGGTTACTGCTGCCTCAGATGAGAGAAGACAGGATTGTGCGTTCCAGAAGAGCTCAGCCCAAGGATAAATAGGAGGAAAGGGTGGGGCAAATATATAAGTAAGCTCTAGTTATTCATCTTTTTAAAAAATTAGACCTAAATTTGTCATTTTTGAGGGTTGATTTACAATAGAGGAATCATCCACAACTCTGTAGGTGAACTTGGAACAGTACAGGTTAATTCAAATCAGGCAAAGCAATCCTGAGAAACTATTTTTTTGGTAGCATTATAGTAAAATTAAAAACGCCCCCCCCCCCAACCACAACCACTTCTGCTGAAATTGTCATAAAAAGGGTTTCAATCTCTTGGCTATCAGCATGTTTGTGGTTTTTTTCTTGAGATTTATTTCATTTATTTACTACCCCCTCGCTCGTTTGCGCTCGCTGTCTCCTTGTCTTCTCTTTAGGAGATACAGGGAACCAAAGCTGGGACCTCCCATGTGAGAGAGAGGCACTCAATTGCTTGAGCCACCTCAGCTCCCTGGTTTGTTGTGACTCTCATTTTCTTTCCTTTTTGTGTCTGTGTGTTGTGTCATCTTATTGTGCCAGCTTGCCTCCCATGTGGTAGGCCACTTCCACATATTTTCTTCATTGTATTTATACAGTGTAATTACAAACAAAAAAGTATAATTATATACTTGTGTGATTATCCGATCAGTGCCAACCTCCTGTGCTAGACTGTAAGCTCTGTGAGGACACATCCCCTAGAGCCCAACACACTGCCTCGCAACTAGGTATTCAATTTGTAATTGCTGCATACATGAATTTTGCTGTTGCCATTATTAACTTTTTGGAAAGCAGGGAGGCAATATGTGGAAAGAACCATAAGATGTTATATTATTTTTCTAGTGTACTCCTGTGGAAAAATAATTTACTAACAGCAACAAAACAAAACAAAACAAAACTCCACAAGCATCAACCAAAAGGACAGGAAGGCATTTATCCACAAAGGTAAACAAACAAAAACACCAGGGATTGGAGCAGGCTTAGTTCAGTGGTTGATGCTGTGCTTCACATGTACGAGGTCCCAGTTTCAATCCCTGGTACCACCTAAAAAACACCCCCTCCCCGCAAAAAACACATACACACCAGGGAATGGTTTTATTAAATGATGATACATAACTATAATGGCATAATATGAAGTCATAGTCAAATGGATTCTGTATATGCAAATGGTAAATATTCAAAACAAAACAAGAAGGTATGTACTTCTCAAATTCGGTGGTATGGGTGGTCAGAAAAGAAACCCACATTTTTCCTTGGTGAAACTAAAACCAAATCTGGTATTTCTAGCAGATTCTGGGCTCTGGGCTCCTTCCTTGGCTACACCAGAAATCGGAGCCTGTTCTGGACACAATGACCCTTTTCCTTCTACTTCTACCCTTCAATCCCTAGTCTAGTCTGCCAGAAGTGCTCAGCCAACACCCACTATTTGTGTTCTTCCAATTTTCAGTAATCGGTCTCCTCTACTTCCCAGTTTCATATACTATCCAGTCAGGGAGTCCATCATTCATTCATCCATCCATCTATAGAACAAACATTAAGGGCATACTCAGTGTCAGGTAGTCTCCTAAGCGCTGGGTAAGATAAATGAATTGAACATAGTCCTTGCCTTCATGGAATTTACATCTTTGCGGGAGAGACAAGACTGTTAACGAAATATTTAATAGCAAGCCATTCCCGCCTCCATCCTGTCACCATGCTCTAACAGCTTTCAGAATTCTTCCTCCTGCAACCCAGTCTGGGCTGCCTGTTGAATTTTAAAGTGCAAATCAGAGCTCGCCTGTCCTTCCGTCTAGGCTACTCAGGATACTGTTCAGATTTCTTAACACGCATACGAAGCCCTTCAGGGTCGCCTCCGCTTACCTTTCCAGCTTCATCTCCGGGAACCCACACACTTTGCACATACTGACGTTTTCGTGACGGCCACCTTTGTAGACGCTGCTTCTTCTGCCCGGAACACTCTGCCAGCCGGCGAACTCCGGTAACCGAACAGCCGAGAGCCTACTACGCGGTAGGCAGTTGCTAGGCCCAGGGACGTTACCCCTTCGGGAAAGCTTTCTTCTAACCGCCCCCCATCCTCCGCCCCACCTCCTTGCAGGTACAGCATTTAGAACATTGTCCTACAGCCCTCAGTGTGGACCGGCGCCACGCATCGCTCATCTCGTCAAAGGACAGGTATTCGAGAATCGTTTGTTGGGTGAATGAAAGAGTAACGACAGGCGTCCCAAAAGGGACGCGAACAGCCTGCGAAACGGCTGCACTTCCGGGTAGTCATTCGGTTGTCGCCGGAGGGAGGGGAAAAGAAAGTGGGAGCCTGGTCGGGGCCGCTCTAGGAGGAGGGCTCGGTGGTGTGGAGGACCGAGTGAGAGCCGAGCGGAGCGCGCGGTGTTGGCGTCTGCGCAGTAGGGCCCTCCCTGGGGGGCGGGCCCGAGCGGTTAACCGGCGCGGCTGCGTGGGCGGGGCGCGGAGGGCGCGGCATGGAGGCCGAGGGGGCTGCGCAGCGGCCTGTGAGTCCCGCCCCGCACCTGCACCCAGCCGCCGGGCGCGGTGTCCAGGCTCCCCCGCCCCGGGGCTCCGGGGCCAGCCCCTGACCCTTGCCCCACAGATGGGTAGATTAATATACCCGTCGTTGCCGTCTCTAGAGAGGCCGTCGGCGCCCCAGCCACACAGACTAAGGCCCAGGCGGGTCCCTGGCGAGCTTGGCAGACATGCGGAGTCTGATTCAATCGGTTTGAGCGAGGCCCGAGATCCTGCACCTCTAACAACTGACCAAGCGATGCAGATGTTGTGGGGGGTTCTCAAAGTGCGGCCCCGGGATCAGCAGCATCGGTGTCGCTCGCGGATGGTTAGAAAATGCTCGTTCTCGGGCCCCGCCCAGCCCCGCAGAGCCGGAAGCTCTGGGCGTGGCCCCGCGGGCTGTGTAGGGGGTTTGATCAGGCAGGAGATTGCGAACCTCGGCCCAGTGGGAAGGACCTCGGCCCACTGGGAAGTTCTGCTGACCGCAGAGCCAAATTGCCTGGGGCTGATCCCTCCAGACTTGGGGGTCAAATGGCGTCATGTTACCGTTTCTTCACCAGAAAAATCAAGATACTACTACTAATGCCTTCCTCCCTAATCTGTTACGAGGAATAAATGTGAGGTGACGCCTGTAAAGCGCTTGGCACACAGGATGTGTTCTATAACGATGGCTCTCGTTACCTTTCGAGGCCCAATGGGGTGCTGGGAGGACCCACTTGGCTGGAGGTGTCAGGGAAGTCTTCAGGGAAGAAATAGAGTGTTGATATTTGATACAGGATGGGACTGCCAAGTGGAGAAGGTGAGAAAAGGAATTCTGAGAACAGGGAGCAACCAAGGTCAACTCGACAAAGGGCCTGGCGTGTAGGGAGTGTGTTGGGGGCTACAGAGTAGGGCAGAGAGGCCTTGAATGTGGGGCTATGATGTTTGCTTGTCACTTCCAGGGTGGTCGTCGTGGTAGCTTTAAGTAGGGGTGGGCTAGGATGTCAGGACCGGAAATCTTGCTACTGGAGTGGGGAAACTGAGACCAATTTGAAGAGTAAGGTGTTAGGTCAGGCCAGAATCAATGAAGATGGAGGCCAAGGGCCTGGCAGTGAGTAACAGGAAAGTGCTAGAAGGAGGAAATGCATCTCTGGTAAAATGGACAGGATTTGGTGACCAGTTGAATGAGGAAGATGAGGGAGTGGGAGGTGCCTAGCTTTGTAGCTTGGGGTAGGTGTGAAGGAAGAACATGTAAACAAAGATAGGACACAGATCAAATCCCGAATCCTGGGGCTCAGCCACCTTTAAGAAATAGGCAGAGGATGAGGAGAGAGAAAAGGGCCTAAGGAGAAACAGGTCGTTAAAAGTGACTGGAAAATCCCTGGAAAGTGGTGTCCCGAAAGCCAAGGGAGAATTTCAGTAGGTTCCCTGTGGCTTATTATTTTAAGTTGCAAAAATTCTTTCATAATTTGTTACAAATGTTTCACAACAATGCAGGGTATTGGCGGTAGGGTGATGTATGGGAGCCCTGTATGATGTGCATGTTTCTTTTATAAGTTCACAACTTTTACTATACACTTAGTGTTCATGTATGTTCTTGCATGAATAATATACTTCAATAAATTTTTTTAAAATGAAAAAAAGTTGCAAAGATGTGAAGTAGGAGGACAAAAATAGGCTCCTGGATTTGAGACTAGTTGGCCATTGGTGGCCTTAGAAAGAATAAATTAACTAGTGTGGTGGGGACAGAAACAGATTGTAAAGGCAATAAGGTGTGGGAGATTAGCACATGGGGAAATAAATATAAACTCCCCTCTTAGTCCACCTAAGAGACCAGACTGGGATGGCAGCGACCAGAACAATATGACCTCTCAACTGTGGTGATAATCCATAAAATTCATTCATTTGGAAAAATAATTTTTTTAACTTCATTTATTTGGAATACCTCTTCCAAATGAATGAATTTCAGATATCAACAACATAGACAAAGGAGGATATTTTCAAACAACAGATGCACTTTAGATAAAATATTTAAGTATGATTTTCCCTGATTGCCTATCTTGGGATTGATACTGCCTTTGCCATTTGCCACTTTGACCTTAGGATTTGGGAAGGGTGAGAAGGAAAAAAATCACAACAGTAGGCAAGAAAATTTTCAGGATCAGTGGACTTTCATTCAGCAGTGGAATTCATACTGCCTCACCCTCTCTGGAGCCATCCAATTTCTGAGTCTAGGAATTCTTTCAGGACTTGCTGACCTTTCAGGATGTGGCTGTAGACTTCACCAAAGATGAGTGGAGTTGCTTGGACCCGGCTCAGCGGGCCCTCTTCCGGAATGTCATGCTGGAAAATTACAGGAACATGGTTTTACTAGGTAAGGATTCTTCCATGTAGAGAGGAGGCCTTTTGAGTTTTTTCAAATCAACATTCATTGCTGTATTAGTCAGCCAAAGGGGTGCTGATGCAAAATACCAGACATCTGTTGGCTTTTATAAAGGGTATTTATTTGGGGTAGAAGTCCACAGTTACCAGGCCATAAAGCGTAAGTTACTTTCCTCACCAAAGTCTATTGCCACATGTTGGAGCAAGATGGCTGCCAACATCTGTGAGGGTTTAGGCTTCCTGGGTTCCTCTCTTCCCGGGGTTTGCTTCTCTGTTTTCTCCATAGGGTCAGCTGTAGACTATGAGGCTCTCTAGGCTTTGCCTCTCTCCACAAGGCCAGCTGTAAACTATCAAGTGAATGGCTCTGTCTCCCTGGGGCTTTTTCCTAAGATTCCTCTGTGTTCTTCTGCTGTGTGTTCACTTCCTGGGTTCCAGCTCAAAATTCAGCATCTAAACTCTGTCTTTGCCATGTCTTTTATCTGTGAGTCCCCACCCACGAAGAGGTGGGACTCAATGCCCTACTGATGTGGCCCAATCAAAGCCCTAATCATAATTTAAGTAAAAGTGAAACTTCAGACAGACCAGTTTACAAACATAATCCAATAACTATTTTTGGAATTCATAAACAATGCCAAACTGCTACAATGACTTTATCAACCTCAGTTCTTAATTTAGCCATGATTTTGGTGTCAGGTGCATTTTGTTGAGGTTAGTGGGGGAGTGGGTAACGGAGCTGGAAAGAAAATAGAGGCTTGAGTGACTGTTCACGTTTTTTCAACCAAGTAGTTGCCCCAGTAAGTACAAGTTTTAACTAACTGGGTAATTTTAGATAGGAGCAAGTCAGTGAGCTGAAAGCTCTGCTGCCTAATGGCCATGTCAAAAGTGACATATTGGCCTTTTAATTTTAGTCCAGTGCAAACTATTTATTTTATGATAGTTTGGCTTTGCTGTGTTTTTTGATGTCTTTATTTTCGCTGCTCCTCCTCCTCCTTCTCTTCCCCGCTGGCTTTCTCCTTTTCTTCCTCCCCTTCGCCTTCCTTTCCCCCCTTCCTCTTCCTCCTTCACCTTCTCCTCCTCCTCCTTTTTTTCTGTTGCTGTGGCTTTATTTTGTTTAAGCATTTCAAGGATAAAACATAAAAAAGATCCTTGGATATTCAAAAGTAGGCAAAGCTGAAAAAGTCTCCTGAAGGATAATTACAATCCTCAAAAGGGAACAAGCTCCCTGTGTCCTGTATGAAATGTGTTTAATCTAAGAACTTATTTAAAATATAAATTTAAGGTAGAAATACATTTAGTGAATTGGCTAAAAATCCTTTGAAATGTTCAAAACTAGATTAAATAGAAAAATGCATGTAAAACTACAAACATTTTCAAATGGGAAGGAAATAATTTTATTTAAGAAATTTTTTGACCACAATAAATAATACTTTCGGTGATTGATTATATGTAAATGTATTAGTGAATTAAACCATTAGGTATAAGTGGCTTTAAGTGATTTATCTTTAAACAATTGATTTTAGGCAAACTGTCCTAGAATTACTTTGTTTTTTTTTGTTTTTTTTTTTTAAGATTTTTAATTTATTTATTCATTTATCCCCCCCTTGCTGCTCGTGCTCGCTAGGTCAGCCAACCACGCCGCGCGGGCGGGCTCTGCCTTCACCAGGAGGCCCCGGGAACCGAACCCGGGGCCTCCCATATGGTAAACGGGAGCCCTACTGATTGAGCCACAGCCGCTTCCCTAGAATTACTTTGAATGTGTTGCATTTTAGTAAAATTGATTAAACAGTCAGTAAAGAGAGATTGACCAATTGACTGTTTAATGGTTAAGTAGACCAAGGCACTTTAGAAGTCACAAATCCCAGTGCTTGTAGGGCAGTAAAGTAGTTTTATTGACATATATTCACATACCATACAGTCCAGCCAAAGTGTACAATCAATGGTTTTTAGTATAATCAATGTTGTGCATTCATCACCACAAAAAAAATTTAGAACAATTTCATTACTCCAAAAGGACAAACTCAGAGTTTAAGGACAATACTGTGGTAATCCAACAAAATAAGTGGAAGGCCAGATTGGCCTGCTGGTTTCCAATATTTGACCTCTGCACCCATCATGTGAATTGGCTTTATTCATGCTAATTATAATTAATTATCATCTTTATCTTTATGGATTTATCATCTATGATAGCAATTTAATTTTAAAAATTTAAGTAATTATTTTAAATAAGAAACCTAGTTGGTGGGAGTTGGATTTTACAGGGGTTAGCAGCTAGGTGGAAGCAACCCTTAGTACAGAGGCTAAATATTTTCTTTCCCAACCCTCTGAGCTATAAAGGAAATTCCCTTTTTAAATATCTGGTTATGTGACTTGTGCAATTCATTACTGCCGTGTCACCATTTGTAGAATCATTTCTGTAGCCAACTCTTTTTTGGACTATCTGTCCAGTTCCTCATTATGTCTTTCAGAAATGCCAGCCTACACCGGGATGGCCCACAGCTCTTTGGATCAGGATGGGCCAATCAGATTCTCTCTGGAACTAGGCCTTAACCATAGCTTGTCCAGCCTCTGCTACTGACCGCCATGAGGGATTAGTAAACTCAGCAGCTGTGGGGAAGTCTAACTGTGCTCTGTGCATGGGAAGCCTGTAAAGCCAATCTGTACATAGAGACAAGAATGCATCAGATACACAGAGAAAAGCAGAGGCAGGAGAACCCGCGGACCCGAAGAAAACAGCACTGAGAGCAGAGCTGCCTCGGTTTGCTAATGTCCTTTCAGGTCCTGGTTTTAGGCCCTCCTGAAGGCTGGCTCCTGAAGGATAATTACAATCCTGGTTATAGTTAGGTTCTGGGGACAAGGCAGTACCCTTTTTTGCTTACGCTAACTCAAATTGTTTTCCATTATTTGCCACAAAAATATAATATGGGGAGTTAAGGGAATTTTTTTCCAGTCCCTATAGTTGTAAATTGCAAAATAAAGCATAGCACTGAGTCTGCCAGAGAACTTCGAATGCTCTCAGCTAGACACTGAATGTATATCTAGCCGGTATTGATCATAGGTCTTCCTATTTTCAGGTGATTATATGAGTTCCCAGGGCTACCAAATATACCATATCATGGTTTATAATCATATAATTTAGTGAAATCGTTTTTAAAATCTTATTTTGGAGAATAACACATACAAAAAAGTGCATAAAACAAAAAAATGCACAGCTCAATGATTTTTGCAAAACGAACAGCTATGTAAACCACCATCCAGGTCAAGAAATAGAGCATTGCCAGTTCCAGAATCCCCCGCTTTGGGCTCCCACCAATATTATACCCTCCTTCTCTCTCTGCAGTAGTGGCCAACAGCCTGACTTTTTATGCTCATCTTTTTTTTTTGCCCCCTGTTCTTTGTAGTTTTTACCACCTGAGCACATATCCCTACCTAAATACTATAGTTTTTTCTTTTCTTTTTTTTTTGAATTTGTATTTTTTAGTGTCTGGCTTCTTTCACTGAATGTTATGTTTGTGGAAATTTGTCCATGTTATCGTATATAATTGTAGTTTGTTCATTTTTTTGTTGTTGCCAATTAGTATTCCGTGACATGTATGTACCCAAACACATGTATACTGCATGATTCCATTTATAGAAAGTTTAAAACATGTAAAATTCACCTATGATTTTATAAATCAGAGTTGACAGTGGTTGCTGCAGGTAGAGATTGGGAAGGAGGATGAAGAGGGCTTCTGGAATGCTGTTCTATGTTTTAGTTTAGGTGTGTCCATTCACATTGTAAAAGTTAATTGAGCTGTAAGCTTATGATTTGTGCATCTTCCTGCATGTATAGTTAACTCCAACATACAGTTTTTTAAAAAGCAGCTGCTTGGCATTTGTCCCTAGGGGAAGGGCTGCCTTTGAAGCCAGACTCCCATCCCAGGGCCTCTGTCCGTCTTTACCCAGATTCTAACTGGATTCTGAGGGTTAATTCTTTACACTTTTGTTAGCTCTCTGATACCTTCAAGAGGATGTTTTTATAATCTGCCTGGGTTTTCTAGCTGACTTCTGTGGGAGAGATGGACTGAAGCCCTGAGTCCACCTTTATCAGAAGCAGAAGCTACCACATCCATTTTCCAGGGTTGTAAATTAAAGTGAAATCATGGATGAAAGTAGAGCCACATCTGTTAAAACTGAAAAACCAAAAACAGGGGAGCAGATGGTATTGAGCACCTGCTTCCCACGTATGAAGTCCTAGGTTCAATCTCCAGTACCTCCTAAGAACGAAAACAAAACCAATGAGCAAACAAACGAAAAAACCAACTCGGGGGAAACAATGTAGCTCATGGTTGAACACCAGCTTGCCACATACAAGGTCCTGGGTTCAATCCCTGGCCCTGGTACCTCAAAACCAAAAGAAAAACAAAACCCAAAATCTTCATTTTATTGAGATTGTTAAATTACCCAAAATTATTTCTAAGAAGAAAATGTATCTTATTAATCCCCCGAATGTTTACATTATTAAAGTCGGATTTTTTTTTTTTTAACAAATTTACTTAATTAGGATCATATCAAATATGTTAAATAATCAGAAGAGGTCTATTTACTACTGAAATACAAGTTTTCCAAGATTTTCCACTGGAAAAATATCCTTTGCTGGTCAACTATTTTACTAAAAGTAATGAGGCTAATTCTGTACAATGTAAACTGATGATCAAGCTAAATCAATTATAAAATAGGCCTTGTCTTGGCTATGGCAATAATAGGAAGCTTCCTTATGTAGTACATTCCCTGGACTTTAAAAATCCCTGTGGAAAATGTTTTCTTTTCTCCCAACATTTTAATTTGGATATACTTACTTGAGAGAGAGAGCCAACAAGCTAACTGTGCTGTTTGTTCAGATTATTTTATTTGTTTTCTTAAAGAAGCTCATTCCTGGGGACCTCATCCCTGAATCCTCTTCAGCCAACTCATACTCATCCTTTCTGGTTATTTCCCTCTCCTGCTCGAAAAATTCCAAGAGCTAAGACTGATCATTCACAGCTTCAGCTCCATTTGCCCATCACGCAGCATGTCTCCCACTTCTTTTCCCATCCTCAGGGCTTCCAGTTAACACGCCTGCTCTGATCTCCCAGCTAGAGCAAGAGGAAGAGGACAGAGAGGACCTGAGAGACGGCGTCACAGGTCAGTGAGAAAAACAGGCCAAGGAAGGGGGGAGAGAAATAAGAAACCATCAGAGTTTCTAAGGCCCCAGTTGTAGTGCATGTATTGGATGGAAAGTTCTTCTCTAATCAAATGAAGCCTCATATCCGTGGCCATATGACTTATTATCCAATCAGGGACAACTTTGAGAGTGACTCAGTGGTGATATAACAGTTACACAAGGACAGTAGGAATAAATGGAGACTTTTCTGGCAAACCAGATCACATGTTCACCCTAGTCATGTGGGACTAGGTTGGGAAAGGCTCCTATTTTTTTTTAACTTTATTTTGTACATTTAATAATTGAAAATATAAACAATTAAAAACTAAAAAGTAAACACAGATGAATAAATATATACATTTCTCAATTAAATGTAATGGATACATATAAATTTTTTTTTTTCCGAATCAAACAATATATTACGCAATATATTTGATTCATAGTAACACATTCATACAGTATTTGTCCTTTTGTGTCTGGCTTGCTTCACTCAACATAATGTCCTCCAGGTTCATCCATGTTGCCATATGCTTTATGACTTCATTTCTTCTTACAGCTGCATAATATTCCATCGTGTGACTAGACCACAGTTTGTTTATCCATTCATCTATTGATGGACACCTGGGTTGTTTCCAACTTTTGGCAATGGTGAATAATGTGGCTATGAACATCGGTGTGCAGTGTCGTGTCACTGCTCTCAGTTCTTCTGAGTATATACCCAGTAGTGGTATTGCAGGGTCACATGGCAAGTCTATATTCAACTTCTTTAGGAACTGCCAAACAGTCCTCCATAGTGGTTGTACCATCCTGCATTCCCACCAACAGTGAGGAAGTGTTCCTATCTCTCCACATCCTCTCCAACACTTGTAGTTCTCTGTCTTTTTAATAGTAGCCATTCTGATAGGTGTGAAATGATATCTCATTGTAGTTTTGATTTGCATTTCCCTAATCATGAGTGATGTTGAACATTTCTTCATGTGTTCTTTTGCTGTCTATATTTCTTCTTTGGAGAAATGTCTATTCAAGTCTTTGCCCATTTTTTAACTGGGTCATTTGTCTTTTTATTGTTGAGTTGTAACATCTCTTTATATATCCTGGATATTAAACCCTTATCAGTTATGTGATTTACAAATGTTTTTTCCCATTGAGTTGGCTGCCTTTTCACCCTTTTGACAAAGTCCTGTGAGGTGCAAAAGTGTTTAATTTTGAGGAGGTCCCATTTATCTACTTTTTCTTTTGTTGCACGTGCTTTGGGTGTGAGGTCCAAGAAACCACCTACTACAAGGTCTTGAAGATGTTTCCCTACATTTTCTTCTAGTAGTTTTACGGTCCTGGCTTTTATATTTAGATCTTTGATCCATTTTGAGTTGATTCTTGTATAGGGGGAGAGATAGGGGTCCTCTTTCATTCTTTTGGTTATAGATATCCAGTTCTCCCAACACCATTTGTTGAAGAGACTTTTTCCTATTAGCATGGACTTGCTAGGTTTGTCAAAAACCAGTTGAGGGAAGCGGCTGTGGCTCAATCAGTAGGGCTCCCGTTTACCATATGGGAGGCCCCGGGTTTTGTTCCCGGGGCCTCCTGGTGAAGACAAGCCCGCCCGCGCGCGTGGTTAGCTGACCCAGCGAGCACAAGCAGCAAGGGAGGTATAAATGAATAAATAAATAAAATCTTAAAAAAAAAAACAAAAAAAACCCAGTTGACTGTATAGGTGAGAGTATATTTCTGGATTCTCAATTCTATTCCACTGATCGATATGTCTATCTTTATGCCAGTACCATGCTGTTTTGACCACTGTAGCTTTGTAATATGTTCAAGGTCAGGCAGTGAAATTCCTCCCACATTGCTCTTCTTTTTTAGAATACTTTTGGCTATTCAGGTGCACTTACCCTTCCAGATGAATTTGGTAATTGCCTTCTCTAATTCTGTAAAGTAAGCTGTTGGGATATTGATTGGTATTGCATTGAATCTATAAATCAGTTTGGGCAAGATTGACATCTTCACAATATTTATTCTTCCAATCCATGAACACAGAATGTCTTTCCATTTGTTTAGGTCTCTTTAAATTTCTTTTAGCAGTGTTTTGTAGTTTTCTGCATATAGGTCCTGTACTTCTTTGGTTAAATTAACTCCTAGGTATTTGAGTCTTTTTGTTGCTATTGAAAATGGAATTTTCCTCCTGATTTCCTCCTCAGGTTGTTCAGTACTAGTGTACAAAAACATTACTGATTTTTGCGTGTTGATCTTATATCCTGCGACTTTGCTGAACTCATTTATTAGTTCAAGTAGCTTTGTTGTGGATACTTCAGGATTTTCTAAATACAGGATCATGTCATCTGCAAACAGTGAGAGTTTTACTTCCTCTTTTCCTATTTGGACGCCTTTAATTTTTTTGTCTTGTCTAATTGCCCTAGCTAGAACTTCTAGTACAATGTTGGATAACAGTGGTGACATTGGGCATCCTTGTCTTGCTCCTGATCTTAGGGGGAAAGCTTTCAGCCTTTCCCCATTGAGTATGATGTTGGCTGTGGGTTTTTCACATATGCCTTTTATCATATTGAGGAATTTTCCTTTTATTCCTATCTTTTGAAGTATTTTTATCACAAAAGGATGTTGGATTTTGTCGAATGCCTTTTCTGCATCTATTGAGATGATCATGTGTTTTTTTCCCTTCAATTTGTTAATGTGGTGTATTACATTGATTGATTTTCTTATGTTGAACCAGCCATGCATACCAGGAATAAATCCCACTTGGTCGTGATGTATAAGTCTTTTGATATGCTATTGGATTCGATTTGCAAGTATTTTGTTGAGAATTTTTGCATCTATGTTCATGAGAGAGATTGGTCTGTAATTTTCTTTTCTTGTGGAATCTTTATGTGGCTTTGGTATTAGGGTGATGTTGGCTTCATAAAATGTGTTGGGTAATTTTCCATCCTCTTCAATTTTTTGGAAGAGTTTAAACAGGATTGGTGTTAATTCTTTTAGAAATGCTTCGTAGAATTCACCTGTGAAGCCATCTGGTCCTGGACTTTTCTTTGCTGGGAGATTTTTGATGACGGATTCAATCTCCTTAATTGTGATTGTTTTGTTAAGTTCTTGTATTTCTTGTTGTGTCAGTGTAGGCTGGTTATGAGTTTCTAGAAATTTGTCCATTTCATCCAGGTTGTCTAGTTTGTTGGCATATAGTTTCTCATAATATCCTTTTATGATTCTTTTTATTTCTGTGAGGTCATTTGTAATTTCCCCCCTTTCATTTCTGATTGTATTTATTTACATCTTCTCTCTTTTTTTCTTTGTTAGTCTAGAGAGGGGTTTGTCAATTTTATTGATCTTCTCAAAGAACCAGCTTTTGGTTTTGTTGATTTTCTCTACTGTTTTTCTGTTCTCATTTTCATTTATTTCTGCTCTAATCTTTATTATTTCTTTCCTTCTTTTTGCTTTGGGATTGGTTTGCTGTTCTTTTTCTAGTTTCTCAAGTTGTTCAGTTAAATCTTTGAGTTTAGCTCTTTCTTGTTTTTTAATATAGGCATTTGGGGCTATAAATTTCCCTCTTAAGACTGCCTTTGCTGTATTCCATAAGTTTTGATACGTTGTGTTCTCATTTTCATTTGTCTCAATATATTTACTCATTTCACTTGCAATTTCTTCTTTGACCCACCGAATATTTAGGAGTGTGTTGTTCAGTTTCCACACATTTGCAAATTTACTTTTTCCGGTCTGTTATTGATTTCTAGTTTCATTCCATTATGATCTGAGAAGGTGCTTTGTATAATTTCAATCTTTTTATATTTATTGAGAGCTGTATTGTGACCTAATGTGTGGTCTATCTTGTAGAAAGATCCATGGGCACTTGAGAAGAATGTATAACCCGCTGAGTTTGGATGCAGTGTTCTGTATATGTCTGTTAGGTCTAACTTGTTTATCATATTGTCCAAGTTCTCTGTTTCCTTGTTGATCTTCTGTCTAGTTGTTCTATCTAATGATGTGAGAGGGGTGTTTAAGTCTCCGACGATTATTGTAGAAATGTCTATTTCTCCCTTTATTTTTGCTAGAGTTTGTCTCATATATTTTGGGGCACCCTGGTTAGGTGCGTAGATATTTATGACGGTTATATCTTCCTGGAGGATCATCCCTTTTATTAATATATAATGGCCTTCTGCATCTCTTATCACTTTTTTGCATTTGAAGTCTGTTTTGTCTGATATTAGTATAGCTACCCCTGCTCTTTTCTGTTTACTATTCACGTGGAGTATCTTTTTCTAACCTTTTACTTTCAGCTGGTTTGTATCCTTGGGTCTGAGGTGAGTTTCTTGTAAGCAGCATATGGATGGCTCATGTTTTTTTATCCATTCTGTCAGCCTGTATCTTTGATTGGGGAATTTAATCCATTCACATTCAATGATATTACTGAAAATGCACTATTTATTTCCTCCATTGTATTCTTTGGTTTTCATATGTCATCTTATTTTTGTCTCTCTTTTTACTCTTTTGGTTATCCTTTCTGCTTTTCTTTCTTCTATACTCTCCTCCAAGCCTCTCTCTCCTGTCTTTTTCTTTCAGGTTCTAAGGCTTCCTTTAATATTTCCTGCAAAGGTGGATTCTTTCTTGCAAACTCTCTTAGTTTCTGTTTGTTTGTGAATACTTTATATTCACCTTCATATTTGAAGGACAGTTTTGTTGGATAAAGAATTCTCGGCTGGCAGTTTTTCTCTTTCAGTTTCCTAATTGTATCATACCACTGTCTTCTCGCCTCCATGGTTTCTGAAGAGAAATCTGCACTAAGTCTTACTGGACGTCCTTTGTACGTGATCGTTTGCTTCTCTCTTGCTGCTCTGAGAATTTTCTCTTTATCTTTTACATTTGACATTCTGAATAATATGTGTCTTGGCGTAGGTCTATTTGGATTTATTCTCATTGGGGTACGGTGTGCTTCTTGGACATGTAAGTTCATTTCTTTTGTGAGAGTTGGGAAATTTTCAGCTATTATTTCCTCAAATACTCTTTCTGCCCCTTTTCATTTCTCTTCTCCTTCTGGAACTCCCATGACATGTATGTTCTTGCGTTTTGTGTTGTCATTCAACTCTCTGAGCCCCTGCTCAATATTTTCCATTCTTTTCTCTCTCTGTTCTTTTCTCTCTTCAATTTTAGCTGCTCTGTCTTCGGTATCACTTATTCTTTCTTCTATTATTTTGAGTCTGCTGTTGTATGCCTCAAATGTTTTTTTTTTTTTTTTTTTACCAGGAGGTCCCGGGGATTGAACCCCCGTCTCTCCATATGGTAGACGGACGCCGAACTTCTTGAGGCACATCCGTTTCCCCTCAAATGTATTTTTGACTTCACTTATTGTGTCTTTCATTCCCATGAACTCCGTTACTTTTCTGTTCAGGATTTCAAATTCTTCTTTGTGTTCGCTCGGTGACTTCTTGATGTCATTTATCTCTTTAACTATATTGTCTTTCATCTCATTAATTTGATTTTGGAAATTTGTGCTCATCTCACTGATTAGTTCTCTCAAATTCTGCATCTCTTCCGGGACTTTGCTTTATTCCTTTTCTTGGGCCATGTCTTCTATTTTCTTAGTATGGCTCATAATTTTTTGCTGGTGCTTAGGCATCTGGTTAGTTTGTATTTTACTTAGATGCTCTATCTCTTTCTCTTTTATGGGGTTTTAGTGGCAGGAGGCTGTGTGTTACCACAGCTCTTTGATTTTTGGCTCAGCCTTGATTGTTAGGATTGTTCTGCTGGTTGCTCAAATCTGGGCACTGGACCCAGTAATTGGTTGTAGAGTCGTTTCCTAGGGCCTTGGGCAGGGAGGCTATAGAGGCCAGGAAAAGCCTCTCTTACTTATTAATTTTCTTATGTTTACTTCCTTGGTCTGCCAGGAGATGGCGCTTGTTGGCAGCTCTCAATTCAATGTCTGTTTGGAGCGTATTTGTTGTGACACAGACCAGATCAATGTGATAGAGCTTCCTCTCTGGGGGCCAAGAGCCCTGTGATTCAAACTTTCTGAGACAGTTCTCCAGACTTCTCTCGTAGCGCCCCCCTTTTCCCAGCTAGGAAATATTTCCACTCCCTTCTGAATCCTCAAACAATCAGTCCCTGTTAGTAGAGGAGGAGATTGGGAGGTTTGTATATCTTTAGCCCCTTGCAGGCTCCAAGGCAAACAGTGGCGCAGCCCCACCCGGCCTGGAAGGGCTCTCGGGACAGGGCAGACCAAACCTGGGAGTCCCACTCAGGGTCAGCCCCAGGCTCTCTCTCCCCTCTCCCTTGGAGTCCTCAACAATTAGTCCAGGCTAGAAGAGAGGGAGGTTGCGAAGGTCGGATTTCTCCAGTCCTTCCTAGGCTCCCAGGGCAAACCGCCGTGTGGAAGGGTCTGTGGGGCTCCGCAGCCCAAATTTGCGGGTCAGAACGTGAGTCAGCCTAAGGATGTGTCCCTCTCTCTCCCCTTTCCAGGAGTGGCAGATCCCTGGAGCCCCCTTTGTCTGTGGTCGCAGGCCCAGAGGCCCAAGACTTCTGAAGAGTGTGGGGGAGGGTGCCGGCAGCAGCAGAAGCTGCTACTTTCCAACTCACAGTTCCATGGTCGCGATTTCCCTCTTCTGTCCCTCTGTCCGCTGGGTGATGTGCAGCCTTCACCTGCTGTCCAAAACCCTAGAAGATCTATTTCAGGGCTGTTTCAGCTTGTCCTCTAGCTTTTTTTTCTGGAGAAGGGTTTCCCGTGTCTTACTAGTCCGCCATCTTGGTTAAGACCTTGGAAAAGACTCCTATTGTCATCACCTTTTACCCAAGTCCTACACCACAGTCTCACCGTGATGCTGCTGTTAGCTTCACTATTTAGACTTGGCATTAGCTGACACTGAGCCTGAATCACCTGGAGAGCTTATTAAAACACATAGTGCTGGGGCACACCCCCAGAGTTTCTGATTCAGTAGGTCTGGGGTACCTCCGGGAATGTGTACTTCTAAACCAGGTCCCAGATAATGCTGCTGCTGCTGGTTTGGGGCCCACTCTTGGAGAACCTCTGTTCTAGAGGATTTTCCAGGGAGCTCAGGGGTGCTGCATGTTCTGAGTGACCTGTGACCAACTGCAGTACACTGATTGAATTTTAAAGACTCCAGAGTGCCAATTCATAGCAGATGGTGAGAATCGCTGAACTTTGTATGCCCCCCACAAGTAAGTCCTTTCTCTTTTTTTCAGAATATTGACATGGAAATACTTTACCCTATGTGACATACCTTGTAAATACATGTCCACATATTCTCATAAATCAGACTCTAAGGTCATCTTAAGGCTTTATTTGGTACATTTCTAAGCTTGGTGCTGCTGAAATGTTATTTTTTTTCCCTGTATCGTTTGTCATGATTATCTGAACAGTAGGAGGTCCAATGGGTTGCGGTATATTATGGGACTTAAAATATTTTAGTAATACTTGCCCCTGATTCTATTCTCTTGAACTTTACTAGCAATTTGCCACTGGACTTGTAAGGCTATATATCCAAAAGTTGGGAAATCCCAATCTGGAGATTGGGTGCTTATTTTCAAATAAATCAAGTTGATTTTTAGAGGACCCATCTGGTTAGCACGGAATTCATCTTAAATTAATAATACTTCCATTCAGATTGTTGTAGAAACTCCTCAATCACCCTTCACCTAGAAAGCAGCCTGATGGAAGAGTTATAGTAGAATATAGTAGAATTTTCCAGTATTTCAAATAATTTATTTCTTCTATAAATAAAGCCTCATCCCCATAAACACTACTAGCAAAATACTAAAGATAACTCTTACACATTTAATATTCTAAATTATTATTCCAGTTTCTCATTTTCATTGCTTTATTTTCGTGGTTGCTACACTTTAATTTTGCACACTAATTTAGACTAATTAGTGTGTGGAGGGAATAATTTTGAATCAGCAAAATTAGTATTATGCTCATATAGTAGATCTTGTACTAAGAGTTGTAAATTTCATTTTTTAAAGGAGTATAGCTTTATCACTTTCAAGTACAGTAAATTGACCTAATATTAATAAGAGCCTTTGGGGGTCATTCTGTAATAGGAATGTTCTCTATTAATGTGTTGACTATTTGCAAATAAATCAATATGAAAAGGGTGCTTGGAGGTTGTCAGTTCACTTAAACAATTATTCTGTTGAAATATGGAAGTATAGTTAGAGAGCACCATTGATTTCTGATTCCCTAGGGGGCTAAGAGGAAAGGAAGGGTATGCCTCAAGGTAGTCATTACAACAGAACATGATGTAAAGTGTATGTATTTAAATGTAAACCTGTTTAGTTAACACTACATGTATTTACACATTCACTATTACACATTCAAAAGTACAAAATACATTTTTTACATACAAGTAAAATAGTTTTAAAGCCAAACTATAAAAAAATATCATATAAATTGCTTGACAAAAATAGTCATGCTTCTAACAGTTAAAGCAGTTTATTATCTGTTTTTTAACGGAGCTCTGTTTTTTGTTTGTTTGTTTTTTAAAGAGTAGAATGGAGTTGGCCACTGAGAACCATCCAGGCTGCTTTCTAATGGTCCAGCGGACATCTAGGGTTCTTGACCTGGGGGTTGGGGTGATGGTGTGTCTGGATGGACTTGAAAGAGTTCATGAACTCCAAAAAATTGTGTGCAGAAAAAAATTGCATACGCACACATGCATAGTATAAATTTTTCTGGAGGAAGAAAGGGTCCATAGATTTCATCATATTCTTAAAGTGGTTTCTGACTCAAGTGGGGGGGGGGGTGAGGGGAGAGGAGAGGGGAGGCAATGACACACACAAAAAAACAAATCTTTGCCCTAGGGCATTAAGAGTAGCACAGTGCATGGTCTTGCCTCTACTAGCTGTCTCCTGGTCAGGGCGTCTTTCACTAGAGCTGGTGTCACTGAGTGGTGGCTCAAGCTTTCGTGCAAATGTGTCCCAGCCCTGCCACTCATCTCAGAAGTTAAATGAACCACCCCCTTAACGTCTGCCCCCATAAATACTTTCTTCCCACTCCTCCAAATGCCTCCCATTTCTGGGCATTTAGTCCCTGGCTTGGTAAGGCACAGTCCTGAAAATCTTCACAGCCAATTCCTGGGCTTTTATAGTCATCCTGACTCCCCAGCCCCTCCTAGACCTACTTTTCCTTGGTTTAGGTTAAAATTAAAAGTCTTTGGAGCAGGCAGGGCAAAGTGCTACTTCCCGCCTGCCATAATAAATACATTTTGCCTAGAGAGAAGGTCCCCGAGGCCTGGGTCTTTAGCCCGGCAGTCCTAGAGGATGGAAAGCTAACAGGCAAAGCGAGAGGTTCCAGAGCGGATATGATGTGCGGCTTTGGTTGATCAGTAATCCCAAACTGTAGACTGCTGCTAAAAGGTTGAGGTTTTTGCTAATATGTAGTTATTTACTTTTTTTCCCGAGATGCCCTGGTTTTTGAACTGTGGTTAATCCACAAACTTTGATCCTCAGCTAAGCAAGAGTTGACTGTCATTGTAGAAAGTAGATTTTAAGGTTCTTGAGGCTAAGGCTATCCCACCTTACTGCCTTTGTGTACACCCCTCCCAAAAGTGTCTGCTTATAGCAACCAATACATGTTTACTGAATCAGTAAGAGAAGTCAGAGGCTAACCCCTCCTGGAGCCATGGCATGTTGTGAATTTGTGGGCTGTGTGAATGAGGTCTGTCCATGTCTGTTGTTATGAAGTAATTGTCTCCTTATGTTAATTATATCAGGGTGGAGCATTTATGCAGCACCACTGGCAGAGAAAAGAAAAGAAGCGGTCCAGGAGGAGCAGGTGGAGGAGACTCCAGTCCTTCACGGCCTCACACTTGAGGTTCTTAGCGAGGCTCTCAGCTGCTTAGATACTGCAATGTCTATTTTCGAAAAGAACGATCCCAACCTTGAGCGCAGCTGTCAGGTCAATGGCATGATTCTGAACGCCTCTGCTTGCTACAGAGAAATTTACCAGGAGAAACAGGAGTCAGTTCAGACTTTCCTGGACAGCACCTTGTAAGAGATCTGGGCCATCTGTGTATATTCTCCTCAAAGTCCTTTTAAATATAAGGAGTCCAACAAAGTTACAAATGTAGAGTTTAATGTTCATTATGACGACGCTGACTTTAACTACCTCAAACTTTTGATACAACAGAATTGCAGTTTATATGTGCCAAATTTATATTTTGACCATTTCAATTAAATGAGGTGCCCCATTTTTTAGTACGTCTATGCCAACTGCTGGGACTTTTGAGCCTACTTTTAGAGTATGTGATTATTTTCTTTCCTGCTGTTTTATTATTTATTTATTTATTATTATTATTTTTTTTACCGGGAGGTACCAGGGATCGAACCCCGGTCTCTCCATATGGTAGACGGACGCCGAACCTCTTGAGCCACATCCGTTTCCCATGTTTTATTATTTAAAGCCATGATTTAGATGATGTTCTTTCTGTCTCTAGTCTGTAATGCACCTTCATTCACTGAGAAAATACCTGATTTTAAATATGATTCTCAGGACCACATTGTAGTACCCAGGAGGAGAGAACTGAGTTCATAAGTTAAATTTATTTTCAATCTGTAAGTTATAACAAGACAGAGATTACAAGTCATACTATCCTTTGACATCACAGTTAATGTTATTTCCTTTCAATGCAACAAGCTTTTCTATAACTTTTATTTTCCCTTTTGCCTAGTTTTTGGCGAGGTGGTAAAAACCTGTCTGTCTGTTGATAATACCTGGCATCTCCTTATGGCATTGTCCTGTATAACCTTGTCTCGGTACTTGGACTTTCTGTTTCTCCACTTTTTTCTCAGGTTGGCTTCCTATTGGTCATCCTTCCTGCTCTCTTCATTTGGTTTCTGTTATTTTTCTATGTCTGCTTTGCCTTTGTGGCTGACAGCCAGAGGAATGAATGAATGACAAAATCGAGGATGCATATAATAAATGAGCTTTCTGGTCAAGTGTTAATGACGGGGTACTTTCCTGGCCAAGGTAAATAAAATAGGCGACTCCCTCTTTTTATACCACTGCGCCTACTTGGTTAGAAATCAAATAGTCAGAAAGTTCCCTTTTTTTTTGTCCTTATTTTCCTTAACCAACAAATTTAGCAATGCCTTCACCAAGTAACAGTGTCTTCACACAAGATCCAGAGTTATTAATTCATTTGTTCACTTATTCATTTTAGCACGTGCAGATTATTGGTAGAAAAGTAAGTCTCGAGTTGAAGTAACTAAGGATGGCCTTCCCCAGGGTCTAAAAGGTAACAGTCACCATCGTGGGGTCATCCAGTGTACTTTATGGCTTTCTGCACAGTTGTCTTATTTCATGTCTAATGCTACGGGGACTACTAAATTACCTCCGCTTCACTTTCACAATAACAAAGGAAAAGGAATCCTCCTGAATTATCACTGGGATGATGTAGAGTTGTGGCAGTGCTAGGAGTGGCTTAGGATTTCTCTCCCCATCATCTTCATTAATGTCCCTTTCCCAAAATCACCCCCAAGAAATTCTGTTATAGCTATAGTAATATCTGCATGCTTACAATGCTGGCACAGCTCCACTCCTTTCCCACCAGATCACTATACCTAAGTCCTTCCTTTGGAGATATCCTAGAGCTCCCACCGGTCCTCTCCCACTTATCCTCCATAGAGCCCTAGCTCCAACCTCCTAAGTAGCTAAGACAGTTTTTTCAAGGTTATCCTGAATCTTGATACTACCAAAAAATGGGTGTTTAGTAAAATCAACTTATCACTGTCACAAGAATAAACATTATAAATATGCTGATTAACCAGCTCTAGCTCAGAAAGATCAAAGCTATTTTCATAGAAGGATGTATTTTCATCTATTTATATTCAGTTCACAAATTTTCTGTTGTCTGCTGTGTAGTAAGGAATTTTTTTAATAGTGATTTAGAAAAATTTAATTTAAACTTTAAGTAATTGAATACCAAAAAGCATTACTAGATTTTTAACTTAAACACAACAATACTTGTAAGTTAAACTTAAAAACTACAGAAAAATGTTTTGTAATTTATAACTTTAATAAATCAACTATTAATTTAAACCCCCCCTTGATCATTTAAAACACCTCAGTTAATGACCATTCTTGACACTTCGGGATATAGAAGAAGGAATATCCAACTAGAATTTGAGACCAGAATTCTATTTCTGGCTTAGCTACAAAGTAATTAGCGCCCTTGAAGATGTTTTAAAATATTTTAATACTCACGTCAAATGAGCATGTTTAACTGGACGATTTCTCTGATAATAATTTTTATGATGCCTTCAATTTCAGTGATCTATTGCTGCATAACAAAATAATACAAAATTTAATGGCTTAAAAGACTACCATCCTTTTTATTTTTTTATTTTTATTTTATTTTTTATTTGAGAAGTTGCGAGTTGACAAAACAATCATGCGTACCATACAGAATTCCCAGACATCTCCCCTTCACCAACATCTTATTGTAGTAAAGAATTTAATCTTGCTCCAAAAGAGGTCTGGCTTTTGCTCTTGTCTGCTTATAGTTGATCTTTAAGTCCTTCACATGTCATGCCTGATTAGAGTGTCTTTGTTTAGCATGAGGGATTTGGGTCACACAATATCAGCTCGACCTCCTGAGGGGCTAGAGACCGAGATCAGCCATATAGGCAGTCAACCAGGTTTATGTGATTGAGTCCCAGTAAAGACTCTGGATAGGAAGGCTTGGTTGAACTACCCTGGTGGGCAATACTCCATGTGTGTTGTCACCCATGGATGTTGGGAGGAGTTAACACTGTCCATGTCTCCATCGGGAAAGGACAGCTGAAAACTCTATGTTTGGAACTTACCTGGACTCTGCCCCATTTGTCTCTTCCCTTAGCTGAGTTCAATGAGTTCTTCTAGCAAGTTATGAAAACCCATGGTGGTTTTGGAAACTTCCCAAACTTGCTATTGGTGTCAGAAATGAGGGTGGTCTTGTGGACCGTGCTCTCTCTTACTTTGCATCTGTTATGAGTAGTGCCAACTACCAAAGACAGATGCTTTCATACTACATAGATACTCTGAAGCACTCTTTTCCTTGTTTGCATCCTCCATGGATATCCAATCCTGGACAGGGAATTGGTGATAATGACAATTTCTGCTGCTTCCACTTGTGAGTCTGAGAGTGAGAAAAAGATGTCAATTGAAGAGCAGGAACTTCTTGCAGAAGTGAAATAATTGCTGCCTTGAGAAGATGCCCAAGGACATATATCTACATATATGAGTTTGAGGATGTCAGAATACTGAAACAATCTAGAGCAGCTTTGGGGACATTCTGAGTGTGACCAGTATGAGAGAAAGTGCTGTCTGAGCTCAGTGGTTGTTATACGTCAGTTTCTATGGAGAGAAACAACATAGACTTGACCAAATCTGAAGTGGAATTCAGAACATAATACCATAGGATTTGTGCTAGAGATAGAATCTTTGAATGTAATGGGTGTGGGAAAACTTATTCAAGGTGCACATCTTATTGAACATCAGAATTCACACTGAAGAGAAACTATGAATGTAAGGAATGTGGAAAAGCATTTAGTGAAGCGCAGATCTTAATAGACACAAGAGTATTCATAGTGGAGAGAAGTTCTATGAATGTGTGATGAATGCGGGGAAACCTCCACCCAGAGCTCAAACCTTAAACTGCATGTAATTCATACAGGAGTGAAATCCAATGAATGCAGTCCATGTGAAAGAGCTTTCTAGGGAAATGAAAACCCATTCAGCACACAAATCATACTGGAAAGGGAATCTCTGTTTTGAATGTGGGAAATCTTTTATTCAGGCCTCCCTTATTCAACATCGGGGAAGTCACACTGTAGAGACACCCTATGAGTGCAAAGCATTTGGAAGAACCTTCAGGTGGACCTCAGAGCTTCTTAGGCACCAGGGGATTCATAGTGGAGAATGTGAGTGTAATGACTGTTGGATGGCCTTCAGTTGGCACACAAACATGAGGCGACACACAAGTGTAATAAATATAGAAAAGCATTCCAGGAAAATGTAAACCTTATTTAGCATCAAATAATCCAAACTGGGAGAGACCCTGTGAGTGCAAAACATGAGAAATAGTTTGGAGGGAGTTCAGCCCTTTCTCGTGTTCAGAAAATTCATGGTAGAGAAAAGCCTCATAAGTGCAAGAGAATGTGGGAAACCCTTCAGTTGGCGATCAAGTCAGAGACATCATCTGAGAATTTGTACTGGGGGAGAAACCTAAATGTGAAGAATATAGAAGAGCTTCCAACTCAAGCTCATATCTTATCAGAGAATTCATAGTGAAGAAATGAATTTGGGGGAGCTTCCCAAAGACACTGAAAGCTTATTGAACATTTGAGTATTTATACCAAAGATTAATTTTATGGATATAAGAGTTTTTTATTTTTTATTTTTTTATTTTATATATCCCCTCTTCTTCCCCCAGATGGTTTGCTTCTCTGTCTGCTCTCCTTCTCCAGGAGGCCCTGGGAAGCGAAACCAGGACCTCAGAACCCGGGACCTCCCACATGAGAGGGGAGTGCCCAACAGCCTGAACCACATCCACTCCCCGTGGGCTGTGGCGTCTGCTGGCTTGTGGCCTCTGCTTGTTGCAGCAGGGACAGAGTCTAGCTAGTTTCTATGGCGTCTAGCTCTGTTGCAGCGGGAGGAAGCATCTGCTCATCTTCTTTTTTAGGAGGCACCAGGACCCAAACCTGGGACCTGCCATGTGGTAGGTGGGCACCCAAGTGGTTGAGCCACATCTACTTCCTGATGTAAGAGTTTTAATGAGCCCAGTTACTGCTCATTCAGAAGGAATCTCCTTTCCATAAGTCTCATTACTTTATTTATTTTTTAAAGATTTGTTTTACTTATTTCTACCCCCCATACACACCCCCTCATTGTTTTGCACTTTGTCTGCTCTCTGTGTGTTCTTCTGTGTCTGCTTGTCTTCTCTTTAGGCGGTACCGGGAACCTATCCTGGGACCTTCCAGAGTGGGAGAGAGGGGCCCAGTCTCTTGTGCCACCTCAGCTCTCTGGTCTGTTGTGTCTCATTGTCTCTCCTCTGTGTCTCTTGTTGTTGTGTCATCTTCCTGCGCCAGCTCTCTGCGCAGGCCAGCTCACCACGTGGGCCAGCTTGCCTTCACCAGGAGGCCCCGGTAATCAAACCCTGGACCTCCTATGTGGTAGATGGGAGCCCAAACTCTTGAGCCACATCCATTTCCCGTCTCATTACTTTATATTCCTAATTGTCATTTAGCACATGGACTTGTATTTTAATTTGTATGAAATTTTTCTCCCACACCATGGGGCCTTTAATACATATTTATTAAATCTAAGAAGCAGTAAATAAAGGAATGCAAGGACCTTGATAAGTCATGGGAGCAGGACTCCATAAAACTTTGAGGGAGCATGAGAGCCAACTCAAAAGAGTATGTTTTGGGGGAACAGATGTGGCTCAAGCGGTTGAGCTCCCACCTCCCACATGGGAAGTCCCATGTAACTTTGGTTCCTGGTCCCTCCTGAAAAATCACAAATGAACAACAAGCAAAATAAATGAAAAAACCAACTCAGGGAAGCCGATGTGGCTCAGTGGTTGAGTACTGACTTCCCACATACAAGGTTCTGGGTTCAATCCCTGGTCCCTGGTCCCTTGAAAAAAAAAAAAAAAAGAGTATGTTTTGAATGAGATGAGAGGTCTGATGGCAGAATTGTCCACGGTAGTGCCCTGTAAATCTGGTCACTTCCATGGGTTCCATCTCTGTGTTGCCGAGGGTTATTTGAGATGGGTAATGGTTGGGTAATTAGGCTGAAATTCAGAATTTAATATAATAATTGGTATTTGTTGGGTGAATTAGGACAGTGTGATGAAATGCGTGTTTTATAGCAGGAAGGGTCTGAAGTCCTTTAATTCAGCTGCTCGTTTTTCAAGGACTAAAGAGGCTAAGTAATTTTCTTAAAGCTCAGTAGACTGTCATAGAAGACCCCCAAGTCTCTTGACTCTCAGTTCACAGCAGTTTTGCTAGGCACTATTATCTCTAGATATGGGGTAGATTCACTTTAAAGAAAAGTACTTCTGATGCAAAATTACCTGGTTCTAGTAGAAAGTCGGGTAGTTCAGTCATTCATGAGCAAAATCCCTGCATGAGCTAAATTATTCAAAATGTTCCAGGATAGAGGACACCCCCCCACCACTAGGAAGTGTACAGATGCTACAAAGGATGTTCCAGAAGGCCAGCTGTGACTAAGAGCTGAATAGGGGCCGCTTCCTCTGAAACACAAGATAATATCAAGCTGGGCAAATCTGATAGCTAGCTGAGGCATCGAACTCTCCTAAATGTCAAAATTGTTAAGATATTTTTAAAATGCTGAGATTTTACTGACTTAGCAGCTGAGATGGGATGAAATGGTGGGAAGGCCTGCAGAAATCTGTAACTTGGGTAGATTTTTATATACTTAGAAGTCTTTGTGCAAGGCTGAATTGCCTGAGCTTTCCACGTAAAAGTCAGCTAGCTCATTTCTTTTTCTTAATCACATAGAAACATTATGAAGTCCTGATGAGCACATGATACAATCTTCCTTTGGGCTCAGTTTTTCTATTCCAGAGCTTTCTATATGTTTCCCAGACAAGCCTTGTGCATTCCTGGCCTCTCTGTTTCTGCCTGAGTTTGGAACACAGAAACAGTTTTTCAGTTATGAGGGTGAAACACTGATGAAAAGGCCCTTGCCTATCTCCTGTGATGACTGAGACTCCGAGAGGGCTCTTGTACTCAACACTGGAAAGTTAGGGAAAAGTTTTGAAGAGGTAGTGGCAGCGCTAGTTTTGAAAGGTGAGTAGGAGCTAGTCAGGCATAGAAAGGGGTCAAGGACCCTTTTCATGTAAAGGCTAAGAGCCAGCTCTATCACCTAATTGTTGAGTGACCTTGAGCAAGTTTCTAAGTCTTGCCAAGCCTCGGTTTTATCCTCTATAAAATGGAAATAAGAATGATCATCTCATAGCATTCTTTTGAGGATCATATGAAATAATGCACATTCCCTGACAAAAAGTAGGTGCTCAGTAAATCATAAGGGATTCCTAAAGAAAGGAAACAATGTGTACAAAAGGAGGTGGGGTTGGGGAGCAGATGTAGCTTGGTGGTTGCCTGCCTCACATATATGAGGTTCTGGGTTCAACCCCCAGTACCTCCTAAAACAAAACAAAACAAAACAAAAAAGGAGGTGGAGTGGGTCCGTGGAACATAGCCTCGCTGGCTGGAACATCTGTCATGAGGAAATTACAGGGGACGAGACCAAAGAGGGAGCAGTGTCCAGATCACACAGGGCCTGTGGGCGAAGATAAAGGAGTTTGACTCCATCCTGTTGGCAGTGGGCAGCCACTGGAAGTTTGAGGCAGGAGAATAGCGTGATGGTCTGTCTCTGGCAGCATTAGGGGGATGGTATTGGGGTCAAGAAAGGGAGACACGTTTGTCCTGGAGTAGAGTGAGTTAGAGAGAGCCTGGACTGAGAGGGGTTGGAGAATGGATACCAGAGATATTTTGATGGCAGGTTCACCAGGACTTGGTAACAGATGGGATGTAGAGGGTGAGGGAGAGGGATGTGCAGGGAGAGAAGGGCAGATGTCCACATGGGCTGGGGACAGCTGGGGTGAAAAATCAGGGCCACACACACAAAATCAGAGCCACGTGCTGTGCTGGGAGAGGCATCAGTGAAGGGATGAGAGAGGAGGCTGCTCACTTGGATGGTGTAGCGTGAGAAGAGAGGTGAACAGAGGGAAATATAAGGGAAATATCAGACAGCACATTTAAAGGAAGGTTGAAGAATAGTCAAAGAGATGGGAGGAAAACCAGGAAAGTGTATCCTTCAGCCAAGAAAGGAGCTTCAAGAAGAAGGGACTGGGAATAGAGGTGGCTGAAGCAGTTGAGCGCCCACCTCCCACATGGGAGGTCCTGGGTTCAGTTTTGGTGCCTCCTAAAAAAACAAGCAGACAACGAGCAAAACAACAACAACGAGTCGACAACAAGCAAAAACAAAAAAATTAGCAGGGAGCGGATGTGGCTCAAGCAGTTGAGTGCCTGCCTCCCACATGGGAGGTCCTGGGTTCAGTTCCCGGTGCTTCCTAAAGGGGCAGGGGGGGAAGATGAGCAGACAGAAAGGGAGCCATTGAGGGGACAGGGGTGTGATAAAAAAAATTTTTTTTATTAAAAAAATAAAGGTAAAGTAAATAATTTTAAAAAGTGAAAGAGAAGAAACCTGAGTATGTGGAAATACCAATAGGTAAAGTGTCAGTAGAGGAGGAGAGCCCCAGGATCCAGGGCCGAGGAGATCATTACTTCCACAGCCCCTTTCTGAGCTACCTTGCTCCTTGTCTTGAACCCCTACTGCCTCCCATGCCAGGCTATCCAGCCCCTGCTGCCAGAATCTTCTATGCTGCAGGCAGATCAGTTCCTGACTTCTCAGCTTAAGATCTTTTGGGTCCTGTCTTACCTCTCACACGTGTTGTGTTTGTTTTTTCCAATTAGGAGGTACCGGGGATTGAACCTGGCACTGCGTACATGCGAAGCAGGCGCTCAACAACTTAGCTCCACCCGCTCCACTCTCTACTGTTTTTTTTTTTTTTTTTTTTTAAGATTTTATTTATTTATTCATTTATCCCCCCCTTGCTGCCCGCGCTCGCCGGGCCAGCCAACCACGCCGTGCGGGCGGGGGCGGGCCCGCCCCCACCAGGAGGCCCCGGGAACCGAACCCGGGGCCTCCCATATGGCAAACGGGAGCCCCACTGACCAAGCCACAGCCGCCTCCCTCTACCGTTCTTAAACCACATTCTTTCACACCTCCAGGCCTTCGTGCCTGTTGCTCCCTTTGCTAATTCTCCAGTCCCCTCATGGAGCTCTTTCCAGATCCAGCTCAAGCATCCTCTCTTATAACAAACTCTCCAGGACCTCTCAGTTCCAGCAAGGTGTCACCCGCCTGTTTCCTCAGCCTTGTTTACGCTCATGTATCGCTGCACTCCTATCTCTTAGTTCTCCTTTGCCAATTGTGACCTCTTTGAGGGCAGAGACTGAAGTTCTTTTTTTCTTTTCAAAATGCCTTCCTTATTGTCAATCACTAACAATTTATTGAGAACATGGCATCAAGTTGAATATTTAGGGAGCGGATGTGGCTCAAGCAGTTGAGCGCCTGCTTCTCACATAGGGGGTCCCGGATCCAGTTCCCGGTGCCTCCTAAAATAATAATAATAATAATAATAATAATAATAATAATAAAAACAGCAAACAAACGAAAAAACAGGGGAGCCGATGTGGCTCAGTGGTGAGCGCCGGCTCCCTACCTACGAGGTACCAGGTTCAATCCCTGGCCCCCGGTACCTCAAAACAAAAACAAAAACAAAAACAAAAAAAAGTTGAATATTTAGGGGCTTTCAAAACTTTGCTTACTGGGGCCCCAGCTTTCCTAGGGTTGGCAGTGGGTAAGGATAGCAGAGAAGGAGCAATCACTTGGCAGCAAGTTCTCCAGATTGCCAGCCCAGTGCCTATATATGTGGGCACTCAAATGTTTGTTTGATGAAGAACTCACAGTCTGCACCCATGCCAACCATCTGTGTTGGTGCAGTGTAGAAGGCGCTTTGGGAACTCAGAAAAGGGAGCAACTAACACTTCTTTGAAGATATGGGAAAGGTTTCACAGAGGTTATATTTGGTCTGGGTCGTAAAGGATGTTTGGCAGATGGAGAAGGGCATGTTAAGCAAAGTGTACAGGGTGTTTGTATATTGTGGTTACTTCTGGTTTTTCTATTTTCTAGGTTATTCAGCCCAACCTTGCCCCCGAGGGCAACTAAAAATGCTGGATGAAGTCTTATAAAACATCTTAAAAGCACTGAAGATCTGGTGAGATAGTGAAGAATCACCAGACCAAAGTTTAGGAGAAGGGAGACCCCGAATGGATAAATGAATTCTTAAAACTTGTTAAAACTGCTTTTGCCCTGAAGGCCTTTGGTAACCTAGAAGGAAACTTGTGAAACTGAGCTGCAGTTTAGCAGGCTAGCCCCACAGCTTGAGGGGCAGAAGTGAAAGTCCAGGGTAGCCTAAGGCGAGATATACCCAACCACGTCTCCCTCCCACCGCTGCACACCCCCCCGGTAATGTTAGACCAGAGGTCACCTGCCTTCCTGTGGCACAGGGAAGAACAAAGGGGAAAAACCCCTGTGAGATAGTAAACCAAACCAGACTTCCTGACGAAAATAGTAGCCCAAATTTGCATTTCAGAAGTAGTACAATCAAACTCAAGCAGGGAATTTAGTTGAAAGTGGTTCTGGTCTGATAGTGCTCCAGACAGCCAGCAAAAGTAAATGCAGATCCTCCCTGAATGGAATTAGATGAGATAAAAGTACCTGAAAAAGAACTTTTTAGGAACAATGTTTCCGTAATTTGTTGAGCTGCCTTTTTCTGTTCTTTTATTTTTGTGAATTTAAAATAAAGTTCTTAAAAAAAAAAGTCCTCTCTGAAAGAAGGCCATTTCATCAAAGGCCTAGGGGAAGCCCCAGAAATATTTTTTCAAATTCAGAGATAAGAAAGTTGTAACCGTTGGCCAATTTGATGTAATTATGAATTCCAAAAATATAATTGGATCATGCTTGTAAACTGATCTGTTAATCTGGGCATGATTAGGTTATAATTAGGGCATTGAGCCCCACCCCTTGGTGGGTGGGAAATCAAATATAAAAGGCATGGCAAGAACAGTTTTGAGAAGCAGTTTTTGAGAAGCGGTCTTTTGAGAAGCAGTTTGATGTTGGAAAGAAGGCCCCAGGAGCAAGCCGTTCGCCTGATGGTCTACAGCTGACCTTGTGGAGGAAACAGGAGCTAAGCCCGGAGAGAAACGCAGCCCCGGGAAGAGAGGAACCCCAGAAGCCTGAACCCTGGCAAACGCCGGCAGCTGTCTTGCTCTAACACGTGGCAATGGACTGTGGTGAGAGAAGAAATTTAATGCTTTATGGCCTGGTATCTGTGGACTTCTACCCCAAATAAATACCCTTTATAAAGACCAACCCATTTTTGGTATTTTACATTAGTACCCCTTTGGCTGACTAATACAAAAGTACACAAGGAAAAAAAGGCATTGTGTGAGAAAACAGCACAGGCAACAGTCGCTACTGATTCCCAAAGATTTCAGAGTGGAATTACTGGACCCAGATTATAAAATCTCTTCTCACTGTCTTTTTTTAAAAAAAGGACAAACTTTAAAATATTTGAAAGGAACAGAAAACAATAAGAAGTGATAAAGCAGGTTTGAAAAAAGACCCAAGTAGAACTTTCAGAAATGAAAAATTTAGTAACAAAAATGTAAAACTAAAAAAGAACTCAAAACAAAACAAAACAAAAGTAAAACTCCAATGTTCCCCAATGGTGTGATGTGTTGCTGAAGGGGTGTTGTATGGGAATTCTACACATGTGCATGATTGTTTCTGTAATAAAAAAATATTTTAAAAAATTCAGTGTGCCATCAGGGCATATATGCCAGGGGATATATTTTAGAAATAAGGAAATGGCCTACTTAATTACTGTAAAGATAATTTTCCGCAAATTAGTTGATGACGGCATGTCATTGCAGTCTTAGGATAGTGCTTTAATTTGGAGAGGAGTCTCACAAAAGAGATGGGGTGGGGGGCTGTGTATGAGTCTGCCTGCATGGATTTGCATTTCAAGTTTCTGGGGATATAAATAAAATTTTCAAATGCCCTTGGGCGGGGGGAATGTAAAACTCAGTGGACTAGAGTAATCACTAAAAGAGCAGAGAGAGTATATAATTTCCAAATCAAGAGGGAAACAAATGCACTGATAACTGTTCTAAAAGTAGGAAAGAAAGGAGAGGACTAGAAGTAAGAGGCAGGACAAATAAAAAGCATATTGTGGAAGCAAATGTGGCTCAAGCGGTTGAGTGCCTGCTTCCCACCTGAGAGGTCCCTAGTTCAATCCCCAGTGTCTCCTAAAAACAAAAGCAAAACAACAAGCAAACAAATGTGAGAACCAACTCGGGAAGCGGATGTGGCTCAAGCGACTGGGCTCCTGTCTACCATATAGGAGGTCCAGGGTTCAATTCCAAGGGCCTCCTGGTGAAGGCCTCCTGGTGAAGGCTCGCTGGCCTGCACAGCGAGCTGGCCTGAGCAGAGAGTGACCCATGTGGAGTGCTGGCCTGTGCGGAGAGCTGGCGCAGCAAGATGACGCAACAAAAAGAGACACAGAGGAGAGACAATAAGAGACACAGCAGACCAGGGAGCTGAGGTGGTGCAAGAGATTGAGCAGCCTCTCTCCCACTCCGGAAGGTCCCAGGATCATTGCCCAGTGCTGCCTAAAGAGAAGACAAGCAGACACAGGACACACAGTGAATGGACACAGAGAGCAGACAGCGAGCACAAAAACACCAAGCATGGGGGAGATAAATAAATCTTTAAAAAAAAAAACAAGACACAAAAAACCAACTCAGGGGAGCTGATGTGGCTCAATGGTTGAGCGCTGGCTTCCCACATACTAGGTCCCGGGTTCAATCCCTGGCCCCAGTACCTCATATTGTAAAATACTTAAAAACCATTATACCTATTATTACATTAGTGTGAATGGAAAAAATGCTTCAATTAAAGACAAGAAACTTCCTGTATGCAGCAATAAACAAAATGATCTTAGGAACCATTTACTATAGAATAAAAAATTTAAGTGGGTAGTAATAAATCTGGCAAAAGATGAGTAAATCATCTAGGTAGAAAACTATAGCAGCTTAATGACAGGTATCAAAGAAAACCAAAATAAATGAAGAGCTACATCTTATGTTCATGGATTAGAAAACTCATTATTGACGATGTCATTTCTCTCCAAATTGTTGCTTTATAGAATTAAAAAAAAAAAAAAGTAATCCCAATCAAAATCCCAACAGGTTGTGTGTGTGTGTGCTTTTTAAATGGAACTTAGTAAAATTTACTAAGTACAGAATAGACAAATCATTCTTGACGGACAAGGTAGGAGGAATTGATTTACCAGATATCCAGACTTGTTATAAAGCTACAGATATTAAGACAGCATGGTACTGGTGCAAGGACAGAAAAAATGACACAGAATAAAGAACACGGAAGCAGAACTATGCATACTCGGCATTTATTTCCGATGACGGGTGGCACTGAAGCTATAGGAGAGAGGAGAGATTTCTGAATAAAATGGTACTGGGGCAATTGGATAAGCATATAAGAAAGAATTAAATTGGATCCTTGCCTAACATCATTCTCAAATATCAATTCCAAGTGAATTAAAGACCTAAATATTAAAGGGAAACTATACTGTTTGTAAAAGTTTACCTAAGAAAATCCTTTCATGACATTGATTTAAAAAAAAAAAAAAAAAGAGTAAGTGGGTGAAACATACGTGGGAGGGGACCAAGGGAATAAAAATATATCCCAGCACTGATCCAGGAAGGGTAAAGAGCAACTCCCCCAAGATTCCTGGGGGGACACGGGAAATAGAAGCTCAAGCTCATACTATAATAATTTTGGAAGAGGGTGGTCACCACCATAGAACATAGTAAAGTGCCTGGCACCTGCACTTCATTTCATCCTCCTCACCCCCCCCCCAAAAAAAAGGAGAAAAAAGAAGAAAATATTCCCATAACATTGAGATAGGGGAAATTTTCCTTAGTAAGATACATAAATGAAAAGAATGACAAATAAATTACTTTATACATAAGAACTTCTGTTAATCAAGACTCCATAAGTAAAGAGAACAGATAAGCCCCAGAGTGTGAGAAGTTTTTGCAATACACTAACTGATAAATGATGGGCAGCTGGAATATATAAAGAACTCCTATAAATCAATAAGAAAAAAACCAAACAACCCAATAGGAAAATGGGGGAGATGGGTATTTCAGAAAAGAGGAACTCTAAATGGCCTCTAAGCATATGAAAAAGTGCTCAATCTCATTAGTATTGAGGAAATGCAAATTAAAAATATGATGCAATACAGTTACCCTCCAAACTGGCAAAAATGAAATGTCTGACAATACCAAGTGCAGATGAGGACATGGAACCACGAAAACACGTTGCAGGTGGGAGTATAAATTGCTGCCACCACTTGGGAAAACGGTTTGGCATTAACTAGTCAGGTTAAAAATACACATCTCTTCTGACCCAGCAGTTCTAGGCCTAAATATATATCCTAAAATAATGCACATGTGAGTAGTCAGAGACATGGGCTCAGAGTAGCACTGTTTATAACAAACCCAAATGAGAAATAACCCAAATGTCCATTTACAGTAGAAGGGATGAAATCATTGTATACTACATAATACCAGTCAGCAATAAAAGTAGGCCGGGGAGCGGGTGTGGCACAGTGGTTGAGCGCCTGCTTCCCATGTACGAGATCCTGGGTTCAATTCCCGGTGCCAACTAAAAAAAAAAAAAAGATATATACTCACAACACATTATGAAAAAAAATAAGCAAGCTATGGAGAGATGCAACTACATGGATTTGCTCACATCACAATATTGAGCAAAAGAGGCAAGACACAAGAGAACAGATAGATATATAAATACACGATAACGATGCCATTCATAGAAAGTTCAAAAATGGGCAAAACTGAACTGTATTCTTCAGGGATGTATCTGGAGGTAGCTTTTAAAAAGTATGGAAAACATGAAGAAAAGCCAAGAAATGAGTAAAACAAGAGTGAGGATGATGATCACCTCTAGGAAGGTGGGTAAGCTGGTAATCAAGAAGGGGTATGCAGGAGGTCTCTGGGGTGCAGGAGGTCTCTGGGGTGCTGGCCATGTTCCATTATCTGATGGGGGATGGTTACACAGGCACTGGCTTTGTAACAGTTTATTCTTGAAGACCACCTGCCGGCGATCCTTGGCTCCTCTGCCACATGGCAAGGCGGATGGTGGCATCTGCTGGTCTCTTCCTTCTCTTCTGAGTTTCATTGCTTTCAGTGTCTTGCTTCCGAGGTTTTCTCTTTCTCTGTATTCATTCAGTTTATAAAGGACTCCAGTGAAAGGCTTAAGATCCATCCTGGGCCATGCTTTACTGAAGAAATCTCAACTAAAGTTCCTACTTACAATAAGTCCACACCCACAGGAATGAATTAAATTTAAAAAACATGCCCTTCTGGGGTACATATAGCTTCAAACCACCACAGTGGGTGTGTAAATTTATACATGGGTATATACATTTGTCAAAACACATCAAAATGGATGCTCAAGCTGCACATTTGTTAAAGTATATTTTGGTGAGTTTTAATATACACCTGTGTAACCACCATCACAATCAAGATACAAAACATTTCCATCATCCCTAAATGTTCCCTTGAACCTCTTCTCAATCCTCTCCACCCCAACAAGTACTTGTTTACTTATCTGTTTTACCATAAATGAGATTTCTCTTTTCTAAAATTTCTAGAAACTTATATAAATAGAATTGTAAAGCCTATATTCTTTTTTTTTTTTTTTTTTTTTTTTTTAGGAAGTACCAGGGATTGAACCCAGGACTTTGTATATGGGAAGCAGGCACTCAACCACTGAGCTACATCCACTCCCCAATGAGAGTTGGTTTTTTCATTTGTTTTTAGGAGGTAATGGGGATCAAACCTGGGACCTCGTACATGGGAAGCAGGCGCTCAACCACTTGGGCTACATCTGCTCCCCTGTATTCTTTTATATTTGGCTCATTTTGCCCAAGATAATGTCCATGAGATTCATCCAAGCCATTGTTGTGTAGCTGGTGGTCATTCCTTTTTCAGTCCTGAGTAGTGTTCCACTGCAGGGATACATCACAATTTGTTTATCTGTTTACCTATTTTTATTTATTTTTTTACATTTCTGTTAAATGCTTAATTTTTTTTCTCCCTTCGCCCCCCCGCCCCCCTGCCACTTGCTGTCTGTGTCCATTCGCTGGGTCATCTTCTGTGTCTGTTTCTTGCCTTCTCTTCTCATTTTTCTCCTCCAGGCTTCACCGGGATTCGATCCTAGGGACCTTCGATGTGGGAGAGAGGCACCCTGTCATTTGTGCCACCTCAGTTCCTGGTTTCTGATATGTCTCGCCTTGACTATCCCCTGCGTCTCTCTTTTTGTTGCGTCATCATCTTGCTGTGTGGTTCGCCGCTCCGGCCAGCTCCCCTGCTCGCCTCTTTTTTTTTAAAGATTTTTATTTATTTATTCATTTATCCCCCCCTCGCTGCCCGAGCTCACTGGGCCAGCCAACCACGCCGCGCGGGCAGGCCCGCCCTCACCAGGAGGCCCCGGGAACCGAACCCGGGGCCTCCCATATGGTAGCCGGAAGCCCAATCACTTGAGCCACATCCGCCTTCCCGTTTACCTATTGATAGGCTTTAGATTGGGAAGGGAAGGGGAGGGCCTCAGCCATGAGGTCAGGCCATATTCTCCCAGAATCTCCCTACATAAACTCCTTTCCACGCCATTTTAAATGGCTACTTGGTTATCTGTTGTGTGCATATATTACTAATTGCCAGTCTCCTACTATGGGATGTTTGGTTATGAATGTCTTTGTGCCTAAACCATTGTGTCATCTCTGTTTACTCAGGACAAATCCATAGAAGTAGAATTACTGGATCAAATATGTTTAAGTATTTAGAGTCTACTGTTAGTTTATCCTCCTGAAAGTTTGTGTCGGGGTAATACCGGCCTCATAATATGACTTAGGAAATTTCCCTCTTCTAGTTTCTGGAGATTATATATAAGTGGTGTTAATTTTTCTTTAAATGTGTGTAGACTTCTCCAATGAAACTCTCTGGGTCTGAAGGTTTCTTTTGTGGGATTGTGAGGCAAGAGCTAACACAGCAGGTCTGTTCCACTCATTTCTCACTTATCTTCGCAGTCATGATAATGACCCTTGGTCAAACTCTGAGAACTAAACTCCTGGAATAGCTGCAGAGCTACTGGCTAAGATGTTATTCTACATGCCAAAAGCATGCACCAAGACGGACCAAGTTGTCACCAGGTTTAAAGTGAACCTGAAGATTCCTGATGTGCACTTGGGCCTGGTCTGAGGCCATAGTTGGTCATATGGCAGGTATGTGACCAGCTGTCTCTAAGAACTCTGCTCTCCAAGATTCAAGCAGGATTTCCCGGGCAAGGACATCTCACATGTGTTCTGGAATTTGCAACTGGAAAAGATGTATCTGTGTGCTCTATCCCGCAGAGGGGGGGCAAGAAAGTGTGCATTTGATCTCTGCAGCCTTCACCTCTGAATAGCTCTCTCCTGCTGTTTTTGCCCTGTCTCCTTTGCTGTAATAAATCTTGGCCATGAGTATAGCTATGTTGAATTGTGTGAGTTCTTCCAGTGAATCCCCAAATTTGTGGGACCTCTGAGATAGATTTTTTAAAAAATTATGAGTCCAATTTTGTTGTTACAGGATTTTTGAAATGATCTGTTTCATACTGGGCGGGTTTTGGCAGTTTGTGGTTTTGAAGGCATTGATCTATTTCATTTAAGTTGTCAAATTTATATAGATAGAGCTGTTTATAGTATTCTGTTACACTTTTAATGTTTGCAGAGTTTGCAGTGGTAGCTTATGTTTTATTTTTGGTATGAGTAATTTGTATCTTCTCTCTTCTTTTCTCTGTCAGTCTTGCTAGGGGTTTATCAATTTTATTGACCTTTCCAAAGAACCAAAGTTTTGTTTGTTTTATTGACTTTCTCTATTTTTATGTGTTTCATTTCCTTGATTTGGGCTCGTATCTTTATTATGTCCTTCATTCTGTTTGTTTGCAGTTTATTTTGTTCTTCTTTTTCTAGAAAAGAGTACTTTGAGGTGAAAGCTTAGATTGTTGATTTGAGAACTTATTTTATTTTCTAATGTAAGCAGTAAGGCAATAGATCTTCTTCTCAGGTTGCTTTAGCTGTGGCCCACAAATTTTTATATGCTGTATTTTTATTCAGTTCAATGTATTTTTTAGTTTGCATTTAACTTTATATGTTAGCACAAAACCTGTCACAATATTAATGTCTATTAGATATTTTAAAGCAAATTTACTAAGATATATTCACATACCATACAATCCATCCAGAGTGTACAATCAATGGCTTTTAGTATAATCTCAGTGTATTTTTTATTTTCCTTGAGACTTATTAAATCTGTAAGTTTCTATCTCTTGCCAAATTTGTAGAAATTTCAGCCAGTATTTCTTCAAGTATTTTTTCAGTCCTACACTTTTCTCTCCTTCTGGGTCTCCAATGACATGAATGTTAGATCTTCTACTATTGTCTCACAGGTCTGTAGGACTCTAATATTTTATTTTTTCTTAGTGAATTTTCTCTCTTGTTCAGTTTGGGTTCTTTCTATTGATCAATCTTCAAGTTCACTGATTCTTTTCTTCTGTCATCGCCACTCTGTTATTGAGACCATCTGTTGAGTTTTTAATTTTGGTTATTGTATTTTTCAGTTCTAAAATTTCCATTTGATTTTTCTTTATAGCTTCTATTTCTTTGCTGGAATCGTTTTGTTGTTGTTTTTTGTTTTTTGTTTTTTTTCCTACTTGTTTCAAGTGTGTTCATAATTGCACATCAAAGGATTTTTATGATGGCTGCTTTAAAATCTTTGTCAAATAATCCCAACATCAGTGTCAACTCAGGGTTGGTGTCTGTTGGTCATCTTTTCTCATTCAAGCTGAGACTTTTCTGATTCTTGATATTACAAATGTTTTTCTATTGTATCCTAGACATTTTGGATATTATGAGGCTCTGGATCTTATTTAAATCTTCTGCTGACACCACACTGGTGGGGCAGTGTGGAGATTAAAGTCCACACTCTCCACTTGGCCTCTGGTGACACTGTGGGAAGGGGATAGGCATCTTGTTACTTCCAGGTGGGGATAGGAGTCTAGGCTGTCATTCTGTCTTCACTGATGGTGGGGTTTGGATGGGGCATGTTTTTTTTTTTTCCCCCCATCATGTTTGGAGTGGCCAGGCATTGTCAAAAATTTTTCTGCTCTGCTAGTCTGCCCCTTTCCTGGTCTTTTGGCTAGAGAGAGAAGGCTTTTCCTTGGGCTTTTTTTTTTTTTTTTTTTTCATCTGTGCCCATTGGCCTTTCTAGATTGCAGGCTCTTCTAGTGCCCTGTCCAAGATATATAGAAGGCAAAAAGAAAATCCAGGGAACTCAGTGCCATGCCATTCTATGAGTCTGGAGATCCCTAGTCTTCTTCTTCTTCTTCCTTTGATCTTTCACCAGAATCTTTCATTTGTATTATGTATTATGTCCAGCGTTTTTAGCTGTACTTAGGAGGAGGAATAGAGAAAAATGTGTCTATGTTATCTTGTCTGGCACTGTCAGTGACTTTTTCTAATATTTTTATAATTTTAGGGTGTTTTTTAAATAAAAATTTTTAAAGAATAGTTTTAGATTTATAGAAAAGTTTAAAAGATAGTACAGAGAATTCCCCAAATCCAGTTTCTCCTACTATTAACATCTTACATTAAGTATGGTACTTTTGTTACAATTAATGAATCAATATTGATATATTATTAACTGAAGTCCATACTTTTTCCAGATTTCCTTTTTCTGTTCCAGGATCCCATGCAAGGTACATTTAGTTGTCATATCTCTTTGGGCCCCTCTTGGCTGTGACAGTTTCTCAGGCTTTGTTTGATGACCTTGATGGTTTTGAGGAGTCAGGTGTTTTGTAAAATGTCCCTCAGGTGGGATTTGTCTGCTAGTTTTCTCATGAGTAGCCTGGGGTTATGGGTTTTGGGGGAGGAAGACCACAAATGTAAAGTGGCCATTCTCATCACATCGTATCACGGGTCCATCCTATCAACATGTCAATACTCTCAATGTTGACCCTGATCATCTGGTTGAGGCAGTGCTTGTTAGGTTTCTCTACTTAAAGTTACTCTTTTACCCCTCCCCCCTTTCAATACTGTACTCTTTGGAAGTCATTATGTGCAGCCCATGTAATTTCTTTTTTAAACATTTACCTCAGACCCTGTTATACTCTTAGAAATTCTGATTTACTGGAAGAAATAATTTTTATTGGGTCCATACTGTTTTCAAATATTTCCTTTTAATGTTGATTACATCAATGTGGAACGTGCAGCAGAGAGAAAAGATGAATATAAAGGCATAATTCAAGAAATTAGTTCTCTTGGTACTTTCATACTTTCACAACTCATGGCCTTATGAATGCTTCAAATATTGTAATAGCCATTTTTAGGGGGAAAAATGAACCCTGAAAGCATATTCAACTATAAGATCAAGAGAATTATTCTGAATGCTCCTGTTTCTTTCAGGGAAATTTACCAGCAGAAATAGGAAGAATCCTTTCAGTTTTCTCTGGCAAGCTTATTTTAAAAAGAGACCTGGATCTTATATATAATTTCTTCAAGGCTCTCACATTTCAAGGAGGGAGCATAATTGTTAATGTTATATTTGGCTTTTTGGTCATAGCTAGAGCTATTTTTAGAATGGACAGAATGGCAGAATGGCCTGTGCTTTTTGTAGACTTTATAATACATTAAGCCCTGAAAAAGAATCTCTCTTGCGTATATATATGTCCATTAATAGAACTTGAAGCATAATATTACCCATTTATATTACTAAAGGCCATCAAAACTTTTATGTTTTTGCTTTTATGACATGTCTATTAGGACTATAATTTGTGTGATGCTGAGTTTCTGCACATGAGTAATAAGAGAAAATATGACTTTTTTTTTTTTTTTTAACCAAATGATCCAGGAATACGGTACAGAGAAAAAGGGTGACTGCCTAAAATAAGGATATTATCACAATGCTCTGATTTATATTAAGAAAACTTTATGTAATCTCTGATGTCATAATTAGAGTATTTTGTGATTATGTTACATTATTCTCATTTAGCTTTTTAATTTTATCTAATTCCTTGGGCTTGTAGATAACTGACCATATTTAACACCTCTCAAAAAAATCTTTCAATCTCTGAAAAGAGTGACTCCACCAACCCCAATTTATTCCCCTTGTTTTCAGCATGAGCATTTGAAAAAGAAGAGTAAGGAAGGGGGCTAATGCTATCAGGTGTTCAGTTAATTATAGAGTAAAATAATTAAGCTAATTTGGTACTGGAGAAGGAACAGACAGACAAATGAAACAGGATAGACCAAGAAAAAGACCCAAATTCAAGTGGAATTTTAATACATGATAAAAAAGGCATTTCAATAGTTGGGAAAGAATAGATTACTACAAGATGGTGTTGGGACAATAGGCTAATTATAGGTGGGAGGGGAAAAGCTGGCTCTTCACCTCGTTCTTTTCACTAGATTAAATTCCTGTTGGATCCAAGATTTAAACATAAAAAAAAAAATCATAAAAGTACTATTAAAAAGGGTTACTATTTTAACAATTCTGGAATGGGAAGAGTATAAACATTATACAAATTTCAAAAGTCATAAAATCAAAGGGTAATAATCTTTGTTCAGTTAAAACAAACACAAACTCAAAAGATAAATGTCAGATTTAGAAGGATATTTACAATACATTTGACACACAAAAGGCTAATATCTTCAATGAATACAGATAGAACTTTTGCAAATCAAGAGAGGAAAACACAAGCAGAAAATAAAATATAAGTAGCCAATCAACACAGGAAAAGATGAATAGCCTCACATAATTAAATGCAAATTAAAAATGAAATTCCATTTTCCACCCACTGGGCAAAGGAAAAAAAAAAAAAAGAAAAAAGTAAAAGCCCAGAGGTAAGTAGTCCAAGAGCATCAGGGATGGGGCACCTTCCATATTTTCACGTGGCCCTTACCACGTGTACAGAGGATGACTGCTGCCCCTCTAGAAGCAGGCAAGAAGAAGGGGGAAGGTAGATGGCAGAAGACAAGAGTTTCTTGCCTCAGGGTCTGCTTCCTTTAACAAGCTTCTTGGAAGCCCATCCAGCAAATTCTGCTTACATCTCATTTGCCAGAACTGTGTCACCTGGCTCTGCATGGGAGCATGGGAAGTTGAGTATTTTTGAAAACTTTTCATGGTACAGTAAAGTGCATAAAGCGTAAGTCTACAGCTTCATCAGTTTTCACAATGTGAACACACCCAACCGAGCAGTGTTCAGATCTAGAAAGAGAGCACTGGCAGCCTCCTTGCAATGCCCCACATGCTCCCTTCCCAGTCACCAGAGAAGGTATTTTTCAGGGGTCCACTGCCACTGCAAACTAAATTTCATTAGGAAAGAAGAGAATACAGACAAGCAGCAGGTTGCCGCACTCATCATTTTATATATTTGTCCAAAGGCACTCTTATCCTTAAACCTTCTTTCAAAATCTTTCCTTCTCAGTCCAAGAAATTTTCTCGTCCCTCAAGAGAGAATGGTTGATATTTACATTTTCTGTAATCTATTATTGTGAAACTGGGACCAAGAACAACTAGCTGACTCAAAAGCAGGAAATTTTTGCAGCAATAGACCCACAGAGGGACATAAGAAGGTCCCCATGGTGGGGGGTGCCGACCAGGTCCCTGAGTTTGGAGAGGTCTGAGAATATGGAGACATCCTACAGAAGCTTTTGGGATCCCACCCCATCAGTGTGATAAATATGGGAAAAATGTGCAATTCTATCTACATACCAACATTTTTTAGAAGTGAGGAAACCAAAGATAAGATCTATGTGGCCAGATCTTGGGAAAGAACTCCAAATTTATGCACTGTTATGGTTTTCATATTGGAGAGAACATTTTTGACTGTTATGAATATGGGCAACTTTCTTTGGGGCTTCCCAATTGTGTACTTGAACATCACAGCACTTATCTTGGAGAGAATCCCTGTGGATGTGGGGGGCATCTGTCAGCATTCCAGCACCACACAGCATCAGCTAATTCACATGCATCAGAAACTCCATAAATGTAATGAATGCATGAGGGCTTTCAGGAAGGTAAAGCTCATTCAACGTCAGAGAATTCACACTGGAGAAAAACCATATGCATGTCATGGATAGAAGGATGCTTTTAGGTGGAGCTCAGGGCTAATTAGACATCTGGGATTTCACAGCAGAGAGGAGCCCAGTGAGTAGAACAGAGGAGGAAGAAACGTCAGTCAGAGCTGCCTCCTTAGA
The DNA here is from genome assembly GCA_026826555.1 of Tolypeutes matacus. NCBI lineage: Eukaryota > Metazoa > Chordata > Mammalia > Cingulata > Chlamyphoridae > Tolypeutes > Tolypeutes matacus. The sequence goes on from JAKSZT010017954.1 coordinate 982,282, forward strand.
AAATCTCAGCTGATTCATTTGGGACTTCAACAGGTCATCTGTAATGAATACGGGGAACTGTTTAGGGGAACGTGGAAGGTATTGAACATCAGATCATTCATCCTGGAGAGGAGGCTCTCCATATAATCAATGCGGAAAATCATCTGGGGATAGCGCAGCCCTTTCTCGTCAGAGCAGAATTCACAGGAAATAAACACTCTTGTCACGACCGTGGGAGAGCTTTCAGTCAGCAATCAGGCTAATTCATGCTGGAGAAAAACCTTGATTATGGGGAATGTGGAAAAGCCTTCAACTTCTCCTTTTTGAGTTTCAGAGAATCCTTAGTGCAATACGGGGAAATGTAATGGGGGAATTCAGGGTTTATTAAGTATCACAGTAAAGTTATAATCACATCAAAGCAGGGGTTTGAACTTTTCGATTCTTCCACCCCAATCAAAGTTTTCATTCCTTTCTCTGATTATTTAATAGGACTTTTTTTTTGTCTCGACTTATCTTCCTTAGATTATCATTCCTTTTATAAGCTTCAATTCTCACGTCATTAGGTATTTAGTACATTTCTGTTGAATAAATGAAGTGACAAAATAGGCCAGCACTGAGCTGCACTGTTTGGGGCCTTTCGGGGTACATGAGGACAGCTTTGAGAGGGGCTAGGCTTAGTGGTGCAGCTTGGTGGCTGCCAATTCTAGAATCACTGCAGCACATCCACAGGTAGGTCCCCTAAATCTGCTAAACTCTTTCAGGCTGGATTTCTATGCTGCTGTTGAGAATCTGAGTTGGGAAATGATTGGGTGACTCTGAAGTGCTGAATGTAATGAGATAATTTGTATTTGTGGGACACATTAGGAGGATGCCAATGCAATGAGCTCAGTTTCTCTTTGTTTTATAAGGAAATAATATAATTTTAAAGAGGAAGAACTAGAGTTCTTGAGTTTGGCTTCTCATTTCCTAAGGGAGGGATGAGGCATATTTTCTTGGGTTACATTGCTTAAAGAAAGCTGGGCCTGAAGAAGGTTTTCTCCAGTCCTCATAACTTGGCCACTCTCCCCCCATAACCTCACTCCTCACCCCTATACTAGCATTCTCAGTCTTCCAAAATGCGCCTCTGCCTTCACTGCATGAACTCTGCACTTGAGTTAGAAGGGATTCGGCTCCTCTGGCTCCTGGCTTTGCTTAGAAAAGACAAGAGGGAAAAAAAGAGAAAAAAAGAGACGTGGGGAAGAGATAATGAAGGAAATGGGGAGTGCCTGTATACAAAGAATGGAAATTCCAGACTCCATATTCCTAAGAGAATCTAAAATGTCAGTAAGGTTGGCTGGAGAGTAACCAAAGGTCTAGTTTTTCACCACTTTAGTTCCACTTCTTCTGGCTAGTACATGGAGCTCATAAAATCCTGCTGTGGACACTGGCTTCCTTCTCCAGAATAATTTCATCTCTCTCCCATTTGACCATTCTAACTTGCTGCTCGTGTCTTCCCTGCTTTTCTGGCCCTTGCTTAGGTGCCACGTCTCAGAGATTAAAACCTCACAGAACCTGTTCTTCCTAATTCATCATTGGGACCCATTTTTGAAAACTCATGCTCATACCCCTGGAACTTTCCTATTTCTTTTTTTCCTTGTCCGTGCTCTGTAGGCTCAGGAATTGGGACTAAGTGCTGGAACTGTTCCGCAGGCTGTGACAAAATCTGACTTTTTATTTCCTAACCCGTAAGCAAGCGTTCCAATGTCTAAACTTGGGTCGGTGTTCCATTTGGAGCTATAGCAAGAGGCTCCAAGGAGTTGATGTCAGAGAGGTTCAGAGGACTGCTCTACTGATTAGGGATGATTTAGGCTGTGAGCAACAGACATCTCCTTAACAAATAAAGGCATTTACCTTTTATATTCATAAGGCTGGAAGTAAGTGGCTCCAGGATAGGTGCAGTGGCTTTTTTGGAACAGCATGTTGGCTATTTCCCTTGGCCATGTTGCTTCATGGTCTCATGATGGCTGCCTCAGCTCCAAGTAGCATGCCTTCAAACAGCCATGACCAAAGCAGGAAAAAGGGACAGGCATCCTCACTCTCTCTCATTTAATCAGAAAGGAAAATTCTTCCCCAGAGTTCCCCAGCCAATTCCCTCCTAAGTGTTAGTGGCAGAACTGAGTCACAAACCCACTTTTAAGGCAACTGACTACAAAGGGAATGATTAACAAGCTTGCTGCCATGACACACATGGGTCTGGTGAGCCATGGGGCATTAGGGCAGCCCCAGGGCTGGCTCCTCTCTCTGTCTCTCATGGAGTCCTAGCTCTACTTGGGTCATTCCCTCCTTTATTCTCTTGCCCAAAACAGGCTTACCCTGCCCCCCCCCCCCACTATGAGTGGATTTTCTCCATATCATAGTTTGTATTTTCTTTCCCTTCAAACTCCAAGTGTCTTCCTCAAATTAATCTGGACTTTCACATTGGTCCACATGGGCGGGCCCCCCTTGCCCTCATGATCTCTTGCAGAAACTGACTTCTTTGTTCAGAGTTCCAAAAGGAGGACTCTGACTGGCTTTTGTTATATTTTTGAGCCAATTAGTTTAAAAGTCACTGGCCAGCCTAGACTGGATCCTGACCCAATGAACTGCCTGTGGGGGGGAGGGGGACAGGGAGGGGCCCGGGGCAGGGTTCTAGGGTACAAAGCGGTCACTGGGCAGCATGCCCCAGAAAGAAACTGAGGGCTAGGACAGGTATAGCAGAGTGGAGAGCACAGCGCCCCGAGCAACAATGTAAGAAGAGGAGAGAAAGGCCACAAGGAAGCACATGGAGGGACGAGCACATGAGTGAAAACGCCATTCGGACATTTCCTCCCCAGTGGGTGCCACACGGAGAAGAATCGAGGAATGCAGCTGGCAGAGAGAACCCAGGCTCCTGGCATCTGGCCCAAGTCCATCCGCCCCAGGCATGCCAGTGGAGGCCCCACACACAGTGGAGGAGATATAAATTGTTCCCTCTTTGCACTGCCGGAATAACTCGCACAGAATTGAGAGCAGAATCACAGGTCCTTGAGCCCACCACGACTCAAGAAACTTCACAAAACTCCACAGCAGGAATGCCAGTGACTGGTAGTAGAAAGGCTGGCGCCTCTCCTGAATGTGGCTTTGATGGGGGATCTGAGATGCTCATCGCCCACTAGGCTTGGTCTCTTAGAAACCATTTTGTGGCTTTGACAGGCCAAGGAAGGGTTTGTTGAGGGAGGACTCTTTCAAAGATGGCCTATTTATAACATAGGCAGAAAGTGGGTCAGTTATTCTAGCAAATGAAATGAAAAATCCTGCAATGGAAAAACGACCACTTTTTCAAAGCATGGCAAATGGACAGACTTGGATTTGAATCCTTGCTCCTAGTCTACTTACTAGTTGCATGGCCTCGGGCAAGTTATTTAACCTCTCAAAGTCTTATTTTCTTCATTTGTAACTTGAGGACAGAAACATACCTATTTCAGAGGTTGTGGGGAAGACATTGAGAAGCTGTATGCGAAGCACTTGCGAGAGTCGGCGCTCAGTATGTATTAGTTACTATTATCCTGGAGCCTCTGCTCCTCGAGGTGAGGGCTTGGGAAGAGGAAGGGGAGCTCTCTTTGTGTCCCCTGTGGTGGGGAGTGGGCAGTCGAGGTGGGGTGATCTCTTCTATACCATAAAACATTTTACAGCTTTCCTTTTAGACCTTGTTTCCTGGGCCATTTCCCAGAAGCCTATCAATCCATGAGCCACAATCCCTCCCTGGGGAACAGCGTTCCCGGCTCCCTCAGCATGCCCAGCCAGGAGCCGCCTATCCCTCCAGCCCCAGCTTCTCCAACAGCCTTCACACGGACGTCCCTGCAATCTCCTCCACCTGTTCCCATAATTGCTTTTCCCATTTGGTCTTGGGATAATTGTTAGAAGAGCAATTTGAGAGGGCATCTGGAGACCCACACAAATGACATTTCAGCTCTAAAATTCCAAGATTGGAGCATGTAAACTAGGTGACCAGCTGTCTCCTGAGGCCTGGAGATAACCAGGTAAGCACAGACGCCTCTGGCAAGTAGACAAAGAGGCAGTTGGCAAGGGGTCTCCCTTCCTTCCTCTCCTTAATGCTCAATGACCTGATCACATCGTCAGCAAGTTAAAGGTTCAGCTGCTTACAAGACCACCTGGGCTCCCAGGAAATGCAGTTCCTATGTTGGCAGGACCAACATTAGGACTAGTTCTTACAACCCCTACCAAGAACACTTTCAACTTACCAGCTTTTACAGAGAGAAGAGAGTGCCAAGGCTCTATAAAACTCTGGAGTTATGCACAGCCTTTGCCCCCTTTTTCCCAGGGGAGATGGCAACTTTACCACTAATAAAAGAAGCCTTTTCTGCACTTTGTGCTCGGGACCCAGAACTCAGCCATTCATCAATGGGATGAGGACCTCATTGGGGGCTGGGGAGGCCAGGTGGGCCTATTACTACAGTCACTAACATCCCTTCTCCAGTTTACCTCCATGAACTCCTTGGCTGCCTGGTAACTGGATGGGCACTCAAGCAGGAGTGAATGCGTGAACACCTACTATGTACCAGAAGCTCAGCTCGACCCTGTGCATATAGAGATGCCCTTAAAGAGTGCCAGGGTCCATCCAGGGTGGTCTCTGAGTGAGTCAACTTAACCAGGGTACTCTGAATGGACAGCTCTGCAACAGTCCCAGTTTCTTGTTCCTTTTCTTCCTTCTCCAAAGGTTCTTCCAGGGCCTAGTGCAATGTGTGGCGACCAGCTACACTCCTCTGGCAGAGTTGAGGTGACACAGATGCAACATCTGTCACCTGCTGGGTCGTAGGGGCTAACCTGGCTGACTGCCTGGTGATGGATTCAGCGGGAAGGGAGGTGGGTGAAGAGGATGAGATGGCCTCCCTCCCCGTGTGACCTTGGTGGAAGAGAACGACCGACAACCATCCCAGAGAAGGCAGGACACGTCTTCAGTCAGGCTGCACACGTCTCCATCCACGACTGCCTTGAACCACAAATCCATTTGCTTGGACTTCAGTGCCCACTACCGTTTACAGGCAGCCAATCCACCCCGCTTTTCCGGGTCTCGGAGTGTTCCAAGGTGCCGTGGAGAATACAGCAGACCAGATGTGGTTCAGCCTGTTTCAGAAGAAAAAGGCACATAAAAAAATAATGAGACCAGAGCATTAAATGAATGCTAAATGGGCTTTCCCGGCAGTGAATTCGCCCAGAAGTTCCAAGGTGGAGCCTAATTGTGGGTCGACACCGTTCTGGGACGGCTTCAGGGAAGAAGCGGGCTTTGGGCCAGCCTTAAAGGATGGACAGAATTCAGAGTGGTGGTGGTGGTGATAGTCCAGGGCTGTTATTATTCCGGGGGTACTGAAGAATGACGGTGACTGTTACTGCTCAGGATATAGTTTGCTCACCACTCCCCTTGTGAAGTAAACGCTTCACCTGGGGCTTTCTCCTTTCTCTCTGCTGTAATCATACGAGGAAAGAGCCAGAGCCAGAGGCCTGAGCGTTCGTGCAGCAGCTATGCTTCTCAGAAACGGGAGCTTGCAGCATTCCCGTTTCCTGTGGTCTCATTCCAGGGCAGACCGGTGCCGAGGGCATGGCAACACACAAGCTCAGCCTTGTGTGGAGCATGGGGAGGGAAGATGGATGCTCTCAGGAGCCAGGGTTGGGAGGGGACTTTATTGCTTTGGGGGATCACAGACTCCAAACCTCAGCCTGGCTTTGCTGGCGTGATACATATGGCCAAACATTTGGACAGAATTTTGATAGAGTGTCAAAGAATTCACACGCTAAGAGAAATCTTTGAATACTACGAATAAGAGAAAATCTCCGTTCCTCTCTTAATTCATCCTAGAGAGATCCCCTGTGAATGGGGCAAGGGCAGGAAAACCCTTGGATGGAGGTGAGCAGTCATTAGACATGAGAACTGACGTGGAGGGCTGCAGTCCAGAATGAGCAGAACCCACTGCCAGGGCCAAGCCGTGGGAGTGTCACACAGGAGAAAACTGACATCCTCAAAGAAGGAAATGATGTTCGAGAAAACCACCTCACCTGACGTCACCTGAGCCACTGTGGGGCTGAATCTTTTTGAGAGGAATGAGTCAGGGGCTGGTGATCATTTGAGAAACCAGCTTAGTCACCCCCGGATTCTGACTAGAGCGAGCCCCAGGGGCTCTGGCCTAATGAGGCCCTGCAGCCGACGAAGGGGGGGGGTGGCACAAGGATAACCGTACAGGGGGCCTCCAAAGGCACTCGGTAGGAAACGTTCACGGCAGAGAAAAACACGAGGGAGGGTGAATTTAGAAAAAGATTTTGTTGGAACTTGCATCTTTTTCGTCTTTGAGTAAGGGAGAGGGAGGCTGTGGCCTCAAGGAACACTGGCACCCTTCTGGAGGGCCTTTGTTCTGATGACACTCAGTTGTGCCCACGTAATCCTTCAGGGTCCAGGTGTGGGGGTACCGAAGGCCGAGCACGAGGGAAGAATTCCAGCTCCGTGGCACTCGGCAGTTTATTTTTTCCAGGGGATTACAATTTTTCATCTATCTTTCCTCCTCCTTCATCATTCCTCTGAGTAGCCTAGTGTCACTTCTTCTGTTCCTTGTCTTAACCGCGTGGTGGTGTGTGGGCACCTCTCTTTCCATAGGGAACCTGTGGGCTTGTCACATGCTCGACCCAGTATCTGATACCATTCTTGGTTTCCCACGGGCAAGTGACTGCCTTGGTTTCCCTTTCTGTCAGGAGACTGGGAAGTAAATGGGATTTGGAGTATTAGCTGTGCATCTACCTTATTTATTTCCAAAGTGGAGATGATGTATACCACCATGTGGCCAGGGAGGCAGGGGGCTCCCTCTCCCTTCCCGTTGACTTCCCAGTCAACACTACTCCTGGGGCCTCTACCTCAGGAGACAGGGAAAGGCACGCATTCATTCCTTCAGTTGCTCATGCGTTCAGCCACTCAATAGATCTTTACTGGGCCCTACGGAGTGCCAGGCCCTGTGCTTAGTGCTGGGGATATGACAGTGAACAAAACGAACACCATCCCCAACCTAGAAGCTACCTCCTAGAGGGGAAGGGAGGCAGTACAGGGTGGAAAGTGTTTTTAACTCGAGAAGTACTCGGTGCCACAGAAGCATCCAGGAGAGTCACATAGCCCAGACTCAGGGGGCATCAGCCTGCTGAAATATCGGGGGAACTCCTTCCAGAGAAAATGGTGAGGGAGCAGAGTGGAAGGAGCCGAGAGAAGTCCAGCTTTGTCGGATAATATAGCACGTGAGGTGGAGGGTGGCAAGGAAGGAGGCAGGAAAGAAGGAACCAAGGCACCCAGGGCCCTAGAGGCCGTATAAGGAGTTCAGACTTGATCCTAAGACCATAAGATATCAGAAGGTTTTTTATTTTTTAAATTTTAGGAGGTGCCAGGGATTGGACCCAGGACCTCATACATGGGGAGCAGGCGCTCAGCCACTGAGCTACATCCGCTCCCAGGAAGAGTTTTAAATTGTGGGGGGAATGACCTGAGCAACTGTGTCGTTTATCCCTTCCTTTGGCCACCCAAGGCTGCCACCATGAGATGAGCTGTCAAATTTGGGGGAAACGTGGTGAAAGAGTGAGCTTGATAGCTCTCTCTTGACTTCCTCATGAAACAAAATTTCCAAGAGGCACTGTGAGCAGAATGAACAATGAAGCTAGGTGTGCGTCCGTGGTGACTTCGATGGGAGTTGCTAATTCCTGGATTTGAGAGGGAAAATATCATCTTGTGTAGGAAAGACAGGTGCACCGGGACTGATGTTTTGGGACGGACATTCTTAAAGAAACATCCCTCTCTTGTGGCCTGTTCAGGTATTGCTAACTGAAGATCTGCAAATATAGGCATAAGGGAGTGTCTCTTGATTCTCATTCTGAAAACCAGGAGAAATTAAGTCAGCTTATGGCTCCCAGGAGATTCCCCACCTTTTTTTTTTTAAAGAGAAATCTGAATATATATGTATATAATATATGTATATGTATCAGGAAAAAAATGATAGAAAGACACTCAAATGTTACTAGTGGGGTTCTTTCTGAAATAAAGGTGACTAATGGTTTTTTCATTTTGTTTATATGTGTTTAAATTTTTTTTCTGCTATGGACATGTATTACTTTTGTTCATAAGAAAAAAGAGCAGCATTTTAAAAAGAACCGAAATGACAAAAAAGTGCTCTGAGATGGGACTAAGTGGAGGCCAAATGGCTGATGTGGCGTCGAGGGGCTTGGTGAGGAGTTGCTGCCTAGCCCAGCTCCCTGTTCCCTTCCAAACCCAGGCAGCACCAAACCTGCTGGTTATAACAGCCACACACAGAAAATAACAAGTGTTGGTGAGGATGTGGAGAAATTGGAACCTTGCACATAGCTGGTGGGAATGCCAAATGGTACAGCTACTGTGGAAAACAGTGTGGCAGTTGCTCAAAAAGATAAACAGAATTTACCAGAGTATTTTCCTTCAGTTTTCATCTGATGATTTTCAATGAACATATTGCCTTCAAAGAGGGTTTTGGGGCTCCCTTCTCTCAGATAACTCCTTCCCTCACAGGAAGATCTAGAACTGCATGGTTCAATCTGGCAGCTACCAGCCACATGTGGCTACTGAGCACTTGAAATGTGGCCTGTCCAAACTGAGATGTGCTGTAAGTATACAGTACATGTCCAATTTTGAAGACTTAGTGAAAAAAAAAAAAAAGAATGTAAAGTATCTCCATTGAACTGATTACATGCTGAAAATACGTTTTAAATATAATGGATTAAGTGAACTATATTAAAATGAATTTCACCTGCTCCTTTTAGCTTTTTTAATGTGGCAACTAGAAAATTTTAAGTTAAACACATGGCTCGCATTATATTTCTACTGGACAGCGCTTATGTAGAACTTGCCACTCAGAGTGTGGTCTGCTCTGAGGTCTACACCACCTGGGAGGCTCTCAGAAATGCAGACTCTCAGGCTCTACCCCAGAGCTGAGTCAGAATCTGCATTTTAACAAGATCCTCCGGTGATCCACAGGCACAGGGAAGTTTGAGAAGCAGATTTGAAATACTGTACTCAACAAATCAACAAGAAAGATAATGTCAACAGTTCCTGACATCTTAATTTAGTTTCCAGAATAATTCCACATTTATTTAGTTTGATCTTGAGGAGCATCTTCATATGAACTTAGTGCAGACTCTGACTTTACTGATCCTGGAAAATGTTTCTGAACTTTTCTAAGCCTATGACGGGTCAGATATAAAATATCTTTTCCTCAGAATTCCTGGGATGATTACTTAAGCTAGAACATGCTTTGTAGAAGTCACACACACACACACACACAAACACACACAGTACACACGATTCCTGTTTAGAGACATATAAACTGAGGCTAAGTGAAATGAACTTGCCCAGGTTTACCCTGTGAGTGCTCCTCAATGCTGGGTCTTCTGCGTCTAGTCAGGACCTCCTCGTGACACCTGCTGCCTCTCAGAAGCTTAGGGTGGGCTTCTCTAATTCACATTAAACGCTGTTAGCAAAGACTCTTTAGCTTGCCACGTGACATGTCAGTTCTGCCATGCAGCGGGTTTCCTGGGGTGTGAATTCTCTGCTTAAGGAAGCAGAGGAACGTGGGCTCCTCTCGGTGCAGGTGGATCCACAAGCGGCCCAGGGCCAGGGGTACTGAAGTGAAGAAGCCACACTCAGGGTGCTGCCTTAGGTTGCTTGGAGTCACGTGGCCTCTGACAGGCCAGGCTGCAGTGAACTTCCAATTTCCCAGGACTCTCAGGGCACACACCTCCTCAGAAACAGCTGCGCCTCAGCTCCTGCTGGGCTGGATCGTTCTCTGGAGAAATCCTGGCAACCCAATCCCAGGGAAAAAAGTCCTTGAGATTCATACCTTGGTAACTGCCTATTCCTTCTGAGGTGTCAGCTGCCACCAAGCCCTCTTACTCTCCCACTTCACAGGGCTCTCACCTGAAGCACCTCTCCACAGGCCTGTCCATCCGGGGACATTGAGTATGTTCTTTCCAGGATATCTGTTAAATGCTTTATGCTGCCTCTTGACTTCTGAACCTCTGGAGAAATGGGGAGGCTGCGAATCAAGGCTATGGGTAGCCGGTGTTTTCCCTGCAGGCTTCAAACAGGTTGTTTTAGGGGCTAAACATGAAGCCTCTGCATGTTTATCAATGTGCAGGGTCACTTCCGGGTGTGGATTTTCTGAAGGCCTTCCCACAATCCAGGGGCTCATAGGGCTTCTCTCCCTAGGCATGACTTCCCCAATGTTTAGTCAGGGCGAGCGCCCACGGAAGACGCTTTCATGCTCCTTGCCCCCAGAGGGCTTCTCTCCCTAGCTCTGAAGCTCTGGTGTTCAGTGACGGCTGAGCTCTGCCGAGGGCCTTTCCACATGCTTTACACTTGAGGGGTTTTCTCCTGTGTGGAGTCTCCGAGGGGAGAGCTCTACCGAAGGTCATTCCCTTTCTACATATATAAGGTTTCTCTCCAGCGTGGACTCTCTGGTGCTAAGAGCTGAGCATGGTTGGAAATGAGTCACATGATCTGCTTCTAGGGGGTCTCTTGCCTATCCACCTTCTCTGATTTGGGACATGGGACTTACCTGGCCTGCAGGCTTGGTTGCCTGCGTCACCTTAATGGCTTCTCTCTCCTCTCCTGCTTGAAATTCTTCTCTTGGGAAGGGACGTTGCTTGGCCTCTCCTCTGAGAGGTTCCCCAGATGCTGCTCTAAGGTACAGGGACACTCAGAGGTGTCTCCCAGCCCTGGCGCCCACAGAGCTTTCCTGGAGAGTCTTCTTGAGGTTGCCCTGTGGGATCTTCTTCAGAAAGTTCCTGAGCTGAGGTGAACCCCTTGTTCTCAGTCCTGATGTCGCCACCTGAAATCATAAGAAGAAAATGGTCTATTTCCTCTGTGAAAAAAGCCATCTAAATAAAATCCATGCCTACCATAGGGTCTGGATCATATAAACTCTGGTATATCCATCCTGTGGCACAGAATACAACGATGAAAAATGAGGTTGCAGTAGAATACTTAATGATCTGAAAAGGCACACGGTTTTTTATATGAAGTGAGAGTATGAACTATTTTCATTTTCTTTTTTGCTCATGTATATTTTCTAAATGTTCTATAATGAACATGCTTTACTTTTATGATAAGGAAAAATTATTTCACAAATCTGGGGCAAAGATGGGGAGAAAGAACAGGAGACTGAAGAGGTAGGTAGGGTGACAGGAGGGAAGCCTGAGATGTTTGGAAAGAATAACTTGAGCAATCCTGGCCACAAAGGAAAAGGCTGTGGCAAGCTGGCAGCTGAGGAAGCCACCCCAAGGGGCTGAGGTTAGGGACCTCCAAAGAGGGAGTCCTGAGGCGTCCCTTCAGGGGTAGGGAGAAAGGCAGGAGGAGCAGCTTATAGCATAGGGTTGGAAGCTTCCAAGCGCCATAGGAGGGCAGCAGTGGATGGCAGTGTGAGGTAACTGCAGAAAGGGTAAAAGGAAGGAGCCGAGGGAGAGGGAAGAGAGCTGGGTTTGAGGGTGTGATCCTATGTTCGAAAAAAAACCTCATAAATATCATATTTATGATATTATCACAAACGTAATTAAAATAATTATCAAATTAATGTTTACCACTTTGTAGTTTACAAAGTATTTTCTCATCCATCATTTTATTTGGTGCTCACTGTCAAGGACATTGAGGCTCAGAGAAGTTAAGTACTTGCCCAAGATCACCCAGCTAGGATAGGGCAGAGCCAGGCCTGGAATCCAGGGCTGTTGGCCCCAGCGCTCCTTTCCTGTACTCTACTGCTGAGCTGTCTTCAGTATGGACATGAAGGTGTAAGGAAGCTGTAGCCAAGGAGGGTATTAAAAATATTTAAGGGAAGCGGATGTGGCTCAAGTGATTGGGCTCCTGTCTACCATATAGGAGGTCCAGGTTTCGATTCCCGGGGCCTCCTGGTGAAGGCAAGCTGGCCCACGCAGAGTGCTGGCCCACACGGAGTGCTGGCCCATGTGGAGAGCTAGCACAACAAGATGATGCAACAAAAAGACACACAGAGGAGAGACAATAAGATATGCAGCAGACCAGGGAGCTGAGGCGGTGCAAAAGATTAAGCACCTCTCTCCCACTCTGGAAGGTCCCAGGATCAGTTCCCGGTGTCGCCTAGAGAGAAGACAAGCAGACAAAGAAGAACACCCAGCGAATGGACATAGACAGCAAGCGCAAAACAACGAGGGTAGGGGGAGACATATATAAATAAATAAGTCTTTAAAAAAAAAATCACAACTGGTAGGACCCAAACACTGACCAATCAGAACAGAAGCTGGCCTCAGCACTGGAGACAAGGCAATAACCCTTCGATGCTGGACCCTAAAGGGGTCCTGAGAGAACATGGGAGAGTGGCTGAGGTGGCCAGGGTGGCTGGCAGGGCCCTCAGGGCACAGAGAAGCAGCTGGTGACCAACTAGTGCAGAAGCGTTTCAATACTTTAACAACCTAGCCAGCCACTCTGATGGACACCAGCTGAATGCCATCGTGCCTATGGCCTCCCCTACTTCTATGTCACATGGGTTCCAATGGGGACAGGACACACTAGGAGTTGTTGTCCGATGTGTCAACAATTACTTCAGTGTGGCATGTGGCAGCTCTTTTGCCAAACCACACTCCAAAGAGAAGGAACTTGATGTTCCCCTGATGTATGTTTCTATGGATGCGTCCAAATCTGTGGAGTCAACTCTTGGTTGCTCACGCAAAGATTAGTGGGCATTGCTAATCTAAAACAGGAACTTTGTTGTCTTTTTATTTGCCTCTGCAAAGAGTGTTTACAGCCCCACTATAAAGGAATGTACTGAGTTCTAGGAATTTACAGCAAACAAAAACAGTGATGTAATGAATCCTGTCTGAAGGAGGCGAGAGAAGTGTGTCCAGTCCCTCCATCCTGCCCTGCTCCTCCCCCTGGGTTGGGATGCATACCTTCTTGATTTCCAACCCCTCTCCCATTTCAAAAAAGCCCCATGCTGTGTAAAGTGTAGCTACTCAGGGAAAGAATGACACTCAGGTGTGGCTGATGCGCCCCTGGCTGAGAAGAGGGTATGTATTCTCTTTGGTGTCCTACAGTGGTCTCAGCCTGAGTCCTGGACTCAGCTCTAGGATGAGCTCCTGGCTCTGCCGCTTGAGCCTCGGCCACTGGCAGCAGAGCTCCCACGGACATCTCAGAATGTCTTGAGGCACAAACCTCCTGGCAGGACTGTCTGAAGTGCTGATGGGCCAGCTCTAAGCTGGAGGGATGATTCCCTTGGAGCAGGGTCTCTTTCCCCCACAAAAGGTCCTCTTTCAGCATCTTCACCATCAGAATTCTGTCCTGCTTTGGAAGGATCTGGGGGGCCAAGGACATAGCCCTTCTCATTGCTGTGGCCATTCTTGACTGGAAAAGTCCCCAAGGAGGCTCACTTGTGCTGGAGGAGGGTTGAGCTTCAGAGAAACTCCTCATGAGCTGCTACTTTTTTTTTTTCCAGAAACATTCCTGAAATACATAAAATACAGTTTTTCATTAAAAACTCTTTTATTATGGAAGTTTCAATCCCATTAGAGTGGACCGAATGATACAACGAACTCTCACGTACTCATCGCCCAGCTTCAATAACTGGTCATTTCTGCCATTCTTGTTTCATCCATCCCTTTCCACACTTCACATCCCTCTTTTACAAAAAATTTCATCTTGTAATTTATTAATTGAAGTACTTGGGTCGTCCTTAGACTGAAATAACCCTTAATATATGTTTGAGCGCTTATTCTGTGCCAGACACTGTGCTTTGTGCTGCAAATATGGGCGTGAGCATTCAGCCGTGCCCCTTTGGGGCAAATCCTTCAATCTCCCTGGGCGTCGGTTCCCTCTTCTCTAACAGAAGAAGACTGGACTAGATGATACGTAAAGGCTGCGCTACAACCCACTCCATGTTTCTACGCAAAACTCCAGGGAACTCTCGACGTGAACTACGGCGAGCAGGGCCAGCAGCCTGACTAGAGGGGCGAGCGGGCGGCGGTGCCGAGGCAGATCTGCGCCGACAGCCGCCCACCTAGTGGCCGGTCCCTGGGTGCCCGGCCTCTGGGACGTCCAATCGGGGCTGAAGGCAGAGGTCACGCGAGAGGAGCCCGTCCCGGACGCCAGAAAATCCTCACACACACACACACACACACACACACACACACGCACACCCCGTAGGGCGCGTCAACTACCTCTGGCCGGTAGTTGCAGGTGACCAGCGCTAACCGTCTCAGCTCCCGCCGGACTACAACTCCCAGAGTCCTCAGCGGCGAGCCGGTTACCACGGAGACGGGACAGACGGGCAGACTCCGCTACCTCTCGGCGTAGGGTAACGCCTTAGCTTCAGAACGGTCGTCGAAGCGCCCGCGGTCCCCCCGCCTTTCGTTCTGGGGCCCGAGGAGGCAGATCAATTCGACCCTGCTGGAGAGGCTGAACCACATTTCCCAGAAGGCTCTGGGCACAGGCCCTTCTGGACGCGCGGCACCGAAACGGTAACCTCGAGTTGTTGCCAAGGAGATCGGATTATTCCGGCTTAGAGCATCCTCCTGAAACGGAGACGGAGAAGCGGGGCAGAGGAGCGGGTAGAGAGGGAAGGAGACTAGGAAATCTGGGCATTCGGCAACGTTAAAGAGCACATCCCCTCCCGTTTGCCTTTTTTGTTTCCACTGATGCTCAGGGCCAGGACGAACATAGCATAGCCATCTGGGAAACGGAAGCGGCGCTACCCTACGGCCCACCGGAAGTGCAGTCATTGGTGACCTGCCCCACCTTGAGCTCCTGCGGCAAGCAGGGCCTCTGAGGATAGGGGATATAACCTTCCTCTTTCCTTCCCTTCCACGTCCGCGCGAACATACCTTTTACCTCCTAAATATTTGTGGAATCTGCTTCTTTCTCCTCATGCCAACTTTCAGTGCTGTATTTTACTCTACATTTCCTACCTGGATCATTTACCTGGTTGGCCTGCCTCCAGTCTTGTTCCACTTAAATCTATTCTCTACGCGGCCACCAAGGTAATCTGTCCCTGCTGTTTACAGCTTTCAACCGCTAATAGAATCAAGTCCAAACTCTTTGGATGGCGTATTTGACCTCAACTTATACAACTGTCTCTCACCATTCTCTTCCTTATACATAAGAAACATTCTCTTTTCTTTAAATTGTTATCTTAAAGCCAACATCACTGTTCTTAAAAAATTGCAGAGCTCAACTTCCTGCTTTTAACAGTTGCACCAAAAAGAGTGAAAAATTCCCAGGGTAGTTGGATTTGCAAAATATATATATTCTTGAAAAGTACTTGGAATAGGTATCTATAAACAGAAACTAAGTTTCCGATTTACTCAGATAGCAAAAATCATCATTTTATTCCTCTGAACAAAATATTTCATCACATGATACAGTTAATGCACAGCTAGGTATTTCCCCGGTCTTTTATCACAGAAGAAAAAAGAAGGGAAGACTACAAATAAAATAGATTGGTTATTTTTATTTTCTGCAATACCTTGAAGTCCTAAGAGCTATAATTACACCTGGTCTAAAGAATCCTAAGCATGGAATAAACCTGCACTGAGGGTTTAGAGCAAGGAGACACACTTTTAAAGTCTCTCAAAAAGCCTAGATAGAAATGAACTGTAGAGTGCAGAAAGATAAATGATGTGTTGCTCACATCAAAGCACCAAGAACTTTCCTTTTGAAGTGGGAAGAGCTGGCAGACACATTCTCATTGGCTTTTAACTTCAGGAGAGAGAATGGCCTGTATCATAAATGTAGAGAATGATTTAACTGATAAAGTAGAAGTCTTATCAAAAATCTGTCATCTGTTCTTAACATTCAAAAGCAGAGATTTTCCTCCCTCCTCATTTAATTTTTTTGTTTTGTTTTTTAAAACTTGGAAGGGTTCATTTCTTGTCTAAGGAAAAAGTGCATTGGTTGAGAAAGCATCATCCAAAGTCCACGTAGTTTTTGGCAATCAGATGGGAAGGCTGAAGAGCTAGCTATATTACAGAGTAATTTTCTTAAGTGGTACAACCCAGTTACCTTTTCAAGGGGTACCAGGAGTACTACTTTTTTCTTTTTAATTAACCGTTGTAAATCCTCATTTACCAGCACTGCTCTACTCTTTGTTATATAGAGTCTAGCTTACCCTACAAGCGTTTTCCCATGTCCCACAAAAAGCACCCACAGTGATGTCCAGCAGCTTTCTCCAAACAATTTTGAGACCTGGACAGTCAAGTTACAATGTAAATGTAAATGAAAAATTCAGTTTTCTTTACAACAGATAAAGCTTCAGAATACTACTTGGTCATTTGATTGATTTCAAGAAATACAATGTTAGTTCCATCTGCCATATACACACATGACATCTTCCTGGGTGGCTCGGTTTAAAAAATGGTTAGATTATTCCTTATTTTCCCTGTAGTTGCTGTGGTTATTAGTGCTTTA
Organism: Tolypeutes matacus; assembly: GCA_026826555.1. Taxonomy (NCBI): domain Eukaryota; kingdom Metazoa; phylum Chordata; class Mammalia; order Cingulata; family Chlamyphoridae; genus Tolypeutes; species Tolypeutes matacus. Next base: position 998,756 of record JAKSZT010017954.1, read on the forward strand.
TTGGCCTCAGTTTGAAAGGTGACACACTCTTAGCCATGATCCCTTGTGGTTTTGAAATATATTTTGCAAAATCAGTTATTATTCCTGCAGCAATTATGTAAATATGATTTGCTTCAGTTAGTGTTATTTTGTTTTCCCTGCATATGTACCAACTGATAGCATGTTGGGCAGCAGAAGAAAATTAATCTTGGGTTAAAATGTGGTCCCAGATAACAGAAGCAGATTACTAAACGAGTTGACGGTAGTTCAGTATAAATTTGCCAGGGAATTATGATTTACGAAAACTACTTTTGCAAACAGAATGCCCACATAGCTACATTACAGCTGTTCTAATTGTAAAAGTGAAGTGCACTCTTGCATATTTATTCGTGTCTTCTCCCATTCTTAGCTGAAAAAATCTGCATCTAGCTTTTGATTTATTTAATGTGTTTTCAGTTTCAGATTGGCTATATTAAAAAATTACAAATATATATAAAATTGTGAATTAAAAATAATTTCTAAGATAATTAAAACAAACTTGTGTATATGGTAACCCATAAATTCATATTTGATTATTCTGAGCATTAAATATTTTTAACATTTTTACAAATTAGGTTTTATGATAACATAACATTGTTTTGCATGTATCACATTAAATAATATATAAGAACAACAAAATTCCTGAGATCATAAAAAACTTTTGACAAGTTCTATATGTATTCCACCTTCCAATTTGATATGGTGTCCAGACATGAAGGATATCTAAATAAACATAAAATTTCAGGGAGGTTAAATTCTAATATTCTTCAAAAATATCCTAAGCGATCAGGTAAAGCTTCCTCCTTTTAGGTTTATAATGAAAATATTATAGCATTTCTTGCTATTGTAATAGGGATAATATTTTTAAAATATTCACCTGAATTATTCTTGATTCCTCAGAAAATCATGTTCCTCTCCCAGGAAGCTGAGAGGTGAGAATGAATTGTCCTGCCATGGGCCAGCTGTGGCAAAGGGCAAAATGATCCTGCCTTCTGGACACAGCCCACACCTGGGACTGGATGGAGGACATAGCCGATTCTCAGATGTACAGGCAAAGTCTGAACCAGAATGGGCCAAGTCAGCCTGGGGACTACTGGTTCTGGAATGTTTGGAGGGACCTGGCCAAGAGCCTCATCAGTTTTGGATTTCAGCAGGATGTGGCCAGTAGGGTGGCCAGTGACCTCTCTGCAGAGGTCAGGGAAGAACCAGAGGACCTGTCTTTGGACCAACCAGCTGATCTGTCATAACAAGCAAACAAGGACACATATACTTTTCTGATACCATGACAACATCTTAGGGAGAGGTAAAGGAAGAGGGATTGTAACATTGAATTGATTAAATATGTCTCCAAAAAAGAAACTGAGCTAACCTGAAAAGCTTATATATAGATATATATATATATATTTTTAAGTACCAGGACCAGGGCTTGAACCTGGGATCTTGTATGCGGGAGGCTGGCGCTCAACCACTGAGCCCCATAGGTTCCCTTGTGTTGGCTTCCTTGTCAGTTTGCTTGTTGTCTGCTCATTTTCTTTAGGAGCACTAGGAACCAAACCTGGGACCTCACATGTGGGAGGTAGGCACTCAACCGCTTGAGCTATATCCGCTCCCCCACCTGAAAGGTTTTTAAATTGCAAGAAATACCTTCAGTCGGCCTGGTTAAGTACCCCAGCTCCACATATTATCTAAGTGGATGGGAGCAGTTATAGAAAATAAAGAAGCTATACTTTTTGCTCACGCAGGATGAAGTATTAAGTTTTTTACTTGACCTCACTATTATTTAGAAAAATAGAATAGCAACTCCATGAAGGAAAGGATTTTTGTTTTGTTCATGCTGTATATCCTCAGCATCTAGAACAGTCCCTGGCACACAGTAGGTACTCAAAAAGTCGGTATTTGTGGAGCACACCAAGGAATGAAAATCTGATTCAAACCAATACACATGGATTAAACTATCATTGCATCGTTGACCTACGGTAATTACAATTCCACAATTTTTATAACTTTACGTATATAAAGAGAGGGGGAAAAAACCCTCAATTTTCCAGCTCTTTAGAATGGTCTAGCGCAAGGGAATCAGAATTCAGTAAATGGATTTTCTCAACTGAACTAATAACAGGGAGTAAGTGGTATGAGCCAAATGTCTCTCAGGCAGATACAGAAATTTCTTAAACAGTCCCAGAAGGAAGAAAATGTCAGTAGCTGGCTAAGATTTCATATTTGTTTGGGGAACAGGCTGATTTCATTTGGGATATGGAAAAGTCTCGATGAAGGCTGGTTAGGTAATAATCGACATCTCCTCCCGGTCTCTGCTCTCAGATACTGAGTTGACTATGCTTTTCAAATACTTTATGAATTCCATCCGGATCTCTTCAGGGTCATCCTCAAGATTCGAGTGTACTAGCTTCAGTTTGTTCAAGGGTGGTGCTTAACAAGGAAGACAAGTTAGTTAGACATGAGTTTTTAAGGAGCAGTATTACTAGTTCCAAATGACCTGAGATTATAGAAGCCAATTAGTTTAACTTTTTAAAGTCCAAAAATAAGTTTTAGGTGTCTTGCTTGATACAATTTGACAGAGAAGGATTTCCCACACTGCCACCTAGTGCCAGGATACAAACTCTACAAACCACTTCCAGGCTCTGTTCTTAAACCAGAAAGAAATTCTTTTACTCTTACTTGTTTCTGGATATTTTCTAATTGAGTCATATCTCATGATTGTTTTGTCACATCTGTAATGTATGTGTTATATGCAAATTGGAGTTTTTTTCTGGAGAAAAGGCTTGTCAGGAAAAAAAGAGTCCCTGACTATTGACATATGGCTAAAACCAACCAACCAACCAGGTTTTATCCCCTCTTAGTGTCTGCCTGCTTTTAAAGTGCCTATATCCCTGCCTGGATGGTATGGCCGATCTTCCAGCATGGCAATTCTGATTTGCATGGGGAGAAAAATGAAGGCCTAGAACACACAGGTGCTGAAGAACTGTGTGTAGCTGCTGGCTTCAAAGATATATAGAAATATATAAATGCCTAAACCATCCAAACCAAAGTAGAAAGGAGTAATTCCAGTGTCCTTACGCAAAGGCAGATTTCCTTTATCACCTCCAGAGCCTGGCTTGTGATGCGCAATTAGTAGACACTGATTATCCTGTATCAGCTGTTGCTGGACAAAGCAGGAATACCACATTTCAATTTCCTTCAGGTGGCTGGGGATGTCAGCATTGAAGACGATAGCCACTCCATGAGCGTCCTTCATCAGGGCCGGCCAGCAAGACTCAAACCTTCAGGGCAGGAAAGGAGTCAGAGTGTCAGCTCATGTTGGTTTCTAACTGTGGGCTTTATAAATATCATCTTAAATATCTAGGCACATTCATAGAGACAGAAAGTAGATAAGCGGTTACCAGGAGCTGGGGGGTAGGGGGAATGGGGAGTTCTTGCTTATAGGTACAGAGTTTCTGTTTGGGGTGATGGAAAAGTTTTGGCAATGGGTGCACAACATTGTGAATCACTGAACTGTGTACTTGAGAATAGTGAAAATGGCAAATTTTATGTTATTTAAGTGTTAAAACAATAAAATAAAAAATATAATATCTTATTATCAATACTTGATTGAGAATTTCTAATTGTATTGTAACCCAATTGCTAAAGCTTATAAAGCAAGTCATGTCGCTAAATATATAATGGAGGCCGTAACGTGTGTCAGGAATTGTGCAAGGTGCCTGGCGGGCAGCTTATTTTTAAACCATTTGATGACACAAACCCTCTTTAAAGGAAACATACTTTGGATCACCACCACAATCCCACAGCTCGAATTCACACCCCGAGCCTTTGTTGTTGCTGCTAACATGTGGGTTCTCAAATTCCAGGATCCTGAAAATAAAAACAACCACAGTGGCAACTGTGCTTAGGAAACGTTATACTTTTGAAATGCCAAGAGCACAAAATATGAGAGGGGAGGAGTGTGATGGACAGGGACTTTTGGGGACACAGATTTGCAGGGCTCACCTCACTCCTTGGGTTGGGTTGTATTCGGTGATGTCAGAAGATTCTGTTAGAAAGTTGGCCAAAACAGTTTTTCCACTCTGTGAAAATGAAAGGGAATAAAAGATCTTCGCTGAACAGCAGAGAAGAAACCATAAAGGAGTCCCCACCCATAGGTACCTCGGAATCAGGCTGGATGGAGTATAGACCATGCCACCCTAAGATCACCAAGACAGACGGCTGTCCCTGGTTGGGTGGGCTTCGCTGCTTTGTTCTAGGGTGGTGGGACAGCCTGGTCTGGGAACCAGGGAGCACACGATTGCAGAGCTGGCCCTGCCGCCAGGCGACTCTTCCCATATTGATTTCCCTGTCTGGCTTTCAGGTCACTTATCCCAAAACAATAAAAAAAAAATCATTAGCATGTGCCTCTTTCCTCTTCCTTCCTCCTCTCCACATCTTCAAGAAACCACAGTCTGTCACACTGAGGCCCAGAAAGGGGAAGGGACTTCTTCAAGGCTGCACAGTGGGCCAAGGTCAGAGCTGGGTCCCAGTTCTAGGGACTTCTGGCCTACTGTGCCATACTCTCACATATGGCTGTTTCTCCTTCTAAATCATACAAGTAATACATATTCCTATACAAAATCAATAAAATAAAAGCCCTTCTGATCACCTCCACCCAAACCATGCCATTCCCCTTCCCAAAGGTAACAACTATTATGTTTTACAGATCTTTTCTATACATTTACATCATTCATTTAACAAATATTGTATGTGCCTGAATATAAAACACATCTACCTCCCCAAATTATTCCTCATAAAAAAGGGAGTCTCTTACATTTGAGTCCTTATAAGAAATCTCTCAAATTATTCCCTTCTTGCACAACTACTTTATTTTGAACTGCTTGAATAAAATGATCTCAGTCAATGCCAGTTTGGGATGCTTGTAGTTGGCCAAAAACAATTTGTTGAGGGGGGTGGAATTTGTTATGGAAAAATGAAGAAATTGCCTATTAGTTACTCATTGTCATTGAATGACAATGAGCCAACCTAGGCTTCCAGGCAGAATGTTAAAGGAACATTTTAAAGGACCATAAAGGTTGGTAAGTTTGAAGAGCATTAAGGGAGGGGCAGAAATATAAATGCAGAAATATGTTTTGTTGAGCTGGGTGATGGGTACCAATTCATTGTTTTCTCTCTCTCTTTGTATATGCTTAAGAATTTACATAAGAAAGTAAAAAAATAGTTTATGCCTGTTTTGTTTTCCAAAATTCTGTGCATATTATTCTGTTACTGGTTTATTTCACTTAATAATTTATGTGTTGGAGATTTTTCCATGTCACTACACAGAGTTGCCTCAATTTGCTTAACTGCTGCACAGTATTCCAAAGTAAGAACGGTCCTTACTTTCTTGAGACACTTTCTTATTGTAGGGCACCTAGAATGTTTCCAATTTGTCAATATTGTACATGACTCATTGGGAACATGGACAAGTCTTTCACTACAGTAGATTCTAAGAAATGTAATTGCTGTATTAAAAGCTATGCGCATTTTAAATGTTAATAATTTGGCCTCCAAAGATGAATACTAGAGTCTTCATTGCTCTACGTGCACATAAACACTACATATTATCCTTAAAAACTTTCCCTCCAATCTGATGGGCAAAAAAATGTCATCTTTTTTGTTTTAATTTGTATTCCTCTGATTGTAAGGTTGAGAATTTTTTCAAGCTTATCAGACAACTGTGAAGAGCCTTTGCTTGATTTTCTATTGATTTATTTCTCTTTTCTTCACTGGTTTTTAAACTTTCCTTGTGTATTCTAGCTATTAATTTTTTCTTTGTAATGTATTTTGCAAACACTTTTCTTTTTCGGTTTTGCATTGTGCTAAAGAAGAACTTCCCTACTTCTAAAATTAAAAATATTTCTTTCCACACATTCATTACAGTGGTTCTCTATGTGTGGTCCCCGGACCCATAGAATATACATCACCTGGGCAAGAGTTAACACTACAAATCCCTCTTCCCTCTCCAGACCTACAGAATCAATCTGGGGTGGGGCCCAGCAATATGTTTTAAAAGCCCTCCACGTGACTGTTTGAGATCCTTTATGTCCAGTCTTTCCTTATTCTGGTTCTGGCGGCCCACAGACATTCACAAATTCCGGTGCAAAGAAAAGTTCACGAGACCTAGGCTCTGGCTCCAATTATGCCACAAACACTAGCCTTGGGCCTTCTGGCCTCAGTAAAACGGGGTCAGCCTCCATCACCTCCTTCGGGCCATGGTTGGGATCAAGGTCTGGAAGCGCACATCGAGGTGGACGCTGGTAGACTGGGGTCCCCGCCTCCTGGAGGGTCTCCCAGGGCAAGGCACAGACCCGGGGGGTGCCACCTGCGCTCGACCGGGCCCCGCGGCCCTGCGGCCCGGCCTCGGGAGACATGCCTGCCTCGGGAGCCACTCCCTCACCTCGCAGGGCCCCACGAAGAGGATCTTGGCCTTCAGCATCCTCGCCCGCCTCGGAGAAGCCCGCCAGAGGCCACCCAGGCGCAGTTAGAGCCGCACAGTCGCCTGGCGGAGCGGAAGGCGGCGCGCTGATTGGCTGCCTTGGTTTCCATGGAGGCGGGAGCGACGCGCAGGGGCCGACGGGACTGGGCCTCTTCCGGGAGCCGTTGCTGCGGCGCCGGGCGGCCTTGCTGGTGGTGGTGGGCGGCGGGGAAGGGCGGCGTCGGTGTCGGGCCGTAGGAGGGCGTACGAGGGGCTGGGAGGGTAGGAGCGAAACAAAACCCTGGGGTGCAGAGTCGGGTTTGAGCCGGGAGGACCGCCGAGCTCGCGAGTCCGGTCCTTCTCTATGTAGAATTGCGTAAAGTGAGACGTGAGATTCTGGAAGGAGGCGTAATGCTCGGTCCTTAATCTCATTTATTCCTTCCATTACCTGAGAGCTCAGACAGGCCGTGTAACTGCTGAGCCGGCATTGGAACCAGGTCTTCTGACTCCTGTCACTTTGGCATGGTACTGTCCACATCGGGAACGGATTTATCACAGCTCTAGCTCTTCTAGGAAATGTCAGGAAAAAAAGAGTCGCTGGTCTCCGTAAAGGGTTTCACCACTTACCATTATTTGGACGGGCTGGAAGAAACCAAAAGAATGATGCCCTGGCCTTGTTCAGAGTCGTGTGAGTGTCTGGAAACATTGCGGCTGAATTCACTCATTAGGTCAGCCTTAAATTACGGGGGCTGGTCCAGAAATTCCCATAAGAGCATGAAATTAAATGTCTGTGTTCCAAGAGTTTGGATACAAAATATGTGAGAAATGCGAGCATGACAAAAAGTACCAAAATAAAATTTAAAAATCCACGGTCACATCTTTAACTTTTGGTAGTATAAAAATAAATAAGACAAAATAGAGTTATTATGGCTAAGAGATTTAAAATGGAGTCGGGAGGTCATTTGGAGGTTTCTCATGCAAACCTCAGCCAACTATCACCAACTACTAAAGTATGCAAAACCTTAAGCAACAATGTTCCTCAGAATCCTAAGGACATCCGGACACCATAAAACACAAGATAAAGAACTCAGTAAATTATCTAACCTGAAGGACAATTGGAGTACCGGGAACTATCCACCAACCATAAACAACTTATCGTTTTTTTTTCTTTTTCTTTAAAAACCCTTGCCTAGAAATGCCAAAACAGTACAGGAATTGCAATTCTAAAACCCCAAATAAATGCCTTTGTTGCCTTATAGCTTATTTTGTTATTTCTCCGATAACACCAGGATGTTTATGTAGCCTTTGTATTACAGAGAACTGCTGAATGAACTTTAAGAAAGTCCTCAATTTCAAGCTGTCATAACTTGATTGATTGATCAATTGATTAAATACATTTCTTTAGTGAGTCTTTTGTAGACAACATATAGATGGCTCATTTTTAAAAAATCCATTCTATCAGTCTATGTCTTTTGATGGGGGAGTTCAAGTCATTAACTTTCAATGTTATAACTGTAAAATTATTACTTATATAACTGTAAAAGCATTATTTACTTCCTCTGTTTTGACCTTTGGTTTTCTGTTGTCATGTCATACTATTGTCTATCTTTTTACCCTTTAATTTTCCCTTTCCAATAACCTTTGTTTCTAAACTCTTCTCCAAGTCTCTCACTTTTGTTTTTTCCTTTCAGGCTGCAGCACTCCCTTTAGTATCTCTTGTAATTCTGGTCTTTTGGTAACATACCTATCAGTTTTTGTTTGTCTGTGGAGACTTTGAACTCCCCTTCATTTTTCATTCAACTATCTAAGCCCCTGCTCATTTTTTCCCATTCTTTTCTCTCTGTTCTTTTCTCTCTTCAATTTTAGCTGATATGTCTTCAGTATCACTTATTCTTTGTTCTATCATTTCGAGTCTGCTGTTGTATGCCTCAAATGTGTTTTTGATCTCACCTACTGTGTCTTTCATTCCCATGAGCTCTCATACTTTTCTGTTCAGGATTTCAGATTCTTCTTTGCACTTGTTCAATGTCTTCTTGATGTCATTTAGCTCTTTAACCATATTTTCTTTCAACTCATTATGATTTTGGAAATTTGTACACATTTTGCTGATTAGTTCTCTCAAATTCTGCATCTCTTCTGGGGCTTTGATATATTCCTTTTCTTGGGCCATGTCTTCTATTTTCTTAGTATGGCTCATAATTTTTTGCTGATATCTAGGCATCTGATTAGGATATAGTTTACTTAGATGCTCATTTCTTTCTCTTTTGTCGGGATTTAGTGGCAGGAAGCTGTGTGTTACCACTGCTTTTTGATTCTTGACTCCACCTGGATTGTTAAGATTGTCCTGCTGGTTGCTCAAAACTGGGCACTGGACCCAGTAATTGGTTGTAGAGTTGCTTCCTAGGGCCTTGGGGAGGGAGGCAATAGAGGCCGGAAAAAGTCTTTCTTTATTTTTTATTTTCTTGCATGAACTTCCTTGGTCTGCCAGCAGATGGTGCTCTTTGGCAGCGCTCAATTCAATGCGTGGTTGGAGTGTATTTGTTGCGACACAGACCAGATCAATGTGATAAAGCTTCCTGTCAGAAGGCTATTGGGGGGCGGCTGTGGCTCGATCAGTGGGGCTCCCGTTTGCCATGTGGGAGGCCCCGGGTTCGGTTCCCGGGGCCTCCTGGTGGGGGCAGGCCCGCCCGCATGGCGTGGTTGGCTGGCCCAGTGAGCACAAGCAGCAAGGGGGGGATGAATGAATAAATGGATAAAAAATCTTAAAAAAAAAAAAAAAAAAAAAAAGAAGGCTATGAGCTTCGTAATTCAAACTTTCTCTGAGACAGTTCTCCAGCCTTCTTTGGTAGTCCTTCCTTTTTCCCGGCTAGGAAATATTTCCACTTCCCTCTGAGTCCTCAGCAATTAGTCCCTGTTAGTAGAGAAGGAGATTGGGAAGGTTGTATATCTTTAGTCCCTTGCAGGCTCCAAGGCAAACAATGGCACAGCCCCACCCGGCCTGGAAGGGCTCTCGGGACACAGCAGACCAAATCTGTGAGTCAAAAGCTGAATCAGCCTTAGGCTGTGTCCCTCTCTCTCCCCTTTCCTGGGAAGTCCTCAACAATTAGTCCAGGCTAGAAGAGAGAGAGATTGCGAGGGTTGGATTTCTTCAGTCTTTAGCCGGCTCCCAGGGCAAAACCACTGTGTGGTCTCACCTGGCCTGGAAGGGCTCGTGGGGCACAGCAGACCAAATTTGTGGGTCAGAAGCTGAGTCAGCCTTAGGCCGTGTCCCTCTCTCTCCCCTTTCCTGGGATGGTAGATCCCTGGAGCCCCCTTTGTTCTGTAGTCGCAGGCCAGAGGCCCGAGAATTCTAAAGTGTCTTTAATGTGGGGAGTGGTGCTGGCAGCAGCAACCGCTGGTTCCATCTCACAGTTCTGTCATTGTGATTTCCCTCATTTGTCTCTCTCTCTTCTGAGAGGTGTCCAGCCTAGATCTTTTCCTAGGTTATTTCAGCCTGTCCTCTAGCTATTTTTCTGGAGGAGAAGAGAGTTCCATATCTTACTAGTCCGCCTTCTTACCAGAAGTCCTCTCCTTCATTTTTGAAGGACATTTGCTGGATACAGAATTCTTGGCTGGCAGTTTTTCTCTTTCAGTACCTTAAATGCATCATACTACTTTCTTCTCTCCTCCATGGTTTCTGATGAGAGGTCAGCACTTAATCTTATCAAGTTTCCCTTGTATGTGATGTTTTGCTTTTCTCTTGCTGCCTTCAGAATCTTCTCTTTATCTCTGATATTTGCCATTCTGAATAGTAGGTGTCTTGGCGTAGGTCTATTAGGTTTTTTTCTGTTTGGGGTGCATTGTCCTTCTTGGATATTGATATTTATGTCTTTCATAAGGGTTCCCTGAGACCTGTTCCATTTTTTCCATTCTCTTCTCTTTCTGTTCACCTGTCTTTTCCAGTTCATTTGTTCTGTCTTCCAAAATCACTAATTCTGTCTTTGAGCAATTCAAATCTGCTTTTATGTGCCTCTAATGTATTTTTAATCTCATCCACCATGTCTTTCATTCCCATGAGGTCTGTTACTTTTCTTTGCAGACTTTCAAATTGTTCTTTATGCTCACCCAGTGTCTTTTTAATATCCTTTATCTCTTTAGTCATATTTTCTTTCAATTCTTTAAATTGATTTAGGAGAGTTGTGTGGTTATTATAGATTAATTGTCTTAAATCCTGTATCTCTTCAGGATATTTGGTTTGTTCCTTTGGCTGGGCCATCTTTTCCTGTTTCCTGGTATGGCTTGTAATTTTTTGCTGATGTCTAGGCATCTGGATATGTTAGTGAATTTACTCTGATGGCCAATTTCTCTCTCTTGCCTATTGTTATTTTTTCAAAGCTCTTTGATATTTGGTTCAACTTATCCTAAGTCTTTAAAATTGCCCAGCTTAAGTTATCAAACTCATGCCAGGGACTCACAAATGGGGTGCAGATTTTCTCCCAGAAGTTAACAGAAAACAGAGAGATCCAGTTGCAGTTTTTGTCCATGCAATTTCCAGACTGACCAGTAGATGACGCTTGTTTACACACCTTTCCACTGAGGTGTATCTCTCCATTTTCCTTTGTTTTGTTCTAGCCAGAGCCAATATTCCAAGCAGGCTCTGCTGGCCCAATTCACTGAAGAAGAGCCCCCCAAGCTCCCCCTCCCTTTCCCTTGTAACAGCTGACAGGGAGGAAGATGTCTGCTCCCCTCTCAGTCAGCTGTAATGAGCCAGCGGTTTTACCCCCACTTAATATTCTGGGGATGGTGAAAGGAGCCCTTCCAGGCAGCTGGGAGGTTTATTAACTCACAGTTTATTGCTTCGAGTTCTTCATCTCTCTGTCCCTCACCCTCCTGGGAGTTGTGAAGCACTGTCCTGGTCTACTGACACCCAAACAAGTCCCTCAGGAAGCTTTTGGCTCTTTCTCCATTGTTCCTGTGAGTGAGCTGAGCCTTGCCTGCCTGATCCGACGCCATCTTCCCCAAATCCTAAATACATTTCTTTGAATGCCTACTTTATACCAACTACTCATCTAGGTACTAGGGATGTGCCTGTGCCTCTTGAAGCTTCCATTCTAGTGGAGTAGATAGCTATTAGCAAACAAATGCATGAATCACATACTTTCAGAAAAAGACAACTTTAGGTAGTGGTCTATGCTATGAATAAAAATAAATCCCCAAAGAGTTAAAGAATGTGAGGGAACCAGTTTTGGAAAGGGTGGTCCAGGCAAAGCCTTGGTACTGAGATGGCAATGAAGCAGAAAAGTGAGGGAAGAGAGGGGTCAAACAAACCACGTGCACGTTCTAGACAGCAGGGGCAAAGATGCCAAGGCAGAAACAAACTTGGCATGTTGGAAGAACATCCCAGAGGGCCTGCGAGGCCGGCACAGCCGGAATGGTGCAGAGAGTGGCAAGGGATGCAGCTGGAGAGGTCGTACCTGACCTTGGGAATTTATTCTAAGGGCAGTGGGAAGCCTGTGGAGGATTGCATTTGGCCACATGGAATAGAAACTCCTCCACAGAAATTTAGCCAGATAAAGGATTTATTTTTCCTCACATAAAAAGGAATTCAGGGATGGGCATTCAAGGACTGTATAGATGCTCCAGGAACATCTGCCTTTCCCCCTCCTTGTCCTGATGTTTGGCATGGGTGTCCCACCTTTGGGCATTTGCTTTCAAGGCAGGAACAAGGGAGAAGAACAAAGATCAAAAGATACATGCTGCGACAGTCTCCGTTTTTATCAGGAAAACAGTGGCGTTCTTAGAATCCCTATCCAATGATTTCCACTTATACCTCATTGGATAGAAATGGGTCACCTGAGCTCCCCAACTGCAGGGAAATCTGGGAAATGTAAATTATAGCTTTGCGCATCATTTTTCCCAAGAAGAAGGGGTTGTGTGGGACTAGACAGCTAGCCAGAAAGTCATTGGGGGGTTTTGAGTAGGGAATTGGCATGATCCGATTTATCTTTTGAAAATGATCACTCTCTACCACATGACCTGGCAATCCCACTTCTAGGTGTGTGCTAAAAGAGAGTGGAAACAAGATCTCAGACAGATTCTAGTACACCAGTGTTCACAGCAGCATTATTCACAATAGCCAAAAGGTGGAAACAACCCAAGTGTCCATCAACAAAGGAATGGATAGACAAAATATGGTACATAACACACAATGGAACACTGTTAGGCCATATGAAAGAAAGTCTTTATGAGACACTGCAACTTGGAAGAGCCTCAAAACATTATGCTCCGTGAAATATGCAAGGCACATAAGGACAAAAATGGTATGATACCACTTGTAAGACATGACTAGAAATAGCAGATTTGCAGAGAGAGAAAGAAGATTAGAGGTTGGCGGGGGGGCAGATAGGGGAGGGAGGAAGGGGGAACATTTTAAAAATAAAATAAAATAATACATTAAATAAAATAAATCACTCTGGCTGCTGTGTGGGGCCAAGGAGGCAAAAGTGGAAGCACAGATACCGAATTAGGAGGGTATTCAGGTAGTTGAAGAGGGGTGATGGTGGCTTGAATTAGGGTGATAACAGTGAAGGATGGGTTGGGGGGATATTCGAAGGCAGAGCCCGCAGGACTTGCTGATGGCTTAGATGCCAAGTGTGAGGGAAAGAGGAGTCAAGGATGGCTCCAAGGACATTGGCTTAAATGGCTGCGTGGAAGATTTTGTCATTTCCTGACTTGGGGAGACGGGGGAGGGCAGGGTTACAGAGTGAGAGATTAAGAATTCTGTTTTGCATCTGTTCGTTTTGCGATATCTATTAGTTGTTGAGAGAGAAATGGGATATGAGATACAAGGGAGAAATGGGAGGGGTCAGGCCTGGAGATCTAAATCTGGAAGTCGTCAGCATTTGGAGAGCAACCTAAGCGGGGTGGGGGTGGGGGGAATGACTGGATGAGAACAAGGAGGAAGTGTAGGCAGAGCGCTCTCTGGGGCATTCCGCTATTTAGGGGAGAATCCTTGGAGGAAGACTGGAAAGCAATACTCAGAGAAGGAGAAGGAAAACTTGGAGAGCAGAGCTGGATGAAACCAAGTGAGAAAAATGGGTGATAGATTTTGTCAAAGGCTTCTAAGAGGTCCGTGAGGTCAAGCAAGGTGAAGACGGAGAGTTACCATTGGATGTGTAAGATGGAAGTCACGGGTCACTTTTAAAAATCACTTTCACTTGATGTCTTTAAACATATGTCCACACCTCTGTGCAGTTTTATAAAAATGCCTACATGTTGATGATACGCTTTTTTTTTTTTTTGGTACAATCTCTTTTCTTTTTCTTTTTCTTTTTCATTTGGCTTACTTGCCCTACCCTTGACCTCTCCTCATCCTTCCTTAGCATTTGAAGCTTTCATTCCAGCGAAGAGACAGACAATAAGTAAACTCTCAACAGGGAGTCCATGATAACAAGCTAGGACGTGCCCTTCAATAATTTCCTCCATGCCTGCTGCAATCTCCATCCCACACAGATCTGTGGCGGCCTGTTAAAATGAGGCTCTCTCACTCTCCCGATTTTGCCTGAGGCTCTAAAAGCTGACCAGAGGTGTTAAGTGCCTCCAGATTTCTAGCCCAGCTCTGCAGAACTTAGCACACCATCTGCAGGTTATCAAAGCGATATGGGTCGAAGAGGGAGAGTTTCTTTGGAAAGAACGCTCTCTGCTCTCCTCAGTCCAAGTGAGAAACTGGGCTTCAGAGGGGCATTCCTGTGTGCCCTGGAATTTGGGCAGCTTGAGGGAGGGTGTGAGGAGCTGTGGCAAGATCCGGAGGGTAGGGAAAGAGAGGAGCTGTTCTGGGAGCAGCCAAGAAGACAAGGGCTTTTCCTAAATACCCAAGGTGAGAGGGGGCTGGCTTTGAGCTGTTTGGGGGATGATCCAGAGAAGGGGGAGTGCTGGATGCCCAGGCAGGGGCAGGACACCTGAAGGAGAAGCAGCAGTCAGAGAAGCAGCTTCGCTTCTCCCCTAAATAGCGGAATTCTCCCCTAAATAGTGGAATGCCCCATTTCAGTTAAAGGAGGAGCTTCTCCTCCTTTAACTGAAGGAGAAGCAGCAGTCGGAGGCCCTGGTCATGGATCTCTGCAGAACCCCCCAGATTCCCCATTGAGACAAGAATCAGCATGGGGCATCTGCTGCTTCCAGGGGACCGGGGTGCTGGGTTATTTCTGTACCTGTTAAAGAAGACCTTTTCTATCCCTTGACTTTTCTTCTTCCTCCCCCACCTCCCACCCAGCTTTTGACTCATATGAACAAGAAGTTAAAGTGCTTTAAGGTCCTTGCAATATCCAGGAAAAGGATAACAATCCCAATTAATAGCAGATTTTGGCAAGTCAATAATGCGTGCTTTAATATTTAGGATAACTACTAACAGGATTGTAAAAGAGTGTATAATTTACAAGCTACTAGAGGGGGAAACATAGCCTATTGAAAGAATACTTTAGAACCCTAATATGAGGTGGCTTATTTCAAATGTTAACATTCTCCTGATCACTGATGCTGCCTACCAGGGGTAGACTGGTTTGTCTGTGCCACTGGACAAGTGTGATGCCTGAAAGCCCTCCGTACCCTGGCTGCTACACACCCACCCCGCACCCATCTGTGCTGTGGGTCCTTCCCTCCATCTTGCTCTTCACTGTTTCTTGGGCTGCTGTCCCAGTTCCCTCTGACGCTTTCATGTGTCCATGATGCCGTCTTGATCAGGATAGTTTACAGTAATCATGAGGATCAGCATAATTAACTTCACTTAGCCCCCATTTTCAAAACGTGCCTTTGAACATTGTGTGGTTAAATCCTTGTGAGTAGTCTGGGGATAAAATGTGTAGTCAGAGAGCTGGGTTTCTAGGGAAGGAAAGGAATATATTTTCTACTGATGGAGTTGGAGTGGAAACCATGTGTGTGTGTGTGTGTGACTTTGTATTCTGGTTGGGAATTCATTTATCTAAAATAACAAACCCCTATTACAATGACAAAAAGAAGGTATAGAAGTAGACAGCAAAGGCTGGTATGATGCCCTCAGGCAGTAGGCTCTTTCTACCTTTATTCTCTGTTATCTTTAAGTATATATACGCTTTGTCCTTATGCTTGTTGCCTCAGGTCACAAGGTAGCTGCTGTGTCTCCAGCTATCACATTTGCAATTAAGGAAATAGGAAGAGGGAAGGACAAAAGCTTTGCCAGTTGTCTGTCCCCTCCTTTTTAAAAATCAACATTATTGAATTATAATTTGTATACGATATAATTCACCCATTTTAAGTTCTTTGAGTTTTGAAAAATGTATATACGTATGTAATTAACACCACACTCAAGATAAAGGATATTTCTATTACTCCAAAAGTAATAGATATTTCCATTACTCCAAAAAGTTCCCTCATGCTCTTTTACAGTTAACCCCCTTCAATCCCTAGCCCAGGAGACCTCTATTTTACTTTATGTTACTATAGATTAGTTTTGCCTGTTCTAGAATTCATATAAATGGAATCACACAATATTTACTCTTTATGTCTGACTTCTTTCACTTAGAATAATGTTTTTTTTATTTAATTATTTAATTAATTATTTATTTATTTTTAAACAATTTATTGAAGTTTATCATTCATACCTGACCATACATAAACAATAAGTGTTCAGTAAACACTGTGAATTTACAAAACAAACATGCATAACATCATACAGGGCTCCCACACATCACCCCATCACAAATACTTTGCATTGTTGTGAAACATTTGTTAACAAACTATGAAAGAGCATCGTCAAAATGTCACTACTAACTATATTCTGTATCTTACTCCCCTACTTTTTTTTTAAGGATTTATTTATTTATTTACTTTTATCCATTTTTAACCCCCCCCACCATTTTTGCTGTTTTTGTGTCCATTCACTGGGCAGCTCTCTGTGCCCATTTCCTGCCCTCTCTTCTCATCCTTCTACTCCTTTTTTCACTGGGATTCGATCCCTAGAACCTCTGATGTGGGAGAGAGGCATCCTACCATCTGCGTCACCTTAGTTCTTGGTTTTTTGGCATGTCTCGTCTTGGCTATCCCTTGAGTCACTCTCCTGTTATGTCATCATCTTGCTGCGTGGCTCTCAGGGCCTGATGGCACACCTGCTCATGGGGCCTGGAGGCACACACACGCACGGGGCCTGACAGCACACCAGCTTGCCCACACGCCTTCTATATTTTTCTTTTTTTAAAATTTTTACTGGGAGGTACCTGGGATCAAACCCAGATCCCTCCATATGGGAGACAGATGTCCAACCATTTGAGCCACCTCTGCCCCCCTGCTATATCTCTTAAGGTTGACCAAAGATACCTAGAATTACAGTCATTTCCCATACAGGATGGTCATATAATAAATCAGGCTTAGTTTATCATCAGCATTCTAAAAACCCAGACCTAAGGAGAAAAACTAGGTCTGGGGACACATGCGTGGTTTCTAATATAGCAAATGTTTAGCCTACCCTGATTATCACAAAATCAGGACAGCGAGAATATTTGCATTAGAATAATGTTTTGAAGATTTATCCGTGTTATGTGTATCAGTTGTTTGTGTCTTTTGTTGCATATATGGGTATACCATGATTTTTCATCCATTCATCTGTTGATGGAATTTAGATTGTTTCTAGTTTTGGGATATTATGAATATTTGTGTACCATGAGCATTTGTGTAAAAGTCTTTGTGTGGACATATCTTTCATTTCTCTTGGGTAAAGAGTAGAATTTCCAGGTCATATGGTAAGTGTGTATATGTTTATGTGTGTGTGTGTGTAATTTAATTTTTGAAACAATTACAAATTTACAGAAAAGTTGGAAGTATAATACAAAGATGCTTTTCCCCCAGAACCATGAGTATGTTGACAATCTGATGCCCCATCTGCCCAGAATACTTTGGAACCAAGGACATTCTTCTATATAACCACAAAACAACCATTCACACCAGGAAATTAACATTGATACTTTGCTACTTTCTAATCCTTGTACCCCATTAAAATGTCATTAATTGTCCCAACAATGTCCATTATAACAGCAAAAGGATCTAGTTCAGAATCCTGCATTGCATTTGTTTGTCGTTTCTTGTTAGTCTCCTTCAGTCCGAAAGTCAAGTCCCTCCTTCCTTTTTTTTCCTGACCTTGGCACTTTTGAAGATTACAGGGCGGCAGTTATTTTGCAGAATGGTCTTCAATTTGGGTCTGTTTGATTTTTCTTCATGACTTATTTGGGTTATGCATGTTTGGCAGGAACATCACAGAAGTGGTACCATATTCTTCTTATGGCATCCTGTCAGGTGGCACCCAATTTAGATTTGTCCCTTTCCTGGTGATGTTCACTTTGATCACTTGACTTAGATGGTGTTGTTAGGATTCTCCCTTGTAAAGTTGCTCTTTTCTCTTTTGTCATTAATGAGTATTTTATGAAGAAGTACTTGGAAAATTTGTAACATCCTCTTATTCAACAAATGTCTATTACCTATGTCTCTCTCTCTCTCTTTCTTTCTAAATCTCTATTGCCATCTCTTTCTCTTTCTCTATCTCTATCGCCTTCTCCTTCTTCTCCTCCTCCTCTTCCTCCCTTCCTCTTCCTCCTCCTTCTATCCCTATCCCTATCCCTATCCCTGTCCCTGTCCCTGTCCCCATCTCTAGTTCTAACTCTAGCTCTAGTTCTAGCTCTCTCCTTCTCTAGCTCTAGCTCTAGTTCTAGCTCTCTACCTACCTATCCATCCACCTCTCATTCTGTCTACAATCTATCTAAACATCTGGTTCTTGATTTCCTACTTTATTTACTAGATTATAATCTGTTACCATCAAGGTTTCTTTTGATGCTTAAATTGCCTCTGTTTTGGCCATGGGGAGCTCCTTCCAGCTGGTTCCTGTGTCCCTTTGAAGTATCCCTGTCCTTCTTGGAGCACTTCCTTAAATTTTGATACCATAAGGTGTTCCTAGGTGGTTATTTTATTAGTGTTGCTTTATAACTAGCATATATTATACACATTCTTCTGTGTGTATTAAAAACATTAAAATAAGAATTTTAAAAGTCCAAGGAACCTCAAAAGAGTTGTTCCTTTAAGCACCTGGAAAAATTGGGGGGGTGGGGGTGGGGAAGGTTTGCCTTTCTTTATTGTTGTTGTTGCATGAAAGTAACTTGTCCTTAGACCTCTGTCTGGGTCTATGGAACTGGTGCCAGGTACTTGGGGAGGTGCTGGGTTCCGGAGATGGAGCTACACAGTCCCTGGCCCCAGGGAGCTCCAAGTCTAGACGGGGAGATCCACCTGTGGAGTGCCTTTCAGTTTGTAAAGTGCTTCCTATACATGATCTCATTTAAATTCTCTATTGAACCTGTGAAGTTGACGTCAGAGAGGAGGCAGGAACCCCGAGGCTCCCGCAGGCCCAGGTCTCCTCC
>JAKSZT010017954.1:1017647-1117864 GCA_026826555.1 Tolypeutes matacus
AGTGGGAGGTAGTCACTTGTGTGGGACATCTCGATACAGCCTGGGGCCTCTCTGAAAAGTCTCATTCATTGTTGGAGCCACAGGACCTAGCTCTAAGCCTAGTACCCAGTAGGTGCTTGCTAAATGTCCGCTTCTTCTCTGTCTCTCCCTGTACACGTACCTGCAGACACACACACACACACACACACACACATGCTCCTTCACTTTATAAATAGTTAAGTTAATGAATGTTCCCTTAAACTTGCCATGGGGCTTTAATATTTGTTTCCAGGTGAGAGAAATAAAAAATGCAAAGTGCTCAACATTTCTTGGATATAAGTTCTATATAAATTGGGGATTATTATTATTGTAAATTATTGAAATACTTTGCTTTATGACTTTCATTTTAATTAGATGAGGTGGACTTCAGATGACTTAATACGCGGTCTTTGGTTCTAAGGGAGCAATATAGGTTTGGCAGTGGTGAGGACTGGATAACCTGAGAGTAAATTTTCTCCCAATTCTGTGACTTGCTGCAATAAAATCTCTCACTTGCAAAAACCTAAAGAAATGTTTGGCATATTTCAAATCCTTTCTATAAATTGTTGAAAAGATTTAATATAACTGCCAGTCATAAAATCTTTAATTTGAATTGACCCTCCATGCTCCCAATTCTTACACATGCAATTTTTATTACTAAAGATTAAATTGTGGATTTCCTATTATCCAAGGGAATAAGAATGCCCTTCAATCAACTCTTCATACAACACACAGATTTGAAAACATTTAGTTCAACTCTCAAAGAGAGGAATGATCACAAGATGGTTTGTGACCTGGAAATATTCTGTCCTCTACAAATATAGGCAACCCCCCGCCTCCCCTTTTAAAGCTGTAGTCAGGGTTGAATTCAGCACATTTGGTTTAGGGAAAAATCAATAAAGTAAAATTCTTTTTTTCATCAATTCCTGTTAATTAGTCTTAGCTATGTTTTCAATATAAAAAAAAATCCCATCAGACTGAAGATGAAATCTATCAAAAGCCATGAAAGAGGGACCTGACTTCGCAAAAGCATGAAAGCTTTTGGGAGACGGTGCTGTATAGAGGAGAGGTTATTGATTTTGGAGTATGGAAGAGTTCGAAATGAGCTGAGTGTTCTTAAGAGAATTACTAATCTCTCAGGCTCTGTGGGAGGCAGCATCCAAGATGGCCCTACTGGTACTCACCTGCGGGTATTCCCACTCAGGTAGAGTGCTCTCCCATGTTGAAGAGGGCTGACCTGTGTAGCCAATTGGATACTTAGGGATGTGTGACTTCTGAAGCTAAGTCATAAAAGACTTTGCAGGGAAGCGGATGTGGCTCAAGCAGTTGGGTGCCTGCCTACCACATGGGAGGTCCCAGGTTCGGGTCCCCATGCCTCCTTAAAGAAGACGAGCTGACGCAACAAGATGCCGATGCCACAAGATGATGATGCAACAAGATGATGACACAACAAGATGACTACAAACAGACACTGGGAACAGACAGCAAGCGCAAAAATAACAAGGGTTGGGGGGAGAAATAAATAAATAAAATAAAAATATTAAAAAAAAATTTTTTTTAAGACATTGCAGCCCGCTGCTACGTCTTCAGAACACGAGCAGCCACTCCATGTGGTGAGACGCTGAGGCCTCCCACCAACCAGCCAGTGCCAGCCTGCCAGCCATACGAAGGTGCCATCTTGCAAGTGGGCCCTCTAGCCCCAGTCAAGCCTTTGGATGACAGCAGCCCTGGTCAATATCTTGAGGACAACCCCATGAGAGATCCCGAGCCAGAATCACCCAGCTAAGCTCCTCCCAAATTCCTGACCCATAGAAACTGCGTGCGATAATACATTTTTATTGTTTCCTGCTAAGTTTTTTGGGGGTATTTGTTATGCAGCAATAGATAACTAACACATGGGCCTCAGTTTCCTTTTCACTAAAATAGGGATTCTAAAATCAATCTTACAAGGTTGTTAGAATAGAATGAGATGAGGCATGCAAGCAACCTAGCCTAAACCCTGGCCCTCAGTGGTGGTTGACTGCTGGTAGCTATCATCACCTGTAGGACTCAGACCTTTACAACACTCTTGTCGTGCTTTTGACTCACCCCCTTCCATGTCCCTGACCGTGAGAATTTCCCATTATGCTGATCGTACCTTTCGAGCACAAAGCCTTTGCAATCTTCCTCCCTTCCTTTTCTTTTTCAGGTGTGTGTGTGTGTGGGGGGGGGCAGGCCTAGGAGGACTTATCTATTTAACTGATTGCAAATAAGTTAATACCTCTGACTAACACATGATGTAATCCTCTGAAATTTCTTTAAATATGACTAGCTCACTTTTGCTAAAGTTAATTCATTTCCTGCTTTTCTGATTTATTTTGCTCAAGTCCATATATTAAGTTTGCTCAAAATGGAGGCTACTGTACAAATGGGCAGTGTCAAGTTCCAACTCTGTTCCTTACCTTAGAAAGGCTGCATTTACATACCTTCTACCCTGCACTGATGTCCAAGAGCAAATTAGAGAGTGAGGCCAGCAATTCCCGGGAGCACCGTGACCCGTCTGTGCATCGCTCGGAAGGCTCGCAACACGGAGCGTGCCACGCCACCTTCGTCCCTTCCTGTGAGGACCGACTTTCCTAGCACAATTTCACCTTTGGTGCGTGATCTCTTCTTGGTTCAAACTTTCACCTGAAATTTAACCAACGTGATTCTGGAGCCTTCTTTTCTGGATAAATGCCACCCTCCTATAAAACACATCGCTTAATATTAGTTAGCAGATTAGAGAATGCGCTTTTTGACTTTCAAGAAAGGCAATTCTTTTTGTAGCCTGGGTTTTTGCCCCTTGCTGTGGCTTGAAGATTGCGTTGCTTTCATGTTTAAAGACTTAGTGTATTTACGCCTTTTTCTAATAGGTTGTATTTGGGGACTAGATCTAATAGGTCATAGGGGAGTGAAAGGAAACTCGGCCAACCCCGCTCCAAGGGTGGGAACCAGGGCCTGCCAGGCACGCTGCGTGGTGGGGAGGAGCGGTGGGCGTCCGTTCCGGCGTCGTGACTTCTATGCTCCAGGCCCGGCTCGGAAAACATCCAGTGTGCCCTAGGAGAACAATGCCAGGGCCATCTTTTCCCAAGGGACAGGAGGGCACATCTTTTCTCCTGTGAGACTGGGTTGTGCTGGCTCCTGAAACAACGGTCACTTGCCCTGGTAGGACGTGCTTGCCTCTAGAGTAACCAGGGAAGAAATCAACTGTGGTCCTGCAGGTAGAGAGGCTGGGTGGGGGTCCAGAGCCTGCCCCCAGCCCCCCATCAGATTTGCCAGCGCCTCAGTGGCTTCTGGGCAAAGTCTGAGACTGGAGCCTCCAAGGCCCGAGAAAGGAGAGAGGGGCAAGCTCCTCCATCCATGGGGAGAGATAGCGGATTCCACGGCAGGGCTGGAACGCTGAGCTGGAAGGCTAGAAAAGGCAGGGCAGGCCGAGCAGAGCACGCTCAGGAGCTCTCCTCTGGTGTCCGCGCCCTAACTTACTTCCATAAAACTCAAGACTAAATTTCGTTTTGTTTGTGTTTATTTTTTAAATTTTAAAAAAAATTTTTTAAAAGATTTATTTATTTACTCTATCCATTTTAAACTCCCCCTTCCCCATTTGCTGTTTTGTGTCCATTCAGTGGGCAATTCTCTGTGCCTGTTTCCTGCCATCTCTTCTTATCCTCCTCTTCTAGTCTTCACCAGGATTCAATCCTGGAGACCTCCGATGTAGGAGAGAGGTGTCCTGCCACCTGCGCCACCTCGGTTCCTGGTTTTTGGAGCTTTCGGAACATCTCGTCTTGTCTCTCCCCTGCATCTCTCTCCTGTTAGGTCATCATCTTGCTGCATGGCTCCCGGGGCCTGGCGGCTCACCAGCACACAGGGCCTGGCAGCCCATGCACCTTCTATATATATATACATATATTTTTATTTTACCGGGAGGTCCCAGGGATCAAACCCAGGTCCTTCCATATGGCAAATGGACGCCCAACCATTTGAGCCACATCTGCCCCCTGTGTTTATTTTTTAATTTCATATTTTGTTTTGAAGAGGTAACGTTCACATGGTTCAAATTAAGATGTTATGAAAAGATAAATCCTGGGAAGCGGCTGTGGCTCAATTGGTTGGGCTCCTGTCTACCATATGGGAGGCCCCGGGTTCGATTCCCAGGGCCTCTTGTTGAAGACGAGCTGGCCCACGGTGCAGAGAGCTGACAGCCCGCGCCGCAGAGAGCTGGCGCAGCAAGATGATGCAACAAAGGGAGACACAGAGGAGAGACAGTGAGAGACACAGCATACCTGGGAGCTGAGGTGGCTCTAGCAATTGGGTGCCGCCCTCCCACACTGGAGGTCACGGGATCAGTTCCTGGTGCTTCCTAAAGAGAAGAAAAGATGAGGAAAGAAGACAAGCAGATGCAGAAAGAACACACAGCGAAAGGACACAGAGAGCAGACAGCGAGCGCAAACAACAACGGGGGCGGGGAGGAGCCATAAAAAAATACATATATATATAAATCCTGAGGACGACTCTCTCATCCTGTCCCCATCCACCATACCCCCACCTCCTCCCTGCTTTAAGCCACCACGTTTATCCTTGAATTGTTTCCTCAGACGAACAAATTGGACTATATGATCTTCCCTCTCCCCTTTCTTACACAAAAGTTTTCACGCTCTCTGTATCCTTTTCAGCTCCTTCCTTCTCCTCACTTAGCAATATAGCTTGGAGATCTTTTTTTATCAGTAGAGGGAGTGTGTTTGCCTTCTCTTTCAGGGCTGTAGAGTATTCCACCATGTGGGAGTTCCTGACTTTAACCAGATCCGCTGTGATAGACACTTGGTGGCTTCTAGCTGTGTACTCTTGCGAGCCATGCTGCAATGAATGACACTATATTCCCAGCATTTCTGACATTCCTACTGATAAATTAAGTAGCATAAATTCTCAGAAGTGGATTGCTGGGGCAAAGGGTCAATGCATGTTCAATTTGAATAAATAAAGCTCTATTTGAATAAATAAAGCTATCTACCTTGTACCATTTTGCTCTTTCACCAGCATTGTAGGATAGTCCTGCCTCCCTACAGTGTCATCAGCAGAGCGTGTTATACGATTAGCTTTTAGAGTTCACAAACACATGATGCCTATTGCTTGGGATTGGGAATATTTAGGTCGAAAACACTGGCTAACTCTGATGCTGGCTTTCCTCTTTCACTTATCAGCTGGTGATTAATATCCAAACTGCCCAGTGGGTGGAGGCATTCAGGCCCGGTCCGGACCACCTCTTGGCCTCGGCAGGAATGTGTTCTGGGGATGAGGATGGGCCCTGAGTGCAGACGGGGTAGCTGGACTAAGTGCCCTGGGATGCTATTTCATTTGATGATTTGTTTCATCTCTTCGGCTTATATCCTCTCTCCCTCTCAGTACAACTCACATACTGGAATGACAATTTAATTGTTTCTCACCAAAGACACACTTCAATCTCCAAGCACATGTCTCCATTTCATGGACCAGTCTGTGGTGAAACTGATCCACTGATTTCCTTTTCTTCACCTGACAGCTTGTATTTATAAGCTAAAGGAAGACAGGCTTGGGCGTGGAGCAGAGCTGGGTGATTTGGGCAGTCCCTCTCAGAGAAACATTTTGGGAAACAATTCCTTCCCCACATAAAGTGGCCCAGAAGCCTGAGCAGAACATTCATGGGCCTTTATTTGGTCTGAAGTCCCCTGGGATTCATCCCAAACACAGGGTGTTTCCTCCATCACTTGCTTTCAAAACACCTTACCACCATTATCTAATCAATCTTCACAGCAGACTGCAGAAAGGAAGATGGTTTTCCTCATGTCACATGCCAGCAAGTCAGGATAACACGAGGCAATACAATGAGGAATGGAGGCAGGTTACCTGCCGGTGGCCTCCCCCCAGTTACCTGGGAGAGTCCTTTGCTCTGTTAGAGCCTCCCTTTCTCCCTTTGAAACTCCTGATGGATGTTTGAGGCATGTTCCTTAGTCTATAAGCCCGAGACACTCACCTATAGCTTTAGAAA
Organism: Tolypeutes matacus; assembly: GCA_026826555.1. Taxonomy (NCBI): domain Eukaryota; kingdom Metazoa; phylum Chordata; class Mammalia; order Cingulata; family Chlamyphoridae; genus Tolypeutes; species Tolypeutes matacus. The sequence continues at coordinate 1,023,703 of JAKSZT010017954.1, forward strand.
CTCAGGCTTTCTGGACTCTGCCGAGGCATTCACTGCGTGACTTTGGGTAAGCATGAGTCTTGTTTGAGCCTCTGTAGAACAGGCATAGCAATCCGTATGGTGTGGGGTTATTGGGAAGACAAAATGAGAGAATATGCATGAAGATGCTTGACACATGGTACCAGACGTTAATTCATTCAGGCAAAACAAACAAACCAAATAAAGTCAAATAAAAATAGTTTGAGTCAATCAGTTTGGTGGCTATCAGAAAAATATCACAGGCAAACATGCCTGGAGACTCGATGCCCCTGACCGTCGCTGGGTGGGTAGCTGTGAGGGGCAGCGATGTGTGAGCAGAGAGCAAGATTGGCAGCTGGACGGCCTGAAGTCCAAGCGTGACTCCACCGCTTCCCAGAATGGTGACCACCGACGGTTACTTAGCTCCTTTGTAAAAGGGCCATTCTAATGGCACCTGCTTTGTGGAGCTGTTGTGTGGATGAATGTGCTACCTCACCCAATGTACTCAGCTTGGCTCCTGGGAAAGGCTCAATAAAGGCTAGATTTCACAGTTGTGGAAGTCTGGCCCAATACCAGGATAGCTCCATTTCATGAACCAGTCTTTATCCATGTGTGTGAAAAATGGCCAAGAAAGGTCGCTACAAATTACAGCCAAGAAGGAGCCAGGAGGTGGCTCGATAGCGTTGTGTCATACAGTCAAAGGTAAGCTCACCAGCCAAATACCTGCCCAGCAAAAAGCAGGTGTGTTCATATGAGGATCAATATGTCAGGAAGGGATTTCTTTAAATGTCCCTTGTGAGTTTTCAGGACAAGGAGCTGCTGCGGGGCCAGAGAACAGATGCTGAATCTCACCGCGTTCCCTTGCACGGAAAGCAGGGAAGTCTATCCTGTACCTCGTGTGGGGATGGGGACTGCACTTTAGGATGGACAGACAGACCTTGCCCCTGGGGCAAGGACCAACATCGCATCACTTCTGTCATCAGTCAATTATGAGGAAGGGCTGAAGAAGTTTGGCAAATTCATGCATGAAAAAAGGAGGTCCTTTTGACCCAACCTCAGGCTTTCGAAATGGTGAAGGGGATTAATCAAATTGTTTCTGACAAAGACCATGAAAACAGGAGAATTTGATTAGAAAATTAGGAGCATGTGAAAACTAACAGGCAGCATTCTGGCCAAACCACTTGAGGCCATTTTTAGCGTTCATATGGGATAAGTTACGGAGCTGAGGAGGAGCTGGGCTGCAGGAGGCAAGAACTCTCTGGCCGTCAAATTGTAGTGGATGTAGAAGCCCGAGGATCATATGGGGAGAAAACTATCTGTATTGATGACGATAAAATTGGCTGATATTTACTGAGTCCTTCCTCGGTGCCACACCCAATTTTAAGCACTTTGCATGTTTTACATTTACAATTTTCCGTGACCTATGAGCTACGTACTATGCTCATTGTCCTCTCCATTTTACAGACGGTAAGATGAGGGCACAGGGACCAACCTGTTTGAAGCCATCCAGGATTTGAATCAAGGTTGTGTGTTTCAAGTGGCTCAGAGTCTGATGAAGGTGAACAATGAACTCTAACACATATAGAAGGATCCAGCTCTTAGGAGAGTCACAAGCAATATAGTACAGGGGAAGGAGGCAGGAAACGGGGGGTGCCTGTGAGATGGGCTTCAGGCTGACAAGGAGTTTTAAAAATCCAAATATGCAAAACATCATGCCTGTGTAAAAATTCAAATAGAACAGAAGTGAATAAAGTAATACAAAACTCTCCCCTGCCCCCCCCACTCTCCAATCTCTCTCCCCAGAGGTAACTACAGCTGGTGGTTCCTTCTGTGTCCTTCCAGAAATATTTTATGAATATATAAGGAAAAATTTTGACACAAGTGGGAGCTTACCATCCACGCATGCTGTTTTTCGTGTAGCAGTTTGTCTTGGCCGTCTTTACAAGGCAATGCAGAGAGAGCTATTCCATCCAGTTTACCAGTTGCATAGCATTCCGTTGTACGACATACCATAATATTTTAAAGACAATCCTCTAATTGGTGTAGATTTTACAGTTTGGGAACTGTTATGGAGAGCGGTACAATGAATATCTTTGCATGCTAGGATAAATTCCTAGTTGTGGAATTATGAGGCCAAAGATGATGCACATTTAAGATTTTAGTAGAAATGGAAGTGGATTTTGGTAGGTAAAGAATGGGGAATATGATATTCCAGGGTTGGGAAATTGCATGAGCTAAGATGAGATTATATGTGACTTGCTTGGAGATTTGTGTAAGTAAAAGAAAGCTATGAGTGATGGTTCTAGAAAAGTAGTTTGTGGCCAGGTCATGAAGGGCTTTGAATGCCAGGCCATGGAGTTTAGACTTTATTCTGTAGGAAATGGGGAGCTATTGCAGGTGTTTGAGGAGAGGTAGGCCAGCCAGGGGTGAAGCCAAGAGGGTCTTTTGGCTTGAGCTTCAAATTCAAAGTGAGGACAAATTCAAACCCTCAGGACTCTATGGAAAGACCTGGAGGGGAATCATGACCTGCATTCTGGAACCATCTTTTCTGAAGGCCATTCAGTGATGGGTTGGAGAGAGGAATGAGGAAGAGAACTAACATATGTTGAGCCAGGCCTTTTTCAAATACATGCATGAATATATATGTGTGTGTGAATTTTCCTAATGACCTGAAGGCAAAAATATTCTTCCCTCTTTACAGAGAAAGAAACTGAAGTTCATGGAGGTTAAGAAATTTGCCCAAAGTTGCCTGTACAAGTGTCTGAGCAGTCTGTATACTCAGTGGGGTGCTGTGAGGCAGCAGCAGGGGAGCCAGGGACAGACTGGGGCAGGAACAAGGCTGGGCTGCACCCTGGGGCTGGGTACCCTGGACCCTGGGGCTGCTTCCCAATGGCCAGTCCCTGACCCAGAGGACCTCTGAGTACCATCAAACAGCTGGATGAGACCTTCAAAGAAAATGGGTTACTTGTTGCATGCCCCTCCCTCCTCCTCATAAGATTTTGATTAAATCGAAAGGGCCTTTTGGGCACAACCAAAGCCTCAGTTTTAATAATGCCTTAATTTTAAAATCCTTGAAATACTTTTTGGCTCTCTTTAGTATGAAGGGATTTCCCCCCGCAAAACCTTTAATTCTGCAGTCATCTATTTTTCCAATCAAAGGTAACTCCACTGGACTTTCTGGGTCGTAATTAATGGCTCTGTAATCAGTGTTCCACTCTGTTTTACCCCACCCCACCCCCATCCTTCTTTGCTGGTTTCTCGATGAAGGACTTATCTAGAACTTGTTTCGACTTCAAACAAACACTTCATAATAGCAAATTGCACTTAGGCTTTATCAAGTGGAACAGCATTTCCATTCTCTTTCTTCTGGGTCTTGGTATCAGTGCACGGCCACCACGCTTTGGGGGAGGCGGCTTGCCCTCCCCTCTGATTTTCAGCAAAACATACCTTCAGCGAAGGGTGAAGGGCGAAGCTCTGGGGAATTGTGTTAAATAACGCACAGTAAAGGCCCCGTAGCAAATCCTCATAAGATGATGGTGGGCAGATACTTACAAGAACATCTGGAGACCTTCAGTTTGACGATAGCACCTGACAACCCTTTCTCCAGTGCTAAAAGCAACCATTCGGGATAGAGATGCCAGGGGGACCAGCCACAGTCCCTCTCGGGACCAGTGACGAGTTTCTTCTTGTGGACAGGAGGCATTGGTTTGGCGACCCCCAGCACCCACCTCACATTTTCCTTGGGGGCCTTCTCTTTTTCTTTGTCATGTAAGAAGAAATAAGACATCCAGTGAACAACTGTGTAACACAGGGTCGGAAGCTTTAAGCAATGTCCTCCAGATGTTTATCGTGAACCTTCAGCCCAAGATATTACCTGTGAAGGCGCCCAAGGCCTGAGCTGGCCCTGGCTGCAGGCTCTGCCCGGGAGGCTGGCACCCTGAGCAAGGACTGTGGAAGCCAGGAGGTCAGCCCACCTCCAGGAGGGCAGGTTGGCCATCGTTCTCTCCTCCTTGGGGGCTACAGAGAATGAAACTGATGATTCACTGATTGACTCAGATATTCAAATAATATTAAGAGTGAGAGGCTGGGGACAGGATGTGGCTCAAGCAGTTGGGTGCCTGCCTCCCACATGGGAGGTCCCGAGTTCAGTTCCTGGTGCATCCTAAAGATGAGCAGACAATGAGCAGACAATGCGCAGACAGATGAGGGAGCCATCTCAGGTGGTGGGGAATTAAGAGTGTGAGGCCAGGGAAGCGGCTGTGGCTCAATCAGTAGGGCTCCCGTTTACCATATGGGAGGCCCCAGGTTCGGTTCCCAGAGCCTCCTGGTGAAGGCAAGCCTGCCTGCACGGCGTGGTTAGCTGACCCAGCGAGCACAAGCAGCAAGGAGGGGATAAATGAATAAATAAAAATAAAAATCTTTAAAAAAAAAAAAAAAAAAAAGTATTAAAAAAAAAAAAAAAAAAAGAGTGTGAGGCTGTTTGGTCCAGGGATTCAGAGATGAATGAGAAATCACTGTGGTCCTTGGGGCGTGCACTGTGTTGTCGGGAGATAACAAACATGTAAGGGGGAGGGGTGTGGACATAGAGGGTTGTGGAAAGACCCCTGGGAGCGCAGAGTGGGCGTTCATTCCCATGAGAGGAATTGGTAAAGGGCTGGATCCTGAAGGAGGACTGGAGGCATACCAGGAAGGGACTGAGTGGGGGTGGAAGGGCATTCCAGGCAGAGGGATCAGCATGTGCAAAGTCCTGGCGATTGGAAAGATCTCAATTTGTTTAGGGAATGAAGATAGGGTTGCACTACAGATGGAGCATCTGTAGTGACCAAAGCAGGGAAGGCAGATTGAGAACAGGTGGCGAAGGGCTTGAGTGCCCAGACAAGGAGGTGAGGGCCTTTCCTGCCCAAAAGGAAGCCGGCAGAGCTCGGTGCAGCAAGAGTGGTGGGCTCACACCTCTGCTCTAGAAGGTGCTTTCTGGCAGCCACACAGAAGAAAGGGCAGAGGGAGGGAGACAGGAGGCCAGGGGACCTTTTGGGATGTTATCCTAAAAGCCTGTGGAAGACCTGGCAAGGCCAGATGGAGCCCGCAGAGGTGGGAGAGTGCAAGGAATGGGTTAAGAGTGATGTAGAATGCCAGGCTTGCAGACCCATCAGATATGGGGAAGGGGTCGATGTTGGTCTAGGTGGTGGGGTGGGGGTGTGGTCACACTGTGATACGAATTCAGGGGGAAGAGACCCAGGTGGGGTGGGAGATGGTCCGGGGGCTGCCGAGTAAGTTAGACCGGTAGACCCTGCATAAGGATGCCCAGCCAAAGGAGTCAGGGGGGCCTGAAATCCACTGTGGGCCCGGCTGGTCCTGCCTGATGGGGGCTGTATCCACCCAGAGGAAAGGGGGTCGGGCACCTTTACCTGGTTTGCACTAAGGTGAGTGTGGGCTGGCGGTGGCCCTGGACAGCAGAGTTGAGTTTTAACCGTCTGCGTTTGAGGGCCCGTGAAGAGGGGGACGCAGAGGTCCATGGTGGTTGGTGACAGCCTGGAGGTGCTTAGAGGGCTCAGGGCCACCCAGAGCAGCAGGATGGGGGCGCAGCAGTACCACCCTCCATGCCCTCACCCGGCTCCAGGCCTGCTCTGTCCTGCTGGCTTTCGCACACACCTTCTGCTTTGCTCCCTGGGTGCAATCCCAGCCTTTACCTCCCCACCCCCACTCAAGCCCTTCCAAGCCCTTGGACCTCCTCTTAAACAGACCTTGGCTCCCTACTGCCAGCTCTAACGCGAGCCCAGACCCTGAAGTCCCACAAGCCACTCCTCCTCCCAGCTCTTCTCACAAGCCCTGGGTTTCCAGGGTGTGGCTATGTGGGAGCATGTGGGGATACAGGCTCAGTATCAGTAATAACCAGGAATCAATTAATAACAAGTAATAATAAGTAATTAATAATGAATAATAAGTGATTAGCCTCTACTTGCTCCTCTGGACTGCTAACTTTGAATCATACAGCATCCGGGACGGTGTCTCTATTTGCATCCTTCCTAAGGCTCTCTAAGTTCATCTGAGGGGACAGATGATGTCTAACTTGGCTGGGCCTCACCTGCAGAGGCCAGTTTGTCATGGATTAGGGTTTGCTCGGCGAGAATGGAGGACACAGCTGGGAAGGTGTAAAAGAGGGATGTGACCTAAGTCATGCATCATGCATCAGAGAGGACAGCCATCAAAAGGGTGCAACTTTGCCCTCGTGGAGGTCATTTTCTAAGAGCTCCTGCAGGGCAAAGGGTCCCTTTGCACCAAGCCACCACCTCACGCGAATTTCCTTAGAGTATTAGTAAGGAAAGTTTAGGTGCTGCTGCAACAACAAAGTAGCCCTGACACTTCTGAGGCTGAACAGGAGAAAGGTTTATTTCTCACTCAGGGTACTTGTCCAACGCACGTCAGAGGATGGGGTGGGTGGGTGAGGGTCTTCTGTGCACAATTACTCGGGGGTCCAGGTGGTCAAAGGCCCAGCCCAGGGGACATCTGCTGCATTAGGGACAGAGGGGGCTCAGAGAGCTCAGGCCCACTCTACCATCTTTGGCCCAGTAGTGGCGGATGCCCCTTCTGCTTGTAGTCCATTGGCCAGGACTAGTCACCATGGCCTTGCCTGGCTGCGAAGGAGGCTGGCTAATGATGTCTTCGCTGTGCCGAGAGAGGAGAGGGGAACTGGACGGCGGTGAGCACTAGCAAAGTGTAACACACTTACTCATGGCTGGTTGGGGAAAATTCTACTCCTTTCTGGCCCCTGGGTCTGGGACCCAGGCTGTACATAGTCATCCAGTCCATTCTACCAGCTACGAATGGACTCTGAACAAGTGTTGCCTCATTCTCGGCTGCACCTTTCCAGCAACGGGGAACTCACCCTCACAGCTTCTTCCAGCTGGGGCAGCCCTGACTATTAGACCCCCTTCCTCCTTCTGCTCACCTGACAAGGCTCAGCCTACCACTTCTACCCACTGCCCCAAATGAACCCCTTGAGGTGCTTTCGTTCGTGCATGGAGTTGAAAGCCTGCATCACATATCCCTCATCTTTCCTTCTCAAAGTCCAGCACCCCTCGGATGACACAGCCTCTGGTCCCCAAACTATCCTGGCAGTTCTCCTAACTTGCAGTCTGTTTGCCCGGCATCTCTCACAGAAGGGGCCCTGAATGGGTGCTGACTGCAGAACCAGGCAGTGGAGGGAACGTGGAGGCTGGGGTGGGGGGCTCACCCACAGACCCTCAGTTCATGTCACTTTTGGGGATGATGTGACGTGGGTTCATTGTGTCTTCATGCCAGGGTGAAGCCTTAAGGCGAGCACTCCTGACAGTCACCTATGCTCTCTTTTATAGCTTTAATCCCTTTTCTTCCTTTGTCACCAAGTCTTCCTGTTAAGCTCCTTGGAAAGCACTTGTTTTAGCTGTGGCTCCATTAGTGAGCTTTTACACTGCTTCTTATCACCACATTTGATGTGGGCTTTCAACATTGGCAATTGGGGAGACTCCATTTTTAAACAAATTTTAGTTTTTGCTTTCAACGCCTTCCTTCCTTTCAAACGCCTACTTTGCTATCTTCTGAATGTGCAGTTCACTGCCAAAGTTTGGGGAAACAGGCAGACTCGCACTTGGAGGTAGGCTGGGAAAAGCAGCATGCACTTTTATAAGGCCTGGGTGGAATTTTGGGGGTGTCCAGGTAAAGGAGAACGATGCCAGGTCTTTGGCAAGATCCATTTTCTGCTCATATTTTGCCCTGGCCAAGGACAGACAGCTTGGAGCAAAACAAAGAAGCCTTTTTGTTGGGACTAAACCACCACACGGAGCTGACTCCAGCCCATTACTGTGTTGTCCTGGGATCTGAAGCAGCTGGGGACATGGGCTGCTAGAGAAATCAGCCTGGAAACTACTCAGTTGCTATCATTGTCTTTCCTGAACTTCTGGTAGAACTGCAGAATTCGTGTCCTGTAGGGCAATTGGGGAGTGTGGGGGCTGGAGACTTCTGTTTTAGATTACCAGGAGGATTTATCATGCCAGAAGGTCAATATTTACCTTGGCTGCAGCTTGATGAGTATTTACTTCTGTGTTCGGTGGTTCTCTGCTGATTTCAGCAGAAGTGAAGATCTGCTTTCTGTCTGCTGAAGAGGATGCAGACTGATATCTTCTTATTGGAAAGGCCTGGAAACCTAATTGCTGTGGAACCCCCTTCTCTGGCAGGGCTGGGGGTTTGTCTCCTTCCACCAAGGAATCGGATCCTTTGTACAAATGGCCGCATTTCTTAGGTGCTGTCCCTCGAATAGGATGGGGAGATACAGGACCTTGGACAAGTCTCTTCCCCCTGGCCTCCTTGACTGTGAAATGGGGATTCTGAGAAGTGCTGCCCTGGCCATGCCAGAGGGTTGCCAAGAGGGATGAGGAGATAAGGGCCGAGAAAGCACTCTGTAAACAATGACGCCCCATGGAGCCTTATTTGTCCAGCTTCCATTTTAGCAAGTTTTTTTTTTTTTTTTTTTTTGGGGGGGGGTTGCCCAGGCCACTAGTGAAGTGAGGAAAAAGGAGCAGAACGAAACCTGGTTCCCACAAGCCTTTAATGCTAGATTTCTCTGGCTCTTTGAGAAGGGTGGTTTCCTTTCCCTCCTCCAGAAGTTTTAACGTGTATTTGGGGAGTGTGGTAAGCACATTTTTTTTTGTTTTTGTTTTTTTTAATTTATTTCTTTTTGTTTCAGCACAGTTTTGAAATAGAAAGACAAGTCCTTGAGTGGAGATGTGGGTGACAGTCGCGCCCTAGGTGGCCTGGAGGCAGCTGGGCAGGGGTGGAGGCGGCAGCCCTGACAGCAGAAGCAGCTGGCGGTTATTTAAGGGCTTTTCTTGAAATGTCAAATGTTTCCACTTTTGCCACCCACCCCAAAAGTGTGTTTTATCTTTAAACATAATGCAAATTGCACGTTCTACTCAATAATATTTCCGTATTTGTCTCAACATGAGGTGTTATTTTAAATTGTTTACCACGGAGTCAAATTCATCCTCCAGGAAGATGTGTCAGGTTTAAACCAGGCTTCAGGGGTCCTTTGAGAAAGCTCTGAGTGCTCCTGGGTAGACGTCACCACCCGGGGATTGAGAAGTAGGGCGTCCTGCAGTTTTATCCGCACTAAAGCCCTCTAAGTCATCATCATCATAACATTTACTGATCGTTGGAATAGGTCAGGCACACTGACTGGTTGGGGGAAATTACACTTATGCATTTTGTGTATAATTCATTGACTCCTTTCAGCAAATCCATAAAATAGGTACTGATTTTACAGATGAAGATTTTCAGAGAGGTGAGGTGACTTGTGCAAGGTCACACAGCTGGTGCTCGTTGGACTTGGACTCTACTAACTGGTGTTCTCCAAGGGAGGGCAGAGTGCCAGACCACAGAAACCTCCTCCATTCAGCCCGAGGGATGGTGCTGCAGCCTGCAAGAGTGACAGCTTCAGACACAGCTGCCTGGGAGACGGGAGTGGAGGATGAAGGAAAACGGAGTTAGAGGAGGCCAGAGCTGGAAAGGCCGTCGGAGACCACGTAGCCCATCCTCTTCACTTGACCAGCGAAGGTGCTGGGGAGAACCTCAGAGGGGAAGGGGTTGACCCAGCAAGTCAGCAGCAGACCTGGGGCTTCGGGGTCTGGGGTGGGTGACAGCATATTTCTTTACTTCGTTTTGTGCGTCTTTGTCTTTCTAAACCTTATCCCCTAAAATGGAACCTCCTCTCATCTAGGGAGCATTTGTCCAGGCTGCCTATCTTCAGAAGGGAGAAAGACCATTTTAAGCCCTTCCCAGAATATGGTGTAAACACCTTGCGGGTGAGAAGCCTGTGATTTGCTTCTTTAACAGCCTTCGTTGACCTCAGCACAGTGCTGGGCACACAGAAGGTGCCCAGGAAATTCACAGGCAGAATGAACTTGTCCGGACGTGAAGAAGATCCAACTTGGATGACTTGGATGATTGCCTCCTGGGCCCTGAAGTCTGTGGGAAGCAGCAATGCTTTTCCTAAAGCTTTTCATCCTAAATTGAACCCAGGGAGTAGCAGCAACCCTTCTTCTCCTCATTTCTCTTTGGTCTCCAGGGTGCAGCCCATGGGACTGGAAAAATGAGTTTAGATAAAGCCTAAATTCCTGTTCTCTTACTGTAGCAGCCACAGCATAAAGCCAATCTACAGCAACATGGAATTCCTCCGGTCTTTAAGATCTCATCATGCAAGGAAAGGAGGGGAAGGTGGAAGACAGAATGCTTACAAATTCCTGGGGGGTGGGGGGAGACAACCTCATCATTTATTAGGGTTTGGCCAACTTCCCAAGGAGCACAGTTCAGATTCCTTTTGGGGGAGGCAATGAAAAATCCCCCGATAACCCGAATTCTCCAAATCCTTTAGGCCTCGAGGGAGGGATGGAGGGTGAGAGGAGGAAAGTGATCCTGAGCCTATTAGGGGGCTGTCCACCCTGAGATGATCAACCCTAGATTCCTAGATTGAAACTTGGGACTGACTGGCGGCCAGTGAGGTCTCACAGCTTGGGAAGGGTGGGAGTTACATTTAAAAGGCCCAGGCGGGGACTGGAGGGAATTCAGTGCTGAGGATGGGTAGTTTGGGGGAGAGGGTGAAGGGGGATGGATATGATATCTTGGGATATATACTTGAAACAAGAGTGCAAAAGTCACAGGAAGGGGCCTTTCACAGCATGTTTTCAATAGCATCTTCCAACTTCCTGTAACAACAGCCCCAAAATTCTACAAAATGTGCTATAGTCCATAAAGTCCTTTTATATTTCATTATTTCTCTCTAGAACTGTGGGCATTTTACAGATTAGGAGCTTCTCATTGTTACTGGGCAGAGCCAGCCTTGGGCTGGCTGCTGCCCTTATGGCACTTTTGGGAGAATTAGAAAGGGATTCCCAGGGGTCGGATGTGGCTCAAACTGGTTGGGCGTCCGTCTCCCATATGGAGGGACCTGGGTTCGATCCCCAGGACCTCCCGGTGTAAAAAAAAAAAAAAAAAAAAAAAGGGATTCCCAACCCAAGCCTGGCTGGGTTTCAGCTTCCTCCCATCTCTTCCGCAGAGACAAGACCAACCTAGCTCCTGGCCGGTCTTGGGTTCTCTGAATGTGATCTGGGACTCAGCTTTCCCAGCTGTAAAAGCTAAAAGCTGGGACTCTAGTACAGCTTCCCTAGGTCTTTTCCAAATCAGAGGCTTCATGAATCTGATTCTAGGTACCAACTTCTCACCCCAAATGAAGGGTTTCTCCTATTCTCCAGCAACTTCTCACATTGCAGAAACAGCCGGCCAGGAGAGGGGTGGAGGTGAGAGGGAATGGAGGATTTCGGGGAAGCTGTGGTTTGGTTTGAAGAATCCTGGACAAGGAGCAGATGCCATGTATTTTTTTCTGGCCTAACTTTTCTGAACCTCAATGTCCACCTCTGAAGTGGGAATGGTACCAGTGTTGTTGGGATCAAACACGATTGTCCCGGTGAAATTGCCAGGCACAGAATGGGACCCCAAGAGGGCTTGGCTGGGAAGGTTCTACTGAGTGGGAGTGCGGGGAGCCCCGCGCAAGCCTTGACTTGTGGGGCACGCGGCTCGCCGGGCCCCCAGCGGCGCTCGAAGCCCTGCTCTGCAGCCTCTGCCGCCGCCGCCGCCTCGGCCCCGGACCGCCGAGGGTTAACGACAAAGCCCCACGCCCCCTTTGACGGCGCAGAGCCCACCTCGCCGAATTTGAAAAGGCGGCCCTGGAGAGGCGTGGGCGCTTGCAGCTCGCACCCGGGCCCCGCTCGCCCGCCGGCTCGCTCCCTCCGCTCGGCGCCGGGGCTGCGGGCTCTGAGCAGCCGCCGGCGCGCCCCTGGCTGCGCGGTGCGCGGGGGACTCCGGGTCCCCGCGGCGGCCGCGCAAGATGCAGTTGGCTCTGCTCCTGCCCTGGGCGTGCTGCTGCCTGTGCGGGTCGGCGCTGGCCACCGGCTTCCTCTACCCCTTCCCGGCCGCGGCCCTGCAGCAGCACGGCTACCCCGAGCCCGGCGCCGGCTCCCCCGGCAGCGGCTACGCGAGCCGCCGGTGAGTCGCCGCGCGGGGCTGCGGGCGCTGGGGCGCGAGACAGCGGGCGCTGGGGCCGGGGACGCGGGGCGGAGGGGCTGAGGGTGCGGGGCCTGGGCTGCGGCGCTCTCGGGCCGCGCCCACCCTCCTTCGCCCCTTCCTCGCTCTGCCACCCCTCGCCTCTTCGGCCCCGGGTCCGAGTCGTGGTCGCTCCAACCTGCGGCCGCGGCCACCCGGGGCCCGAGGGCTCGGCCCCTGGACCGCTACCGGCTCACGTGGCTGCGCCGCGCTCACCTGCGCGGCCGCGGCTTTGTGTTGGGAGCGGCCTCGGGGGTCGCCGGGGCCGTGCGTCCGGGTCTCCCGCCTCTCCTGACTGCGCCCGCAGGCACCGGAGAGGAGAGTCCGTCCCGTCCGGCATTCGGGGCTGGGGCCGCGAGGGAGCCTCGGCGGTGGCTCCCCAGCCACCCCGGGACGTGGATCCCATGGTTCGGCCGCGGGGTCGCGGAGGAGCGCGGTCACCGGGGCCGCGGGGTCGGGACCCGCGGGCGGCCGCCTTTTCCGCCCGCAGGTGGCGCCCTGCCCAGCCCGGGGCCGCCAGGGCTGCGTCTCCTGACCCGGCCTTCGGGTTTCCTCAGAACCCGCGTCAGCTCTCCAGGAAAAGTTGCCCAACGCCTCTTTTGCAACTCTCTGGGTTCCCCAGCCCCCCTCTTAAGGGTAATTACAACTCACACTGTTCCACTAGCCGCCTAGAATCCACAACCTCCATCTCTTCTGAGCCTCAAGCCAACGCCTGGGTTGGCTCTGACGGTGTTAGCTTTCCTTTAATCGAGGAAACTGAGGCCCAGAGAGAGAGCTCCACGTTCAGTGGCAGCGTCAGGGCGCCCGGCTTCTCTTCGCCCAGATCCTGTGCTCTTTGACTACCATTGTCCTTGTCGTTAGGAGGAAACCAAGGGACATGGTCCGGTTCTTTTGTCTCCTTGATGTTTACCAAAGCCCGGAGGGCTAGCAGGATGAATTCTGGCTATGTCTTATAGCAAGGACACAGGGCCATTTGGTGCTGGATAAAACGTGGACCTGGTGCTGAAGGCTTCCCTTAGGATTATTCTCCAAACACCCACAGTAGTCTGTCTGGCCTCAGCACACTTCTATATGAAAACAGTCTAAAAGAAAAAAGCTTTTCAAGTTGCAGAATACTATGTATAGTATGATGTCATTTGTGAGGAAAAAAATCCAGTCTACATCTAGATAGATAAATACCCAGAAAAAGATTTGTAGGAAACCATTTTCAGCAGTTACCTATATGGAAAGGTCTGGAGTTCAATTGGGGAAGGAATAAAAGGGGACTCGCACTTTTTACTCTGTGTGCTGTGTCTTGTTTGCATTTTTTGTTTTTTACAAGGAGCGTGTATTTATGTATTACTTTTGCAATTAAAAAGTGTGGGAGGGAAAAAAGGCCTCTGCAGTCTAGAATATGCATGCTGAGAGGAGCTGGAGGGGAAGTCTCTGGAAGGGGTGAGTGAGCAGGCACCAGTTTCTGAGGTTCACTGGGCTGGTACTTGGGGACCTGTGAAGACACAGGGAAGGGATTGTTTTAGCGCAAACAAAAAGAGGCCCAGACAAACGTGAAAATCTTCCAGAACTCTTTCGACCGGGATTGGAGCAGAGAGAAAGTATTAAGTTGAGGAAGGCTCTGCATGAATTTATGGGACATGGATGCCTGGATAGGATTCAGGAGGTGCTAGGGAAACTTGGACAGGTTCTAGACCCTTGGGTTGCTGCTCCAGAGCACAACCAAGCCCTTCCGTGGAGGCCTGGCATGGCCGTCACAGGCACCTGCTTCGTGGCTGGTCCTTATGGGTTTGAGCTGGTCGGGATGTTGCATGGTCCTGTGTCTAGTAAGCTATCAGCCACAGGAGGCCCTTGTCGTTGAAGTTCCAGAGCCCAGAAGCACAGCACTTGGCAGGATGCTCTTTGAGGCTTCCACCTCTGAACTGGCTTGGTGGGTGTGGTTACCGTTGCTTGGTCCCAGCTGATGGGCAAAACGACAGGGCTGTTCCTTAGCAAATGAGCTTCCTTTGTTTCATTGTTATTGCTCCTTGGGGGAGTCTGATTTTTGGATGTGGTTTGTGGTCTTTGTTCTGCATGTGTGCATGTGTGCACGTGTGCACGCTAGCGGGCAGGGGCGTCTGGGGTCTGACACGTGCTGGGGGGCACCTTGCCTTCCCCAGGGCTGCAGCTGAAGCCCAGGGTGGACCCCTCTGTTCAAGTTATTTTGGCAAAAGAGGACCCCAACCCCCACCGAGGGCCGTTTCCAGTAGAATCTTGCAGCCCTGTGTATGGGCCACTAATGATTTCTGCCAGCAGTGGGGTTGTTGAGATGCCAGATAAAAGCTGAAGGACATGCCACATTAATTGACTGGAGGGCCGCACTAAGGGCCGACCCCGCCCCCCCAGTTCTTTCATTTTCCTCCAACAAGGATAACACATTTATGGAGCACTTGGAAGTATGTGCGCTCACAGCCACGAGCTCTTTGAGCGCTACCTCCCTCCCTTCTCCCCTTCCTCCAGCTTCCTCTCTCCCCTCTCTCCCGTCCACAGATGACTATTAGGGGCCTTGTCTGTTGTCCCCCCTCACCCCCATATCCAGCACCCAAGGGGCCAAAACAGCAGCCAGTGAACAGGGAACAAGGAGGGGTGAGGAGAGAAGGGCCTGCGCCCCGTCCTTGCTGCACGGCTTCCAGCCGGAGGAGGGAGAATCTTAAATTTGGATAAAAGATAAAACTTTAATAGTAATTATTGAATTGGGAGCATTCGTCTAAGCAACCTTAGATGGACCTGCCTGAGATTCCATGCAAAAGAGGGAATGAGTATGTTCGTTCAGAGAGCGGATTTGCAGGGCAGAGGACAAAGGATGAAGCTGTGTTTTGCTTCTACTGAAGAATGCGGCTCAGTCAATAAACCAGCTAGTCCTGTGCAGGCCCCGGGGCAGGAGAACAAATGGAGGCCCGTAGACCAGAGGGCTAAATATTTACAGGTTGTGACTCTGTCCTCCAACCTTGACAAACAGACCTTCATAAGGGCCTGGAGAGCCAAGTTCAAATGAGAAATTCTTAGACTCTTAGAATTTAGTCCTGGAAAATGGTGGCATGGGGGGAGCCAGCCTCCCACCCACCCTCTTTTCTTCTTATTCTGGCTTCTTCCCACATTTTCAAGGGCTTCCTCCACCTGCTTATGGACCCTTCAGCTTGCACAACTAAGCTCAGGCCACACCCTGTGCAAATGGCCACAGCTTGCAAGGAGGCAGGGGCCCAGATAGGTACCTTCTTTTGGCCCCGTGGACTTGTCACCCCATGGGGAAAGGGAGGGCCCTCTAAAGTTCAGGACGTCAGGCCCATGCTTAGAACTCTCCGCCTCCTTGGGTTTTTGCTGGAATTTAGTGTGAGGAGAGCCACCTTGTACTTCCCTTCTTGTCCCACCCTACGCTTTGCCCCTTGGTGGGCCTCAGACATACATCTGGGGACACCCTAACCCAGCCCGAGCCCCACCCGCACTGTCCTACAGGCTGTGGCCTGGATGCACTGGGCTCCAGGGTGCACATGGCAGTGTGGGCTGCCCTTGGTCAGAGAGAGCCTGGGAAGGGGCTCGGCTGTTTGGGGATGGTTTCCAGGCCCCTGGGTGCCTATGTGCATCCTACAAGAGGGGCGTGGGCTCTGGGTGTTGTGTCCCCTCGGCTCTGCATGCTCCTCACCCTGTGGGTTGGGGTGTGGCTGGCGGAGGGCTAGAGGGACCTTTAAAGCATGACCCCCAGCATTCAGGGGACTCTTGCCCAGGTTTAGGGCCTGTTCTGTGTAAATCACGCCTCTAGTGGAGATGTGGAGGGAGGAAGGATATCTGTACCCCAAATCCTCAGAGTTGAACGGTCTTCCCCCAGTGTCCCCATCAAAAAGGCTGCATCAAAGCGATGGAGTTGAACCGTCAGTGTCCCAGCGTGTGCCCCCTTCTGGGGCCACTCCCCCGGGTAACCTCAGACCCACGGCTCGCAATAGAGTCTGGGCTTGGCTAGTTTTGTTGAATGAACTGAGTTGCTGAGTTGCTGAGTTGCATCCACCAAGTACCCACTGAGGCTGTGACTCTCGATTGGATGCGGCTTCTACAGAGGAAAATGTCACGGAACAGCAGGCCGGGAGGCACTGGGCAGCAGTGTGGCCATGGACACGCACACTCCTTCAGAAACGACAGGAAGCTTCTGGGGAGGGAGGGCACCAAGCCTGCTCACGTGGATTTGTCTCTGATCTGGTAGGAATGTGGCTATGTTCAGGCTTTTATCCATTTTCACGCTGTCCTAAGCAGTGAAGGGATGGAATTCCAAATTTGCACCCACTTCCTCTTCCCTCCCTCCTTCCATGGCTCCCCACGCAGGTCCTATTTCACGGGCAGTTGCACAGTGAAGCTGCAGGGACTCAGAAGGAACCCCTGCTTGGGTTTAAGGTTTTGCAGTCTCCATCTTGAAGTTCTTAATTCTTTTTTCTTTGAATTTGTGTGTTGTAAATGAAGGCTGAGGGAACAATGGCACACGTTCTGGAACTTGGAGCATCAGCTCATGTGAGGTTCTGCCTCTCAGCTGTTTGCTTCCCACCCTCTGGTACCCCAAGCCCACCTGGCACCCCCTTTGCATCCCTGCCCAGTGACAGCTGCCATCCAGCCCTGGGCTGGCAGGGCCACGGCGTGTAATTTGGTGGGAGCCGGTCTCTCTTCCACTCCCCCTCCAGCTACCTATCGTATCCCACCCAGGAGGTGCAATGCTGGGGGACATCTGTCCGCCGTAGGATGGCAGGCCCTGGACTTCCCCACCCCCGGCCAGTGCTGTGCTTTAGTGGCTGGCAGGAGGGGGAACCTGGCAGCTGGTGGCTGGGCGCCTGCTGGCTGTGGGGCTGCAGGTGGGGCCCAGGTACCTGTGAGGAGCTGCACTTGCCCCATAAGTATCCCCATACCTGAGGGAATGCGTCATTAAATAGCAAATAAACGACAGGTCGAGAGAGACAGCACATGAAAGGAAAAGGCTTTATATGTTAGTATAAAGCCTTTAATGACCCAGTTTTCCTAATTTTTGAACAAGTGGCCCTGCATTTTCGTTTTGCTCTGGGCCGTGCAAATGATTTAGCTGGTCCTGCTCCCCTGATTTGGGTACAGAAGCCCAAAACATCAGAGAACTGACTTGTCAAAATGAACTGGGAAGAATAACAAAAACTTGCATTTCTGGGCCCAAGCATGGCCCAGTAAGTCAGGGGGGCTGTAATTTAATGGCTTCCCCGGGTGGCTTTCCTGTGTCACTGGGTTTGGGAAGCTGGGTGTTGAGAACAGAGATTTTTGAAGATCTTTCATCATGAAATACCTGTTACCTGATGTGGAGTCACACACACTCACACGCTCCTAAAATGGGTTTCATAAAATTGGTTTTCTATCAATTTCATAAAGAAATGCTTGCCCAGACTCAGCATTTCCACTCTTGGGCCAGCTAGAAGGATGCTGATCTGGGGCACACAGACCTGGATCTCGGGGCTCCCCAGCTCAAGGTGGCTTCTGTCCCTGAAGTTTCTCTCCTGCTGTCTCAGGAGCTGAGGAGCTTGGTACGTCCCCTCCTCACTCAAAATGCTTCCCCCATACCTGGATTCCACCCTCTTCTGGAGCAACGTTCCCACGTGGCTCCTTGTACCTGTATAGATGTGTTTGGGGTTCTGGGCACGCACTTCCCAGGCTCCTTCCCTGCAGGCCAACCCGCCTTGGACACGAGGGCATGAGCTGGGTCTGTGCCCTGAGCCCTTTCTGCCTGCCACCCACCCCTGGTGTTTCGGGCATGTGAGCTCGTCCAGGCCAGGTGTTTATTCACCCAGCAGCCGCTCAGGCAGGCTAAAGGCCGAGGACTGGAACTTGAGGGCAGGGGACTTGGCCAGTGGCCCACGCGTAGGAGACTCTGAGCCAACTCTGGTGACATTCATGATTGTGTTTGTGGGAAACTTGTTCCTCCAAATGTACCTCATGCCCTTGCAAGGTCAGACACAGCTTCCACCCATGATGGGCTCAGACACCCGTTGGGGTTGACAGATCCAGGAGCCAGCAGGGACGGTGCAGTGTGGAATTTGCTTGGATAAAAATGCGTGTCACATGGGTGGCAGGGCAAGGTGTGTATGGGCACTTACTTGCCTGGGGGAATTTAGGAGGGTTTCCCTAGGAGTCCATGTTTGAAGTGGGTCTTGTAGGATGAGTAGGAGTTTTCTAGGCAGCGACTGGGGACAGCATTTCAGGTAGACAGAGCCGCGGTGTTGGGGCTCAGGGATATGGCGAGGCCTGACTTCCGTGCTTAATGCTGTCAGTTCAGAATGGCTGGAGTGTAGGCATTTGAAAGGGGACAGCAGAAGGGCAGGCTGGGTGGGCATTTGGAGCCTGGGTTTGAAGCCCCTTTTCTGCCCCCCTAAGAAGCTTATACTCGGCTCTCTAGGCATGGTCGTCATCAGTCCTGGGCCTCTGCTGCTGGCGTGGAGCCTGGGCAGAGGGAAGGAGAGCAGACGGAGGGAGTCCAGTTCAGAGGCAGTTTCAGGAGTCCTGGAAAGAGCCACTGAGACCCGGAACGGGGCAGAAGCCGTGGCGATGGAGCAGAGGGGAGCGGGTAGGGCTAGGGTACCTGACCACTTGGTGGACTGCAGAGAGGCAGGAAGAGGTTTCCAAAGGGGTCTTGGCTGTCACTGGCCTGACAGCTGCTGAGGGGTGTGCGAGGGTTGCTGAGGAGCTGGCTGCTCTTGTCCTCGGAACATGGCAAGGACTTTACAGTGTTTTCCCAGCTTTGAAAAAGAAGCAAAGCATTGGTGTTGACACAATTCGTGTTTTTGTAAAGTGCTTTTCTTTTATCTCCATGGAGTTTTCATAGCAGAGCCTTAGCATCTAGCACTGGGTTTGCACCTTGGGTGTTCAATGAATGTTTGTTGAGTGAATGATTGAACAAATAAATGAACGAATAATCAAATGCTTTGACCTTTCTCCTCTGGGTAACCCAGGCAGCAGCCTCTGCCCAGGACAGGTCTGTCCTTCTGAGTGGATCCAGCTCAGGAAGCCACTTTTAAAGGAGCCATAGAGGCCAGAGCTTTAGGATGTCCTGTTCTTTCAAGTGGGAATGTGGCGGAGAAGGGGAACTTTTCCTAAAAACCGCCTGGGACAGCCTCTCTGTAAATGTCTGACGAGGCATTTCCTTAAAGCCCCAGGGTTTTTTGAATCTCCTTTCTCTTGCTTCCTGCCCCCCAGCTTGTCTGTTGTTTTAAAATCCATTCCCAGAGAAACAATTCCTAAGGCAGTGGGAATGCTACTCCAGGCTTCTCTTGGCTTGAACTGGCCTGACACTTCATTGCCACTTCTAGAATATGTGAGCTGGACCCCGACCAACTCTGTCTGGGGCAGGGGGATAGAGCAACAATAGCCGTTAGAGGATTTTCGGGAATGTTAGTACAAAGTGGCCCCGGGATCCTGTGGACTATCATATGGAAATACACACATGACATATTGTTCTCTCTGAGTAGGCAGCCGCCCCCAGCCCTTCCAGCCTGCTCTGCCTGGTCTTGCCTCCCAGAACCTAAGGTCTAAATGCTTCTCTTTGGTAGCCGGTGAGAGACCACCTTGAAACCAGCTGGAGCTGGGCCAGGTTAATTCTGTAATGCTGGAGAAGAAAGTTGGGGGCCCCTGCCTCCTGCAGCCTTGCCCCCCACTGCCTCCAGAGCTGTCTAAAGCTCAGCGCTCGCCACGTCCTCTGCCGAGGTACTGACCTTTGCTAGCTCTCCGCTGCCCGTGGTGGTGTTTCATGAGTTTTTTGTTTTTTTCTTTCAGGTGTGAATGGATGTTATGAGGAAAAGCATGGGAAATGCTTGGCGATGAAATTCAAGAATTTCCTTAAAAAAGAGGGAGCTGGAGTGATGATCAGGCTCTGGGGCACGGCTGGCTGGGGATTGAATCCTGGCTCTTTGCGGTCCCAAGTGACCTAATTTCTCTGTGCCTCAGTTTCCTCATCTGTAAAATGGGAATTATCCTAGGATTTACTTTGGGAGGTTGTTCTGGGGGTGTATGTGAGTGAATATTAAGAAGGAGCTTAGAACGATGTGTAGTAAACGCTCTCTGCCGGCTAGTGACGATGGGGACGTGGACCACGTGGTTGCGGATGGGGGTCCTGACCAGCACGGGAGGCCACGGGGATCCTTTTCTAGGGAGCATTTTGTAAGGATGGTGTGCCGGATCTCACGCTCTGGGAAACGCTGGCCCAGGGGATCAAGGCTAAATGCCCACGTAGGTCTACACTGTATTTTGGGAGCTGGTCCACAGCTCTCTCTCCAGGTCATGCCCAGCCCCACCCTCTGGGACTGCGGGGGGTAGGGGGTTAGAGAAGTAAGACCTTGTGCTTCCCTAACTCCTTAGAACCTTGCTCTCAATTCCAAGGCCGAGAGCGGGAGGTCCATACTCCAAGCTGAACCTCAGCCCTACGGGGGTCGGCACAGAGGGACAGCCGGAATCCAAGGGGAAGCAGGGTGGGCGGTCTGGGTCCCTGAGACACCCAGGGCTGTGGCGAGGTCCCAGGTTGAAGAGTTCTGATGAGATTCCTGTTCCATGGCATCTGAGTGCTGGGGGCACCCAGCATAGCCCTGAGACGGGGTTTGGGGCAGGGGAGAGGTTTTCCCTGGTGTGTCTCATCCAGGGGGCTTGCCCCCCGACTCCCCCAGTTAGCCATATTCAAGCCGGCCCTTGCCTTCCCTGAGTCGGTGCTTCCGAAGTTAAATGTAACTAATAAGGTTGGACTGGATCAAATGAGAAAATGGGTTTATTTAATATGCAGCCCAATGATTTTACTTGGACTGGGGTCCCGGCTTCACAGCTCCCTCCACCCTCTTCTACCTTGCTCCCGGGCAAGGTTGGAGAGGCACCAGCCCTTGCGTGTGGATCGACGTTTCCCTGAGTGTGTGTGTATTGTTTGCACCTATGCTGGGTCACAGTTATGTAGCCCAAACATTTTGTGTCTTTGTTTGTATCTGGTGCCCATATCTCCCTTCCTTCTTCTGGAAGGGCATTTGCCTCAGTAGCCCCCACAGTTCTAGGGCTCAGAAGGCCCTGCAGAGGGTCTTCCTTGCTCGCAGTCTTTGTGAAAGGCTCAGGCTTTCCCTCCCCCAGCCCAGGGAGCTGTCTGGGATCATGCCCACCAAAGGCTGCTCTTGGGGCCCACTGGCCCCTGGAGGTGCCTGGGCCTGTGGGACACCGAGTCTCGCTTGGGTGCCCCCAGCCTGTATGGTCAGGAAGCATTTGTGGAGGAGATGGCAGTTTCCTTCTGATTTGGCCCTGGCTGTCTGTGCCTGGCCAGTTGCCTTCGGCATCTGACATTTTTGTCATTCCTGCCCCCCTGGAAGGGCTTATCTTCTCTCTTCCTGCCCCTGGTGATTGACTTGGCCCACGGCCTGCTGAGTCTCTGAGCTCCAAGAAGTCTCAGCCTGCCGGAGCACCCGTGGTTTCCATGGGGAGATGATCCCGTGGGCCTCCATGGCATTTGCTGCAGGGCTTGCCAGGCTTTTCCTCTCTTTTGTTCCATGGCTGAGGATGACAATTAGCTCAGACTCTGGCATTCTTCAGAAAGAGCTCTGAACACGTGTTCCTGCCTGAAGAGGCAGCTGAGAAGGAAGGAATGATCCCGACCCTGCCTTACCTGCTCCCTCTCTCTCTCCCGGTGCTCTGCTCACCCTGGCTACCTTTTATTTTTTTTAAAACCCCACCCCCACCACCGAGATGGCTTCCTCATCTGTCTGCTCGTTGTCTGCTTGTCTTCTTTAGGAGGCACCGGGAACCGAACTTGGAACCTCCCATGTGGGAGGTGAGTGCCCATCCACTTTGAGCCACTTCCGCTCCCTGCTGGTTGCGTTGTCTGCTGGTTGTGTTGTCTGCTGGTTGTGGCATCTGCTCGTTGCGGTGTCTGCTTGTTGTGGCAATTGTGGCATCTGCTCGTTGTGTCGTCTGCTTGTTGCGACATCTACTTGTTGAGGCATCTTGCTGGTTGTGGCATCTTTCTGGTTGTGGCGTCTGTTTGGTGTGGTGTCTGCTTGTTGCGGCATCTGCTCATCTTCTTTAGGAGACACCAGGAACTGAACCTGGGATCTCCCATGTGGGAGGCAGGTGCCCAATTGCTTGAGCTACATCCACTCCCACCCTGGCTGCCTTTTAATGTCAGGCTCCCTCCTGCCCCAGGGCCTTTGTACTCACTGTTGCCCTTGCCTTGATCATTCTTTGCTTTCCCTTGACCTGGCTAACACCTGCTCAAACCTCAGAGTTCTGCTTAAACATCCTGTCTTTAGGGAACCTTTTCTTGTCCCCCAAGATAAGGTCAGGTCCCTTTGTTAAATGCTCTCAGAGTCTGCTTTACTTCTTGGAGGCTCATAACAACTGTAAGTAAATCCCACAACTGATTGATAATTAGCTAATGATTGTCTACCCTGAGATCGTAAGTTCACCAAAGGCAGGGGTTTGTCTGTTATGTTTGGTGCTGTATCTCCAGTTTTTTGCAGTGCCTGGATTACAGAATGCCTGGGAAAGGACTCACTGCTTTGCAAGCTGTCTTACTTTCCTATGGATGCTCTAACAAATTATTATAAACTTAGTGCCTTAAAAAATCCCACAAATTTGTTATCTTTTGGTTCTGGAGATCAGAAGCCCAAAATGGGCCTCATTGGGCTAAATCAAGGGATTAGCAGGGCTGGTTCCTTTTGGAGGCTCCAGTGGAGAATCCGTTTCCTTGCCCTTTTCAGCTCCTCGAGACTGCGGCATTCCTTCCTCCATCTGCAAAGGGCATCGCTCACCCTCTCTTTCTGTCATCACATCTCCTTCCTCTGACTCTAAGGAGCCTGGTGGTTACATTGGGGCTGCCCAGGACATCCAGGATAATCCTTAACTTCATCGCATCTGCAAAGTCCCTTTTACCATGTAAGAAAACATATTCACAGGTTCCAGGGATTAGAGGCTGGACATCTTTGGGGGCCATAATTTAGCCTGCCCCCCAAATCAGAAATGAAAAGGAAGAGTTATACCTGACATTTGGGGCCTTACAGGGTTGGACTGATCCTCAACCCCAAGCAGTCGGTGTTAAGACTGAAAGGGGCTTTGCACATCAAAAGCCTGGTGAGACTCAGCCTTGTGTGAAGGTCATGATGACAGCGTGTCCTTCTTTTCCAAGGCCTTGCATAGGCTGTGAGGTGGGGATTGAATTTGAGTTTTTTCCCTCCAGATGTTTGCTTCTCTCATACCTTTATTGAATTATCCATCCTTCCCTGCTAATTTGAAATGCCATTTTTATTGTATATGAACTTCCTTTGTATACATGGTCCTTAATTTCTACCGAACTCTTTATCTGGCCTGGTGCCAAAACCACATTGTTTTAATCATCGTATCTTTATCACATGTTTTGCTAACAGAGCAATTCCTCCTTCACTGTTCATCTTTATCAAAATACTCTTAACTTTTCTTGTACATTTTCTCTTTGGGGTGAGGTTTAGAATAATTTTTTTTTAGTCTTATGAAAAAATGCTGTAGGGATGTTGACCTGGGCTGTGTTGAATTAATGGATTAGTGGAATTAAATTCTTAGGATATCATGTTCTTTTCAGGAACAAGATATACTGCTCCATTTATTCAGTTTTCCTTGTGAGATTTATTCTTAGGCATTTTACGGTTTTTATTGCTATCGTGAATGGTTTCATTTGTTCCTTGACATTTCTAAATGTTTATGGCTGGCAAATAGGAAAGCTGTAGATTTGGGGCTTGTTGGTTCTTATATCCAGCTACCTTCATTAATTTTTTTTCTTTACACTTTTAAATTTTGAAATAATTTCAAACTTAAGGACAGTTGCAGAAATAATAAAAACCCCATACAGAGGACTCCGACCCCAGACACCCAGATCTACCAATTTTAAGGCTTTGCCACATTTGCTGTATCATTCTCCACCTGCCCGCCCCCCTCTACCTGTCTGTTTTCTGGACTTTTGAGTGTAGGTTGTATATGCCATGCTCCGTGAACACACAATACTTCTGTGTACATTTCCTGAGAATAAGTGTATTTACTTATGTAACCACCTTAAATAGTTATCAAGTTCAAGAAATTTAACCTGGATGTAAAACTCACAGTCCATATTCCAGTTTTTTCATATGTCCCAATAATGTCCTTTGAGCCCTTTTCCCTCCATTATTAGATCTCATCCTGGATCATGTATTGCATTCAGTTGTCATTGTTTCTTTAGTTGCTTTTTTTTTTCAATTTTGGAAATACATATACAGCATAGACTTTCACATCTCAACCCCTCTCAAGCATACAATTCGGTGGGATGAATTACATTCATAATTTGTGCTCCCCTCACCACCATGCAATCTAGAACTTCTCCATCACCCCTAGCAGAAGCCTTTTATGCATTGAATGTTTTAAAAAAATTATTTCAATGGTTTTTCAGGTGGTTCTCTAGGGTTTTGGGGATCCTATAGTCTCCCAATTGTGTGTGTTTGTAGTGTGTGTCTCTGGACATTGTGTAATGTCAAAAGACTGTCTGAACTTGAAAGATGGAGCTTCCTCTTTTCTGCAAAGGGCTGGGAGAACTAGAGGGCTCTGAGGTGAGAGAAGAGGGGTTTGGAAAGTGGGTGATGATTTGATCCCATAGTCATCTTCTCTGCTCTTTTTTCCCTCCTGCTCCTTGTTTACCCTGAAGAGAGGTAGAACTTTTTTTTAGATTCAGAGGAAGCTGGGTTTATCTCCCTTTCCTCCTCTGCACCCCTCCCTATTTATTAAATAAAGAGGCTAATGGTTTCTAGACTCTTAGGACCAGTCATTTTTATTTGAGGCTAAATTGTTTTTTTGCCGTTGTCACCTGCCCTTCTACCACCACCATCACCGACAACCTGTTTTGACTGAAAGCAGTCCTGGACCTAGACCACGAGCCATTAGCTTCTGCTTGGTCTTTCTCCTTCTTCAGATCAGACCCCAGCATCTGTGCAAGGGAGGGCTGAGTGCCGAGCTGGGGGTGCCCACCTTGGCTCCTGCTGGGGAATACAATTAAAATGGAAACCAAGGGCCGTCCATTTTCGCAAGTCAAGCCAAGAACAAAAACCTGTGTTCCTCCACGCAGGTGCCCGGGTAGGTGAGGCCACCAAAAAAGCCACAGGTGGCCCGAGCCTTCCCAAGGATGCCTGAGCCATGTTTCACACTGGCACGGATGCTTTTTAATAGACTGATGCTAACTCTGCGTTAGTCCAGGAGTTAGCTGTCCCGCTGCCTCCTAGGTGGGCTGACTCCTGTGCCTCCTGCTTCTTGGTGTAGTTGTGGGGGAATCACCCTGGTTTGACCAGACACGGGGAGTGTGTAGCATCTTGGGACACACTAGTAGGGATGCTTAGTGGGGACAGGGATTATTTTGTTCTCTCTATCCCTGGCATGTGCCATGTTGCATACAGTCCAAATCGGTTTTCTAGACCTAGAAGCCAACCTGGAGCCAGAAATAGGCACTGAAGCCAAGCAGGTTCATGCCAGGTGGGCACTGCTAGCTGTGGGTGGGTGGCTTGGTAAGTGTGGAGAGGATGTGGTCTGGGGTGGCTGGTGGGGCTGGAAGCATAGACTTGGGCCTTTGGAGTCAGGCAAACTTAGGTCAGAAACTTGGCTCCCTCTGTAGCTGTGGGCAAGTTACTTTAAACTTCTTTGGGCATCAGTTTATCCACCTGCAAGATGGGACCAATCGTAGCCAGTACACAGGGTTGTGGGAGCATCCCATGAGCCTTTGAATCAGGGCTGTGCACTGAGTGAGTAGCGCCCCCTGGAGTTGGGGGTGCCGGGTTCTAGGTTGTGTAGCACCAGGCTGGGTCCTGTCCTAACTTGCTTTGCCCCTGTTTCCTGTGCTTGTTCCACTTAGATAGCTTTGCCTGCCCCAGGTTAGAGATGTGCAACTCACCCAGGAGCTCAGCTAACCTGGAGGGAACCCAGGAGTGAACAGGGAGCCTGGAAGACCGGACACTGTGTGGCTCCGAGCCATTGCTTGAGCAAAGGACTTGGCAGGAAAGCTCAGCTTTCTGCCTGGCCGTTGGCAGGGAGGTGGTAGCGCTGGAAATTATCTGCCTGCCGGGGCTGGGCCTGGGCAGCTGCCTGTGGGGACAGCTGTCTCAGCTTCGGACACCGGATCCGCCTCGAGATTAATAACATTGCCTGGCCCTGCCCCGCAGGGTGCGGAGAGGGGCTTGGGTTACCACGCACCAGGAAACACGCCTTCCCTTCCTGACAGCGGGTGGGCAGCGCGCAGGACGGATGGGCTCTCAGGGCCAGGGGGGACCGGGGGGGGGGACCGGGCACGGCGGCTGGCCGGCGGCCGAGCCAAGCTCACCCCCCATGAGACGCAAGCCGACCCTCTCAGGAGCCGGTCGCCTTCCTCCGGACACGGAATCGGCACGAGCTGGCCTTCCAGGAATGATGTGAAGAGCTGGGAATGGAAACCAAATGTTGGCGTCAGGTAGAGAGAGCTGGCAGCCCGGCAGGCCTGGGGGTGGCGGGTGCGGCCCCCCGTGGCCGGCACAGATGTTTAGGTAAAAGGGGTCCCACTCGTTTCCTTTCAACAAAGTTTATTTTTTTCCCTGATCATATTTATTATAGAAAACTTGGAAAATATGGAAAAGTGGAAAGAAAGACATCATTGGAGTGGCAACAGCTGTCAGCATTTGGGTGTATTTCCTTTCAGTCTGCTCTGTGCTGGCTTCTTAGTTCTTGACTTGTCTTCTCGCAGAGTTGAGCTCACAGGCTGTCTGAAGGAGGATGGCCGGTATATTTAGTTTGGGGACCTGCCTTTTCCATTTAACACGTTTGGCCCAAAGGCTCCTTGAAGCTGCCCCCATCCACTCTGCAGACATTTCCAGATGCCCACGGCTTACCAGGGCCCAGCTGCTGAGTGTGCGCAGATGGTTTAGAAAGGGCCGCCTCCTGCAAAGTCCAGTGGAGGAGAATTTCTGGAATCTCAAAGGTCTGGCCGGACAAAGGGGATCTGAGGAAGCAGAGGTGTCCCAAAGGGGGGTGGCATTTGGGGTAGATCTCCAGGAAGAGGAGGCAGAGATGGGAAAGGCAGGGGAAAGAGAATGGGCCACAGCCCTTCTCGGGGGTGGAGGGAAGAGGCGTGGCAGTGGCCCCGGCTCTGAGGCCACGAGGCAGGAAGCGAGGATGGTGATGAGAGAGGCCGGCTGGGCTGTGGAGCTTGTGGTTCATCCGTGGGCCGTAAGGAGCCAGGGAAGGCCTGAGGAGAGATGCTCTGCGGGCGGCAAATGGCGATAGCCACGTGGGGCTTTACTTTCCACAGTCGCGCATAACCGCTGCCCTCCCTCAGTGCCTGTGGAGGCTGAGGAGCGAGTTGGAACCCAGGAGTAAGACAGACCCAGAGTCTGACCCTCCCCGCTTGAGTCCTGGTTCTCCCAGCCACCAGCTGTGGGGCCTCAAGAAGTCATTTCTAGCTCATGAGCCTCAATTTCCCCATCTGTAAGGGGTGGATAGCCTTCCTTTTTACCTCTAAGATGGAGGCGAAGATTAAACCAGAAAAGTGTTTAAAGCCCATGGCTTTATTCCTAACTGGCTTATATATTTAAAATTTTACTTTTATTATTTTTATTTTACTTTTATTTACTAAAGTTATGCATGCATATAGATTAAAGTATCAAATAGCTCTACAAGGCCTCTAGTGAAAAAGAGCAGTTCTCTCTCTCTCCATCTCCATTTTCCTGCTCTACCAGAGACAATTAAAAAAAAAAAAATTCACTGCCACATCTCTAAAAAACATAGCTATATTGCTACATCTTGAATTTTCCATCTTAGGTGTTAGGTATTGACTCTCTGCTATGAAAATATCCTCTATACTTACCCTCCCCTCCACATACTTATATTTCCTGTCTCTCCATTCTCTCAAAAACACTGCATTTATATCATAATTCTGGTTAGCTCGATATTCAGGTTTTACATCCTATTGCTACCGGATTTTGGTCTAGGTTCTTCACTTATGCTGCAGAAATGAATTTCAGAGCATATCGGGTTAGTTAAGCCAGTAATTTATTAAGGTGGGGAGGAAAGAGAAATGGGAGAAAATAACAGACCACGGGTCCCCGAAAGAGAGTAAGGGGCTGAACAGTGATAAAGAGGGCTGATTTATAGACTACAGTTTCCCATTATAGATTATAATTGCCCAGGTTTTACTTGTGTATTGTTCCATGCAGGGGAGACACAGTGAGAGCAGGGCGCAGAAGCTGGAGGGCTGAGAGCAGAAGCGAGGGAGAGCAGGAGATTTGACCTTTGCGCCTGCTTTTAAACCATCAATTATTCCACCCCTTTGCTAATGGCATAGGAGGAGTCCCAGGTGTTTGCTTGAGTTTTGTTTGTTTGATTGATTACCCCATCCATCAATCCCCCATATGGGCCCAAATATAATGTCCCTGGAGAATATCCTGGGCTTCTCCTGGGAATCTCTGGGAATCTCATTCTGGGTGGTGGAAATCTCATGAGGGTCTTCCAGCAGCCATCTTGGGGGTATTGATGTCCATGTGGACTTCTTGCCAGGTTCCAGATCCATCTATTGATTCCCTATATGAAGCCTGCTTCATTATGTCCGGTGATAACAGAGCCATGGAGTGTGCTAGGCTGGCTTTTCCTTTTCCTGCACACCTTTTTTACCCTCCTTGTTTTTGTTTGCTTAGCTTCCTACATAGTTATTCTTAATTCATCTCTGGAGTCTTACCTGGTTGCTCCCTGGGCCTTCTGATCTGCTGAGCTCTGAGCTCTGAAGCCTACAATCTTGGAATCCTTCTTTGCTAACATCCTGGGGATTTCCTTTATCCCAGTCCTCTCCCTTGTGTTGGATGCCCTGTGTCCTGCATCTCATATCCACTATTTTTGGTTTACTCCTTCATTGGTTGGTGCACATCCTCCAGTAATTCTTGATAACAGGTTAATGGAGTATGTATGAAACTTGGGTTAGGAGTTCTCCTCTAGAGCCAAGCCTGAGACATTTCCCTGTTTCTCCATGTTCCTCTGCCACGGGGCCTTTCAGGGCCTTTGGCTTTATACTGGGATCTCCCACCAACTCACCCACCCAGGCCAGGAGGACCCAGCTCCGTCAGCCGCGGCAATGCTAGTTTATCCCTATGAATTCATACCTTCTGTTCATTTCTGTCCTCCTTTCGTTTCTCTTCAGCTTAGCCATGAATTAAATAATATATATATATATAATATTTTTTACGTGATATTTTAAGTAGCCTTCTTAGTTGTGCTGAACCAGGAAGGGTCTCATGATCAAGACAAGGGTCTTGGGTGGGGGCTGGGAGATGAGACCACCTGGGGAAGATAAGAACCTGAACCTGGCTCCAAAATCCCCAAGGCTTGTGTAGGGAATTCAGACTCGAATGCTCTCTGTGGGCCTCTGAGTGCTGGGAACTGTGGGGTTGACTGAGGCAAATACCCGGCGGCCCAGGGGCTCAGATCAGGGAGGGGGCAGGAGACACCCACTGGGCGCAAAGACGGTGCCGACAACTTAGGACAAAAACTCGGGTAAAGAAAGGAACGCACGAAGGAGCGTCTGGCCTGCCCTCTGCAGGGAAACTGAGGCAGTCGCCCTCTCCTCCAGACCTGTCTGTAATTTTGAGGGACCCGGGAGCTTTATTCCCACCAAGCCAGCTTTCTGGAGCCTTTTTCAAAGAAGCTGCAGAGGCTCCTGGCTTTAGATGCTTCTCCCTTTGAAGTAGGAGTGTGGGGAGAAGGAAGACTTCCTGAAAATACCCTAGGATGGCCTCCGTGTGGGTATCTGTGTGGTCTCTGGGCCTGTGACCCTTCTCTGAGGGCAGCTGCAGGGGGCTGTGCCAGGCAGGCTGAGTGGGGAGGGCAGGCCTTGCCGTGGGTGCTCCCCCAGGCCCCTCCTTGGCCTGTGCCCTTTGTCCCCATCCTGCCTCCCTGGCCTGCCCTGCTAACGAGAGCTGCCTGTGCGGAGGTCAGCGCTGCCCAGCCGTGGTAACAGAAACTTCGCCGGGGACCGAGCGGCGGAAGGAAAGGCTCTCTGGGGAGGCCCACTCAGAGCCGGAGCAGATGGCGAAGGAAAACACGGCTCTTGTTTGCCTCCCTGCGGCGTGCGGTTCGAGTATGAGACAGGAGTGTGTGTGTGTGTGTGTGGGGGGAGTGGGGATGGGGTGGAGAGAAGTAGGGATGGGGTGGGGGGGTTAGGGGGGGTGGAGGGGAGTGGGGATGGGTGGGGGGGAATGGGGGGTGGGGTGGGGATGGGGTGGGGGGCAGTGGGGGGTGGAGGGGCGTAGGGATGGCGTAGAAGGGGGATTGGGGGTTTCTAGGTGTGTTTTCCTTCCCGAGAGCCTGACCCTGCCTGGGCTTTATCCTGCGGGGGTGGACACACTCACACACACACACACACACATACACACAGTCCCGGTGTGTCCAGCGTGCGTGTTGGGGCTCAGCCCATGTCCTGGTGGGGGACAGTGGGACCCGGGAGACTTGAGGGGGGGACGGGAGGGTCTTCGCCTTTCTCCTGGCTCCCTGGGGGAGGGGGAGTGTCTCCACATTTGGACCTACTTTTAGAGACCTTCAAATTCTGGCGGCTTCAGTGTGGAACTAAGCCTGACCTTTGTCGTTTTAGGCCAGCCACAGGCGCCTGCATTTGTTCCTCACGATAGGGGCAGCTCTTGTTTTATGCCCGTGGGAAAATGGGCCAAGAGACTTGGAGGCACTTGCCTGAGGTCGCGCGGCCAGGAGGTGGCCGAGCCAGGGCAGGTGTCTGGGTTTTCTGCCTCTACACCCTGCACCCTCGGCTTCGTGCCACTTAGGGTCCGTATTTGGACAGAGCCGCAGGCTCCTACGCGAGCCACATTCCAGCATCGCCAACTCAGAAGCCAGCGCAGAGACGGCAGGTGGGCCCTGGAGTAGCCACTGTTTTTTAGCTGATGTGGATCCAGGCCGACCTCAGTCGGGGGGTGCGTGCTCCTGCTACACCCAATTTTATCTTGGCAATGAATTACTTAACTAATTACTTGTTTAATATTTGTGCTTGTTGTTAGACTTCAGGCTCCCTGCAGGCCTGTCTGCTCACTGTTGTGCCGGGAACAGCACAGGTGCTTGTAAATGGTGCTTATGGGTCAGGCAGGGTTCGACACATATCAGGTGTATTAATTCATTGATTCCTTGTAATGACCCTTTGGGTTAGCTGCTACCACTATCCCCATTTTATAGGGAGGGAGACTGAGGCACAAGTGGAGGCTAATAAGTGCAGAGCCGGGTTTTGCACCCAGGCTGCCTGGCCCTCAAGCCTAGGCCCTTCACGGCCATGCTACCTACCGCTCTTGAGGATGGAGGATGATGACGGGAAGGCACGGAAGCAGAGATGAGGGTGGTTTGGCTGTGGGCTGTCTGGTGGGCAGAGGACTGTATGCATATGGCTCTGGGTGTGGGTTGTGCATTATGGGAGGAGAGCGGAGCAGGGCTGAAGCCTGGTGGCAGAGGCATGGGGAGGGGTGGGGGCACGAGAGCTCAGGGGTGTGGAAGGCCCAGGGGTCCTGCCAAGGAGGGGCGGTTGCTGTGGATTTCACAGCAGAGGGGAGCCAGGGCCTGGGCCTCGATGGACCAGAAGGTGATTCCATGGCGGTAGAAAGCGTGAGCAGAGGTGCCTGAGCAAAGGTACAGCGGGGCAGGCAGGTGTGAGCCATCCAGACCCGCCTCCTGCACCCTGCTCTAGGATACCATTGCACAACTCTTTTTTTTGGATCAGTTTTTGGAGCCATGAGCTGTTTGCACTAACCGAGGAATGAGCTTCCCTCACGGAGCTTTTGGTGACGCCTGGTAACTGGAAAAGGTGATGATCACGATCACGATCCAGTTCCCCGCAGGTCTGAAATGTGCCCCCTCTGCAGCACAGCTTCTCTGCCCACCCAGGTGAAGGAATAAACGTGACAGTTGGAGGTACAAGGCCCGGGTTCTAGGCCCAGCTGGGCCACCTGTCAGCTGCGTGGCCCGAGCCAGCCAGGTGTGGTGGGCTAAACGACGCCTTCCTCCCCAGAGATGTCCACACCGAAGTCCCAGAACCTGTGATGGTTCCCTTCATGGCCAATGGGACTTTGCAGATGGGATTAAGTTAAGGGGCTTGAGGTGGGGAGATTATCCTGGGATACGTGGGTCCTGGGATACGTAGGAGGGTGATGGGAAGTCAGAGAGGAGTAACAGGAGATGTGACAATGGAAGCAAGAAGCTGGAGAGATTCGAGGAAGGGGCCACGAGCCGAGGAAGGCAGTCGGCCTCTAGAAGCCACAAAAGGCCAGGAAATGGAGTCTCGCCTCGGTGGCTCTGTCGACACCTTGGCTTTAGCCCAGTGGGACTGAATTTGGATTTCTGACTTCCAGAACTATAAGATAATAAATGTATGTTGTTTTAAGCCACTTAGTTGGTGGTAATTTATCACAGCAGCCGTGGGCAACTCCTCCACCGTGTCTCTGCCTGGACCACAGCTCTCTTATCTGCAGAGTGGTCACAGTACCCCGTCTTAATTCCCAGAGTCCCTGAGAATTAGAAAGCCGGGGACCTTCAGACCTTCTCGGCTGTTGCCGGAATTTTCTCTGTCCCCATAAAGCAGGTTTCCAGGCCTCACTGTCAAGTGGTTCCCAAATGTCCCATAGTGAGGTCTCATCTGGAGGAGAGAAAACCTCATCCCAAGGAATTCTGACCCAAAAGCCCCAAAGCCCACCACAGGCTGATGAAAAGAAGCCTTTCTAGGACGAAAACTGCAAGTCATTAGCTTTCGGCTTTTTCGACTGTTGAGGGGAGCCTAGTTCAGAGCATTCTGCAGCTTGAGATGGATTTAATTTTCTGATTTGCTCCCATGGCGAAACCCACAAAGGAGCAGAGCCGCCTCAGCCAGGGCAGTCTTGCTCGGGGCCGGGCTGGGTGCTGAAGCCGCCGCTCCTCTGAGGCGAGCTGCAGGAGCCGCCTTGTCTGCGATGGTTCCCGGGTAGGGAAGCCTTTAATCACTGGGGCTTGAGGGAAGATGGCTCTGAGAAACAAATCAAGAACTTGGAACAGCGTCTTTCCCACTGGTTGCCAGGGAAGAGTTGTGATTCCGCTTTGGTGCCGTCCCACCTTTTTTTGTGGCCAGTCCTGTGGTGCCTGAAAGAGGGGAAGGTGAAGGGAAGGTGGACTGCCCACATCTGCCTTTAATCATTGCTGAGAACAAAGGGGCCAAGTAATTGCCTTTGACTGAGGGTGAGGGCAGCTCGGGTTTCTCTCCAGGCTGCAGCTTTCTGGCCGGGTCGCTGCCTCAGCCTCCCCCGCCTCCAGGTCCTGCACACAGAGGCTGCTGGAGAACAGCCTTCTAGAACCTTCTGGGACACAGCTCTGTTCACGTCCTGACCTTGTTTGAAAATTCTTGCACAGCCTCAGACCAAACTTCCAATCCCTTAGCGTGGCATTCAAGCCTTTTTGTGTTCTGATTCTTCCCAGCCCACTTTCCAGCCTCTGTGGCGCTGCCCACCCCCTGAACTGGCCACTTCTGTCCACAGAGCTGTTCCCTGGCAATTTCTAGGACTTTCTTTTTTTTTTCCAGGGTTGATCTCATCCACTTTTATTAATTTTATTTTATTTTTACATTTTTTTAAATTTGAGGAGTTGTGAATTTACAAAACAATCACACATAAAATACAGGATCCTCATATATCACCCTATTTATTATAACACCTTGCCGAGGTGTGGAACATTTGTTATAGTTGATGAAAGCACATTTTGATAATTGTATTAACTGAAGTCCATGGTTTAACTTAGGGTTCACTATTTGTGTAGTTCTATGGATTTTTAAAAAAAATTTCATTCTGTTACCATATATACAACCTAATACTTCCCCAATTAACCAGAGCTTTTTGTGCCTTTGTAAGTGTCCGTCTTCTCTGCCCTGGCTCTGAGTCAGGCTGATGCTGGATGCGGGGGAGGGCGGACAACAAGACTGAATACGATGTGGTCCTGCCCCTCGCCAGCGTGGGGTGGGGGCTCTGGAGAAGCAGGTTTGGTGGGTCCTGGAGAAGCCTGCACAGACGGCGGCAGGAGCTGGCAGCGAGGCAGGGCCCAGGGAGACTGTGGCTGCAGATGGAGAGGGAACAGCCAGGCCGGGGAGGGGGCCCGCCTCTGGCCCCTGGCATGGGGAATAGCACTCTTTGCCAAGAGAAGTGACCCAGGAAGAGAAGCCGTTTTGGACCGTGGGGATGCTGGGGTTGCATCTGTACTTGTAGAAGGTGGGAGCAAGGAGTAAAGGCAGCTGGGAGCTGATAATTGACAGGGGTGGGTTGAGGATGGTGCTGCCTGGGTGGGTTTTGGGGAGGTCAGAGTCTGCGCACTGAGGGTGAGGTTGACCCCTGCCCCACCCCCAGCTCAGCCAGCCCTGCTCAGGGCTCCCCAGCACCTTGGGCCTTGACTGCACGTCATTTTTCTCTGGTTCTTTGCTTTGTCTGGGCCCTCTGACCACCAGCTCGCAGGTCTCCTCTTCATCTCCATCCAGCCAATGACCATCAGACCTCAGGTCTGATGCCAAGGAGGTGCTCAAGAAATGTTGATTGAACAGATGGCTTCCAAGTGCCCTAAACTTTTTTTTTTTTTTTAACTTGTTTTTTGGGGCAAAACTTAAATACAGCAAAGTGCACAGTCCTCAGCATCCAGCTTAGGTGCACACTCCCGGAGCCGCCGTCCAGAAGCAGGTACAGAACATTCCCAGGACCCTGGCCACGGCTCCCGCGTGCCTGACAGGCAGCACCCCCCAGAGGTGACGGCTGTTCGATTTCATCACCGTGGAAGAGCTTTGCCTGTCCTTGAACTTCATACAGACAGACTTGTACAGCGTGTGCTTGGTTGCGTCCAGCTCCTTTCACTCAACATGATGTCTGTGACATTTGTTTGCGTTGTTCAGGAATCCGGAAGTTTGTTTTTTTTCATTGCTGTGTAGCATTCCACTGGGTGAATTCGATACTTCGCTTGCTCATGCTCCTCTTGATGGACACTAGGGCTGTTTCCCGCCTTACCCATTTTGCAAGCTCTTGCTGAAGACGAGCTGGAGAGCATCAGCACAAGCCTGCCCTTTTCAAATGAGGAAATTGACGCCCAGCGATTAGGGGTGACTTACCCAACATCACACAGGGATTCAGAGCAGAGCCAGGAGACCCCAAGCTCCTGAGGGTCAGAGCCCAGGATTTTTCTCGGGAGGGCAGAAATGGACTCCTGAGCTTTCTCAGCAAGCGAGACCTACCTTTTGTTGGAGCCCAAGTGGCCAAATCCACACATCGGCTGACATTCATGGGGGGAAACTTGACTGTAGCCGCCCTGTCAAAAGTCAGAGGTCCAACAGTGCCTGAGCCTTCTCCAGGGAGCTCCCCCTTGGGTCAGAGCTCCTGCCGCCTGC
Organism: Tolypeutes matacus; assembly: GCA_026826555.1. Lineage (NCBI taxonomy): Eukaryota > Metazoa > Chordata > Mammalia > Cingulata > Chlamyphoridae > Tolypeutes > Tolypeutes matacus. Next base: position 1,059,236 of record JAKSZT010017954.1, read on the forward strand.
CCTGCAACGACAGCCACAATTAATGACAGCGGCAGCTGCTTGTCACTGAGCACCCACGGGGAGCCGGACTTGGCGCCGAGGGTTCGGGTATTATTTTATCCTCTCATTCTGCTTCCTTGTCTGTGCCTTGGGAAGCGGATTCAGTCCTCGCACTAATGACCGTCATGCCCCAAAGTATTGGGCAGAGTTCTCAGGGGACTGCAGCGGGGGAGGGGTGAGGTGGGGTGTGTGTGGCCCTTCTTAATTAGATCATAATTGGGTGGCAGTCTGATTAGACTGGATTGCCTGGCTCCAGCTGATGTGGGGGAGGGGCCGGTTCAGCCCTGGGGAAGGTGGCGGGGGGAGATGCACCCCCAGGGATAGGCAGGGGATCGTCAGAGAGAGTGCAGCGTGCCCCTTGGGATGTGGGCAGGGCCGTGGGTCAGAATTGTTCTTTTAGATTAGAAATGGCAGTGGGCATGGAGAGTTCCAGAATCCAGTGGGCGATCAGATGAGTCATTCCATCCACTTCCCAACTGCAGTCCTAGGAGGCCGATAAATTAGTGATAATAAAACTCGCTGCCATTTCTTGAGAATTTATTAAGTGCCAGGTGCTGTTCTGGTGCTTTTCAGGATTTAAATCATTTAATCTTCACCAGAACCCCTTGAGATACTGTTACCAACCTAATTTTGGATGCAGGGAAATGAGGCACAGAGAGGTTAAAGAACTTGTGCAAGGTTGCACAGCCGGATGTCTCATAGGTCAGGAAAGTGGAGTGAGGAGGGAGAGGAGCCCTCTGGTCCATGTCTAATATCTGCTTCCTGTGCTCAGCTGCCTAAGGGTGCTGGCTGGGTGGCCACACGGCTAGGTGAGGGCCAGGTAAGGGGCTGCCCTTCCCTGCACATCTGGCCAGGCACTGCCCCAGCTCTTTCTCAAACACAGGTGTGTATTGTGCTCTGCAGCTCTTTTTTCTCTTGTGTATTATATATAGTCCCTAAATGTGGGAAAAGCAAATACTTGTAGGAAGAATTCTGTTTCTGATGGGATTTCATTCTAATTTAAAGATGCATTCCTGTGGGAAGTCATCTGACTGTGAAATATGCTAAAATTCACATGTAAGAGTCCTTAAGTCATTTCTTCCAATGCAGTAGTTTCTGTTCATTTATTTCTTCCCTTGAACTCACTTCATTCATTCATTCAAAAACATTTATCACCCAGTCAATGCTAGGCACAGAGATACAAGTTGAGAAATTTTTTGCTCTCAGGGACCTCAAAGAGAGATGGTCATATGAGCCCCCAAGTGCCCAGAGTGCTCCAAAAGGAGGGGGTCAGGCCCATCTTCAGGGGACGGCAAAGACTGGAGAGAGAAGGGGCCACTTCAGCTGGACATGGAAGATGAGCACGTGGCCCCTGGGGAGATAGGGTGGGGTGGGGGGATATTCTTGGTAGAGACTACTATGGGTCAAAGGCCCAGAGAGGGGTGCGGGGATGGCAGGCGCCCAGTGTTCCAGGAAGAGCTCTGGAGAGGGGCAGCTGGAGGGCCAGGCAGGGCCTGTTACGGAGACTCCAGTGGCTAGTGGCTGGGAATGGGCTTCTATCCTGCCAGAGCTCGGTCCACGCCACCTCTGCACCTTCCTTCTCCACTCATTTGTTGTTTCAACAGTTGTTCACTGATGTGCGCCCTGCGCTAAACCCGGGGGGCCGGCAGTTAGACGGGGCAGGTGGTACTCTTAGCCAGCAGACAGCAGTGCACACCTGTGTGTGACGTGCCCCTGCTGGAAGTTCTCACCAAGTCCCTGGCTTGGGGGTGACTTTGCAGACTGCGGATGGCACTGTCATGCCAGGTGTTTGCAGAACTCCCTGCCTGGAGAGGCTGTAGGGCCCAGGCTTTCCCTGAGCCGGAGGGACCCATCCCTGGTGGACTGGAGAGCAAGAAGAGGCCATTTGCTCAGCTGGACTGGCTTCAGGGCAAGATGTAGCTTGCTCTAGATCTTTGGCCCATGTGAGTGGGAAGGCTTTGAAAGCCCCTCCCAGCGCTAATGCTCTCTTTCCTGCTCCATCTGCTGCCCAGAGAGGGCAAGGGACCTGTACAAGGTCACACAGCGATTCCACAGCTGGACCCCAGCTGGGGCTCTGGCTGCTCTCCTGAGGAAGGAGCTCTGGAAGGGAGAGCCACAGGATCCAGTGGTGTTTAGCTCATGTTTCCCCCCTACCTGCTGGGGGTTGAATGAGCTGCAAACGATTAAAGCTAATCTTAGACACTTCTAAGAGGCAGTAAGAAAAGGCAGGTCTGAAAAGGAGCAGTGATCCAGAAGGAACAAGCAAACTCCATGAGCAGCAGGATTTCGGAATGCCGTGTTCATTTCCCCCCTGGACTCTGAGTTGCTTCAAATTCTGTAGGGCCTGCCCTTTGTCGAGGAACCTGCGGAATTCCTTAAAGACTTCAAAGACAGCTGCACTGGTGGTTGCGGGGGTTGCCACAGGCCCCCAGCCCGGCCTGATGTTTAGACCCGGAGCCCCATTCTTTTTGGAAAATAACTCAGACCCTAAAGAAGGTGTCTGTTCACGGAGGGGCTCCCTTGGCTGTAATTTGTGTGATCCTCCTGCCTGGGTATCAAATGCCAAATTCCACAGTCAGTCCCTTTCAGCAGTTACATTCCTCAGATTCTTATCAGCCAGCCTCCCGCAATTTCAGGAAGATGGAAGAAGATTGAAAACAGGAGTTCTGGCTCTCGTCAGGACTCTGCCACCAGCCTGCGGAGCCACTCTGGGCCCTTCCATTCTCTGGGCCTTGGTTTTCTCACTTGTAAAAAGGTGGCAAGAAGATCTTTCCAAGACCCCATCAGGCACAAAGCTTCTATCCTAGTCTGAAGCGCGTTTTTGAGAAACAGTGGGCCTATGTGCCATTCTAGATTTGCTTCACAGATGGAGACTGTCTGAGCACAGGTGCAGCAGCAGGGGGAGCTTAGGGGTGCAGGTGGCCTTTAGATGTGTCCCTTCCCTCATGGCAGGGGAGGCATTCCTCCCCCTGAAATGTTTCCTGTTCTAAGGGGCTGGGCCCTTGGCGGAATGTTCCAGTGAGTTTGCACCTCCCTGCCCTGCAGCCCCCTGCTATAGCTGGTTGCAAGAATAACCATGACAGTAACTACCCCAGATGTTCTTTCACGATGGACAAGCTGCTTTGCTCCTGAGCTGTGCACTGTTATTCCTGTTTTATAGATGTGGCACCCGAGGCTCAGATGTGGTGCAGCCCGCTCAGCTAGACGGGCACACTCAGGGCTCCAGTCTGGCTCTTCTGGCCCACCCCCATCCCAGGCCCATTCCATGATCCCAGGGTACCTGAGGCCACACACCTGGCCTGGGGCCCCGCCTACGGCAGGGGCTCCGGGAACCTTTGTGGAATGAGTGAGCGATGCCACCTTGGGCCACGCCATCCTAAGCCAGCACCTTCGCTGGCAGGCAGTGGTGGGAGTCCCTGGGCCTGTGCCAGGCTGACGTTGATGGAAGTGAGACACCTCACATCCCGGGGAGCCGAAATCCCCAGGCAAGGGGCTGGGTGGGCTGGAGCAGACTGACGCCCACTGACCCAGGTGCAGTCTATGAAATTGTCAGTGAATATAATCGAGTGGGAAAAAAATGCAGCTATGGTATGTGTAAAGAGCACGGCCTCCTTTTGTTCCAGAAGAGAAGAGCTTGAGCGAGGTCAGGATTTTGAATCTATTCCCATTAAGAAGTACAAGCACTCATAGTTAAGCAGTAACACTATCTGCCTAGAGGTTTAGGTCTACACTACGTTACATTCGTATCAATGTTATTACTCTTGAGACATCTGGAAGCTGTTGGAAGGTGGCCTGCCATTTTGCAAAGGAGGAAACTGAGGCTCTGAAGTTGCCCAAAGCCACACAGGTGGTTAGTGGTACAGCTAGGACACAAAGCAGGCCTTGGCTCACATTCTCATACCTCAGTTTTCCTATTTGATAACAGGTGGCTTTACTTAGGATGTTTTCAGATGTGAGTCATAAACCCTCACTGACAGGGGCTTAAGCGACAAGGCCATTCATTAGCTCACATGCGAAGAAGCGGGTGGTTCCAGTGTTGGCTAATCTTACAGCATCACATGCTCAAGGACCTTGCCTTTTGATCTACCTTCCCAGCCTGTTTTACCTCATGGTTGTAAGATGGCTGCCATAGCTCCAGGCATCATGCTATCACTCAACTATGCCCAGAGGTAAGAAAGTGCTTCTCTTCTTGCATCCTCCTCCCCCACAGAGGATAACTTTTTCCAGAAGCCCCTCAGATGTCCCCTTCCTCCTCACTGAACAGAACCGAGTCCACCAGTGAGTTTATGACCTTGCCCACCTTTCTTGAATGTACTGCCATCCAGAATCTGAAGAAAACTAGGGTTCTGAAAGCAAGGAAGGAGGAGGCGGGAATGACCGTTGGGAACACTGTTGTATATCATATTGCAGGGATAGGAAAGGTCAGTTAGGTCAGTTCCTTCTGAAGGAAACAGAGTCCCGGAGCCTCTGGAAAGGGGAGTCCTAGGCAGCCTGTTTGGTACCAGGTGACTCCCCTCCACAGCTGATTGCACCAGGGGTGAGCAGCTGACCCAAGGCACCCAATTACGGGGCTGAGGAGCTGGACCAATCAGATTGTCTCTCTGCCATGCGGGGTGGGGTGGGGGTGGGGTGTGCAAGCGCGTGCGTGTGCGTGAACCAGGCGAGGGTGAGGCTATTCTCCTTAGGCCTGCTCAGAACGTGGTCTGCGTGAAAGTGAGACGCTCACTCCAGACTGTGACTCTGCATCACTAAGCCCGTTTTTCTTTTGGGGGCAAGTTCTCTAACCCCTCTGAATTCTTCATCTGTAAAATAGGGAAGCAAGTTTGTCTTGTCTTGTAGCTTTTTATAAAGATTACAAGAGTGAGAATATCATAGTAATTGCTCCACCAATGTTAGCCCCGCTTATTTCTCAACGCTCCTAAAGTGGGCGGAAAGGTTGCCTCTTCACTTGGGCTGGCATCAGCGTCACCTGGGCGCTCTGGACAGGTGGTCCTTTGGAGGTAGACACTGCAGATGGTACATGCTGGGTCCTGCCCTGAATTCGGACACACAGAGAGCTCCAATTTCTGCAGCAATCACTCAATGGCCAGGTGCGTTATGGTCCACACTGGACAATGAAGACGTTATGCGGGTGGGGTTGCTGCCATTTGCAGGCACAAGTGCCCAGGGTTCCAGTTCTGGAAGTGGGTTCCACGAAGCTGGACTTCTTCTCAGCACCATGCCTCCCTAGGGGTATACAAGAGCGCTGGTCCCACGGAAAGTGTTTGACACCGACTCATCATGACTTACCAGCTCTGATACTTCTATGGATGGGAGTAGCTGTGGATTGCTGTGGAAATGCTCGAAACCATGCGGTCGGTTTGGCCAAATCATATTCCACCCTTGCTGTCGCTGTCTGAATGGGAAGTTCATTCCATATGTGGTTTCCCCAGCCTTCCCGGCCAGTGTGCTGGGAAGTCGCTGTGGCTCCTTCTATCAGGAGGCCGGGCCTCTGGGATTTCCCACAGTGGAGGGTGCTGGAGGATGAGGGCAGATGATTACGAAGTGGGTGGAAGCCGAGATGCCGTGTGCGGCCTGGCTGTGCTCCCTGGAGCGTGGATGCGCATGGAGTGCCCGCTGCCCACGCCTGCAGACCTGGGGCCACAGGCCTCACTCGCCCTTCAGGCAGCTCTGCCCTGGCCCGCGGAGTCCAGGCCGTCGCCCTCACGTTTTTACAAAAAGATTTGGTCAGTTGCCATGGGGGTTTCAGATCAGCATCATTTCCCTCTAAAAATCAAATTTACTTAAATTTGATTGGTGTTGCATTGAAACGGACAGTTCCAGTGAAAACTATTGTGAGGAAACTCAGGAGAATCTATCTGCTTATCCAAGCACTCCTGCTGCTTTTTTGTGCCTTACAACTGCTCCGGTCTTAGTGCACCACGCACTCAGTTATCCTTCTAGAAACAAAACCGTGTCTCTGTTCAGTGGTTTGGGTGAAGGAGGGATGGGGCAGGAGCCCTCAGGCACAGAAGCGGTTTGTTGGGAGAGACTTGCTGACAGTGCACAGGGTTGATCCGATTTGGACCAAACTGGCCCGTGTGGCAGACAGGTGAAAGGAAGACCACCCAGGAGGCCTGCCACGGGGCTGTGGTCACGGGCGCCTTCCTGGACCACGTCTGTTTGTCCTGGCCGGGCTCGGCCTCCAGCCCCTGCCCCTCCAGCCGTGCTCCATCTGCCTCTGCAAGCCCTGCCACGACCAGGTTCCCTTGTTTAAAAACCCTCCTGTGTGGTTTCCTGTGTGAAAACCTTCTCGTTCCCAGCCAGGCTAGTCTCCGGGCTCTTTGACCCCCCACCCCAGCCGAGCAGGCATCCTGCCTCTGCTCACTCCGTTCCCGAGCGGGACCCCCCAGACTGCAGCAGCTCACTCCCCCCTCAGCCAGCTCTTCCTGGGAGCAGGCGCCTCCTTAGCCGGAGTGGGGCTCTGTCTCCCAGTGGCCCTCATGTTCTGACCATCTCTGGGCCCTCTGGGCTGTGTCACCAAGTCCCCTCTAGGCTCCTGCAATAACTTCTGACACCGCCCGCCTGCGCCAGTGCAGAGTTCCCGGGTCTGGAGCCCTATCCCCGTGAGACTGCCCTCACTTTAGACGCCAGCCCCAAGGTCAGGGGGTCCCTGGCTACCTGCATTTCTGGCCAGCTGGCTACAAATATGGGGACCCACTGCCCCCTCAGGCTTGACAGTCACTAGAACGACTTGCAGAACTCAGGAAAGTGCCACACTCGCCGTTTGTTTTATTCTAGCAGAAAGGATACAAATAAGAAGAGACACAGAGGGCGAGATCTGGGAGGGTCGTCAAACGCATAGTGGAGTCAGGGCTTGTCACCCTCTTGGCACGTCAATGTGTGTTACCGACAGGGAAGCTTGCCCGAGCTTCAGCATCCAGAGTTTTTTATTGGGGCTCATTACAGAGGCTTGAGTCATGGAATCCAGGACCATGGGGTTGAATTCCACCTCCAGCTCCCTTCTCCGGAGGTCAGGTTGATATTCTGTGGCTCAAAGCTCCAAGCTCCTAATCACGTGGTGATTTCTGACGTGGCCTGTCCCAAAGACCTCTGGGGTAGCCAGCCCCCTCCCCCAAGATGATCATCTCAGTCACCTATGGAGAAAAGTCTGGGGCCCACCATGGATAACAAACACCCTCCTATCCCGGGAAATTCCAAAGATTTAGAGGGTGCCTCCAGGATCTTTATTATAAGCCCCTTCCCCAGGAGGCCCCTGCAGCTAGCTCAGGCAGAGAGCTAGACCTCCCAGAGCTGCCTTCCCCCACCAAGCTTCCCAGCTTATATTCTGCCCAACAAGCCTGAAAGCCACGACCCTTTCCCAGCAGTCTTCACCGTGACCGGCTGGAGAGAACATATTGGAATCTGGGGGGCAGGAGGCCTGGAGGGTAGAATTGCCCTCCACCTTGGCACATCTTGGGCTATGACCCTTCCCCTCTTATGGTAGCTCACTGCTCTGCAGAGCAAGCTCCCTTCCTCCCAGCCCTGTCATCTTCTGCTCCTAGGACAATGGCCATGGCCGTCTGCTCCTGGTGCATCAAATTTCAATCTGCCTCTTTTCCTTTGTGGCTCATGGCAGACGCTGGGTTGAGACCCCAGGCAGCAGACTCTGAGATGAGGTGTCAGGTGGAGGATGTTCACTGGGAACTGCTGTGCCATCCATGCCCGTGAGCTGGAGGGAAAGCAAGCAGGGGTGGCAGACAGGGCAGCTGCACTGAGCACAGCCTCAGCAAGCAACCCCACGGGGGGGCTCTGAAGCTCTCAGGGCCCTCGAGCGTTATCCTGAGCCGGCCTCCGTGTCCATAGGTCACTGGAGGTGGGCCGCCCCTTTCTGTGACCTTGAGTGAGGCAGCTCTGGGCAGCTGCGGGCCCCGCCCCCCCCCCCCCCCCCCCCGCAGAGGCTGACTGCACTCTCAGTGGTGGGGGCAGAAAGTCCGTCATTGAGGACCACCACCATGCGGGGGCTGGCTGGGCATGAGGGCTGGGGGGGACAGGGCTTGTTCCCATCGTCACTCTGCTGTCGAGGCAGCCTGAGATACCTTTGCCTGCTGGAGGCCACAACACGCACTGAACTTACTGTTGGCGAGAAGCGTGGCGCCCCATCTGGGGCTGGGCTGCTGGGCTTTGAGGCTGCAGAGTGGGTGTCCACCTCTGTCCGGTCATGTTCCACCTTGTTAGATCTGGCTCCGCGCTCCGGGCTGTGGAGATTCTGCTTGGATCCTGACTCTCCTAAGACGTGGGCCCTGTCTCTGCCAGCTCCTGGCCTTCCGCCGTTTGCCAAAGCAGCTGCTGCCTCTCCACCCACACCTGCCACACGGCTTCTCCTGGCAGCTTGGCCCCAGCTGGGGAGGCTGCTGTTTGCCGAGACCCAGGTGCTCTGGGAGGAGCTTCACAGTCAGCAGTTTAGCCAAGGGCTTGGGCTTGGACTTGAATCTTAGTTGCCCATTGGATTTTTGGGTGACCTTGGACATGTCACTTATCCTCTCCCTGTGCCTCAGTTTCCTTATCTGTAAAGTGGAGTAATAGCTGTCCTTACCTCCTAGGGTAGGGCGAGAAGAATGGGAGGTCTAACTTAGGGAGCAGCAGGGAGGTGGGGAAAGGGGCAGGGCTGCCTTGGAGCCCACCCCGGTGCTCCCTGCTGGGGCTTAAAATACTCTCAGCTGGAACCACCTGTTGGCTCCATGGTTTCAAACATGGGCTTGGGACTTTTTTCCTACTCGCTGTTTTTCATGCAAAATGATCCCTTGAGGGACAAGGCTAATGAAAGCCTGCCAGGGGCTATTTTATTTGCCCTCTGATTATCTACCCATCCTCATTAGCAAGGCAGAAACAACTTGGGGTTTGGAATTAGAGGCTTGCGTTTCAAGACGTGGACTTAGCATTTACTCAATGTGTGACTTTGACGTCTCTTCTCTGGAGCCTCAGTTTCCTCATTTGTACGGTTCCTACGCTCCAGGACTGTGAGGTGATTACATGAGACAACAGATGCGGCTGTGCTCTGCCAGCCATAAAACTTCAGGGAAACGTTGGTGATGGTAAACAGCCACGGGGTGCCGGCCCCTCTCTGCCCGCAGGAGAGGGTCTCTTTATGGCCAGGAGCTGGGTGGGCGTGAGGCAGGCTGCCTCCGTGCCAGTAGTCCCCTCTCCCTTGCTTTGGGCTGGGAGCTGGCTCTTCTGCCTGCGTCTCTCTTGGGACCAGCCAGAGCCCTGTGGGCGCCACTCCCTGCAGTGGCATCAGATCTATCCAGGCTGCCCATCTGTTTGGCCCTTGCCTTTGGACTGCCAACCTTCGTTTCAACAGAGCCTCTAGAACCCAGCTGGCAGGCAGGCTTGCTGGAATTGGTCTCTCTGGGAATCGGGAAGCATGTGGCCAGGTAATTACCGGGCAGGTGGGGGAGGCTCTGGGCTGGAAACTGGATGCCCCCAACTTAGAGGGGGGAAGCTGCATGATGAAAGCAGGCCCTGTAGGGCTTGGGGCCTGGCATGCAGCCGGCCCCCGAGTAGTTTTTGTTGAGTGGTGATTGTGGACAGGTGAGGGGCATAGGGCTTGTGTCTATGCACACCTTCCAGAGGCCTGCCCTGAGGCCCCCGCCCCCGTGCTCGGGAGCTCGTGTCTGCTGTGTGCTAAGCGCTGTGGTCGACGCCGCACGAGGCACCTTGGAGCAGGAGGTGGGCACCTGCGCTGGCCTCCTAGGAGATTGGGGGGTGACTAGAAGCAACCAAATGAAGGAAGGTGGAGTGGCCTTGCAGGGAGGAGGAGCAGAACAAGTGACACCAGGTCTACACGACAGTGTACATGGCAAGATGGGGTGGGTGGGTGGGAGAGCGTGGCGGGTCTCCCCGTGAGTTATGGGGCACTAATAAAGCGGTTAAAGAGGGGAGGTGACACAGCCAGATTTGTGCTTTAGAAGGCAGTCCCGGTGACATGTGGACAGTGTGCAGGGAGACAGGACCAGGCTGGGGCACCAGGAGGAGGGGTGACCCTGTCCAGGTGAAAGGTAAAAGTGCTGGAATCAGGTCGATGGGAGGAGGTGCAGGGGAGGGGGCCCAGGCCCAGGCGTTAGGGCGCAGAACTGTCTGGGTGTGGTGGCCTGTTCGCTGTAGGAAGGAGGGAGAGGCTGAGTCTGGGGCAATTTGCACTTGGGGTTTCTGGGTAAGGTAAGGGGACGTGGTGGAGCTGCTGGTCGCCAAGCTGGAGATAGTGACAGGCTCAGGATTGGACAAATTGAAATTGTGTGTCTGAGGTGTCCTGTGGACTATGGTGACGTCCAACCACCGTCCGGCCAGGCACAGAGGGGTTCAGGAGGAAGTGTTGGGGTAACTCAACACAGTGGTGGGGTCGAGCTTGGGATGGGGAAATAGAGTGGACCAGACGGTGCTTCTGGAGAGTGGGGGCACCACCAACCCCTGGGGAGGGAGGGCAAGCTTGGGACCAGGTCTCGAAGCAAAGCTCAGCGGGGCCGGACCTGGGGCTCCGGGTCCAGGGGCCCACATGTCTCCACCTGCCCACTGGTCTCCACCTGGGCATGGCCCCAGGGCCTGGGGAGGTGTTGGGATGGTTTGGTGAAGTCATGTTCGAGGCAGGTGTGGGCCTCTGTTCCACCAGGACACCGTTTCCTGAAGCCACTTAGCACTTGTTTTCCCAAAGGTCTCTAAATGAAGCTCCTCACTGCCTGGCCAAGCCACAAAGCCCAATACTTAGCTCCATGAAAACTGCTATGGGGCGAGGCCTCCCAGCCTGGCGAAGCGGGTCAATTAATCTTTCCTTTGCCGCTTGTCACCACCTTTCTCACAGGGAAAGGGACCCTGGAGGGGAGCAGACCTGACCCCAAGCTTTTGCTGGGAGTGAGTTTATCGTCCTGGTCCCCCCCCCCCCGGGAGCTCAGCTGGGGAGGGGAAGGGAGACAGGAGGAGGAAGTGGCGCTGAGCTCATGCCAGTGACACCGCCAGTGCCTTCCCATCTCGGGGGAGTCTTCCCAAGGCAGGTGGAGCCCCAGCCCTGCCACACCCAGGTCCCGTACCCCTGGGCCAGTCGCTTCGCAGGGGCTCGGGTTTCTTATCTGGAAAAGGGATACCCCTTTCCTGCCAAGCCCACAGGGCTCCATCCACCCCCCATTTTGCACCCGCCCTGGCCAGGGGTGGGCAGGGGTCAGGGTGGGCAGTGGTGCAATGCCACCCAGCAACAGAAGACGTGGATGTAGTGGCCAGGACATGGGGTCCTAAGGGGGAGGCCATGTGGGAGGGAGCTCCTAACCCCCGTATTCCCCCCAGAACCACAGGTGACTGGGCAATGAACAGGGTTTTGGATTCTACCTGCACAGGCATGGAGCCCCTATTGCCTGTCTCTGTCTGCCTTCCTGCTCGTGTTTGGCAGGGTTTGCTTTGGGGAAGCGTTTACAGCCCATTAAAAGATCAAATGTTGGGAGATGATGATTTGAGGCATTGGAAAATGTTTTCCAATTGACAGCTCATGGTAGTTCATCTCAAAGAGAATCACACTGCTCTCTCTTTGGGGAGACGCGCACAGAGGGCTGGGGGTGGCTGGGTGGGAGGCAGGAGTCGGGGTTGATGCTGGGTGGATGGGGAGGCTCCCCATGAGCTTGTCTGTGAGTTCTGTTCACTGCAGCTTTGCCTCTTGGAGGGTTGGCGGGGTGGGTGGAGGGTGGGGAAAGGGCGTCAGAGAATTCAGTTATCTGGCCTTGGGACCCAGGCATCCACCCCTTCGGGCAGGTGAATCCCATGCCTGACTCTTCCTTTTAAAACTTGTATCATGGTAATATATATAATGTTATGCTATATATATAAGCATGAAATTTGCCATTTTCACTCTTTTTAAGTGGCATTCAGTGGCACTGGCTGCATTTGCCTGTTGTACTGCCATTACCGCCATCCATTACCAAAACCTTTTCAATTGCCCCCAACAGAAACTCTGTCCTCATTAAGCGGTAATGCCCCATTCCCTCCTTGGCCCCAACCCCTGGTAACCTCTCATCTCCTTTCTGTGTCTCTTAATTTGCTTGTTCTAGAGATTTCTTAGGAGTGTAGCCATACAGTGCTTTTCCTTTTGAGTCCGGCTCCTTTCGCTGAGCATAATGAATGCCGTTAAGGGCCCCTCGTGGTGTCTCCTGCATCAGAACTTCATTCCTTTTCACAGTTGAATAATTTTCCATTATATATGGATAGACCATGCTTTGTCCATCCATCTGCCCATGCCCTTTGGCTGTCGTGGCAATGCTGCTGTGAGCACTTGAGTCCTTGCTCGGTGCCCGATTCTTGACACCTGCAGGGACAGGGCCTGGGACCCACCTGTCCAGCTCCTTTTGACTGGGGTCGCCCATCCACACCCTCTGACAGTCACCTCTGGGTCCCTCCCCTGCTGCCCAGCTGCTCTCACCCTTTGCCCCAGTCTCCTCCCCTGCAGGCTTTGGGCTGAGCTTTCCTCCTTCTAGTCCCTTCCATCTACTTTCTGCCTCTCAAGGATTCCTCAGAATCTCTGGCCTGCTGCTTCTCACTTGCCAGTTAGGGACTTATTTTTAGACCTTAAAACTCCAGGGTGTGGGCGGTGCAAAGGGGAGATGGGAACGTGTGCCCATCTGCCATCTTGATCCAGCCCTCTTGTTAATGTCATTCGCCTCTGTTCCCTCCTCTGCCTCCCCCTGCCGCTGCCCAGCTCAGGCTACTCACCTCTTCTCTGGACTTCAGCTGCCTAACAGGCCTCCCTGTCTTCGTCTCTCCCAGCCATTCTGTCCTACACTCTGCAGCTGGAGGGACTTTTCTAAAATCAAATCCATCCGAGTCATTCCCCTGCTCAGAATCCTTCAATGGCTCCCACTGACGTCGTGAAAAATCCCACCACTAGGCTGGCAGGTAACGTGCCTCTCCTGGCTCCTGCCCTTCCCCTGGCAGCTCCCTGGGCGTGCCACGGGCACTCTCAACTTGCCTTTGCTCACGCTGTTCTCTCCTTGGCTAACGCACCCACTGCTCTGGCCCCCCTGCGTTTGGTCAGCTCCCCTTATCTTTCACCACGCAGTGTTTGGCTTTTCTTTGGACCTGCTGGGTTGGGTGCCCCTCTCAGCTCCCATAGCCCCCCTGGGCTCATCACGTGGTGTACTGTTACCCCATGTTCCCATGGATCTGTTTTCCTCACCAGAGTTGGGTTCCTGGTGGCAGAGGTTGAGGCTTTGTCACTGATTCCACAGGGAGTGTTTGATGATCAACTGACTGGTGAACTGAAATGATGCCAAAATGTGGTGGCCTAGGGGCATGTGTTCTCTCCCTTCCTCCATCAGATGAGAAAGAGGGTCTCAGTAGGCCCCTTCCTCAAGAGAATGAGGCCCAGGTTTGTGGCACAGCCTTCTGACCTGCAGCTGGTGCCTCCAGGAACAGGCAAGAGCGGATGTGACTGTTCTTCTCCCCACAGGCACTGGTGCCATCACACGGTCACACGGACGGTGTCCTGCCAGGTGCAGAATGGCTCAGAGACGGTGGTCCAGCGCGTGTACCAGAGCTGCCGGTGGCCCGGGCCCTGCGCCAACCTCGTGAGGTAACGGCCGGGTTGACACTTGGAAACAAGACTTAAATGTGCATTTATTGAGCACCGTCTGTGTACAGAGCATGGCAGGGGGTGTAAGTGTGTGTGTAAAGATGAAAGGGACAGGACCTCGCAGTGCAGTGGGGGGGGCAGTTGGGCAGAGGAGCTTCTTGCTTAGGGAGTGGGTGAGGAGCAGAGGGGGAGGGAAGCTGAGTGGGGGGCGATACTGAGGAGGGAAGCAGCCGGCCTCAGGGCTCCAGACCGGGCTCCAGACCAGGATATGGGCTGTGGCTCCCAGGGCAGCCCTGCGCCCAGCTCTACCCTCTCTGGCCTCCAGGGGCCTCAGCTCCCCCAGAGAGGGGCCTCAGTGCTACCAGGCTTCTGGTACTCTGAGACCCCCTTGCCTCCCTCCCCTTCCTCTCCTCCTCCAGGCCCTGCTCCAGCCCCAGGGACCGGCTTCCCCGCCCCCATCCCACCAGTCAAGCCCTGGACCTCTGCCTCAGGGGCCCTTCCCCATCTCTGCCTGGGGTCGTCCTCCTCAAACTCCCTAAGAGAGCATTTGTCCCCACCTCTAGCAGGACATTTGTACATGGGGACATGGTAAACTAGGGATGTTTTCATCACCAAAGGTGGAGACTGAACCTATGAGCCAGGGCCTATGCCTCTGCCCCCCTCACAGCACCCCCTTTTGGGCTCCCCAATGGAGCTGACGCCCAGAACCTGCCTGTGGCGTGAGTGGAGGCGGTCGAGATTCTGGTCCTGGGCCGCTGGCCACTGCTGGCCATGGCTTTTTTGTTTCTGTTTCTGTTTTTCAGTTTTCTAGATTTGCTTTCTGTCCTTTGTTGTTGTTATCGTTATGGTGAAGAAAATAATACATCCTTACTCTAAAAATAATCCAAACATTATAGAACCGAATGAGGGAGAAAATGAGCCTTCCTGTCCCCAACTTCATCCTCATTCCAGACTTTTTCCTCCACTGATATATGTGGCAAAGATTGGATGGTGCTCTTATGTTCTGCACGTGCTTTCCCCCGAGGACAGCGTTTCACAGTCAGCTCCAGTGCAGCCACCTCACTTTTAACAGCTGTCTAGTATTCCATTGTAGGAAAGGATCATTCATTTCCCAAGCTCTCAGTCGATGCGTCTTCAAGTGGTTTCCTAGTTTTTGCTATTACAAACTGTGCTTCATTGAGCATCGTGATACCTAGTTTTTAAATCTTGCACACGTGCTTTTATAGAGCTCATTCTGCAAGGGGGATGGCCGTTAGGGGAATGTCCGTTTTCCATTTTAATAGAAAGGGCTGCTCTTGAGTGTTGTGCTAGAGGAAGGGCCAGTGGGTTTGTAATGAAAGGTGTTAGCGCCCCCTCCCCTTCCTTTGTCCTCAGGGGGACAGCGACCCTTCTTGTCCCTTCCTCAAAATGCCCCCAGGAGTTGAATTCCAAGACCCTCCTGCCCTTCCGGTCAGCAGGGAGCTTCAGAGGACGAGGTCATGGCCTCGTGCTCCTGCGAAGGAAACTGGCTGGGATTGGCGACAGGGTGGACTTCGGCTCTGCGGTGGGTGGGGGCTGCTGGCCAGGCCTCACTTCTGTCTCACAATTCAGACCCCACCAGTGTTACCTTCCTACGAGGAAAGATTTCTTTTCAGGACATAGAATTTGACTTACGTGAACGAATCTCAACCTCAGAGTTGAGGTCTAAACACGAAGAGTTATGAATCTCTGACTTATTTTTCTTCTCTACAGATATTAGCCAAATTGGACTTTAGCCACAAACCCATTATCAGTGTGTTGGAGGCAAACCACTGGGGGGGTGGGTTATATTGGGCTTTAGAAAATGAGCCGATGGGGTTCCCATTACTGAAAAGCCTCGGAAGGAAGGGGATGGTGGGCTGGCTCTCTTAAAACACAGTGACAAGTTGAGATGTTTAGACTTTCTGGATACAATAACGCACCTTTAAGAAAAGCTGCACAAGCCAACTTCTGAATCACCGACCTCAACCGACAGATTTTCAAATGATTGTTATTTTTCACGCTGGCACAGTGTCTCAGAAGCGTTGGGTCTTCCCTGTGGGGTTTGCTGGGCTTTCCCTCAATGGGGGTTAGAAGCCGAGAACAGAAAGTGAGAGCAAACATTCAGTAGTCAGGAGCCTTTCCTTTGCCTTCGAAATTTAGCTCGCAAGAAACTTGTGGATTAAAACTCAGTCCCCCTCCTTTCAGAAGACATCCTTATTTCTAATCTTATTCATCAACATGATTGCTATTATAATTATTCATTTTTTGTTTTATTTAACAGTTAAATCATGCCACTGAGGCTTTTTATGATGACTCGGGGGAAAGATTGCTGGCAGTTCAAACGTGGGACTATTCTTATTTGCTAAGGAGGGAGAGGTGAATATGCTTTCCTTTCCCACCAGTAACTCATAATGGAACTTGAATGGGGGTCCACCCTCCCCAACTCCCGTGCATCTCCCAGGGATGCCTGTGGGCTCGGGGCTGCTGGCTGGGCAGGGAGAGGGAGGATGGCTGGTTAAGGTGCTGCTTGTTGCCAGTTCCCGGGTGGCCTGGGAACCACGTGCATTCTCGTCTCGGGCCCCAGTTGTGCTGCTTTTGCACAGGAGTGGCGACGCACATTTGTCGCAGCCACCTCACTGTCTCCCTGCTCCACCTTGGCCTGCCTCCAGTTCCTTCTCCCTGCAGTAGCTGGAGGGGCCTTTTAAAATCCTAAGTCAGGTCGTGTCACCCCCTTTTCCAAACCTTCTGGGAGCTTCCATCCCACTTAAAGTCCATGCCCCTCTCTGCGGCTGGCCAAGGTCCCCTTCCTGACCCCGTAGCCTCTCTGTGCCTCCAGCACACTGGCTCCTTCCCTCCTGGGGCCTTGACCTTTGCTGGCCCTTCTGCCTGGAGGCTGGAACAGCTGGGTGCCTTCACCTGATTCAGGTGTCTGCTCAAATGGCCCTTCCCCGGCCCACCTGCTGCTCTCCAGCACCTTACCTTGCCTTTTTTTTTTTAACAATTTATTGAAGTATATCGTTCATACATGAACATACATAAACTATAATCGTTCAGTAAACCTTGTGAACTTACAAAAAAAACCATACATAACATCATACACGGCTCCCACACATCACTCCCCCACAAATACTTTGCCTTGTTGTGAAACATTTGTTAACAAATTATGAAAGAGCATTGTCAAAGTATTACTGCTAACTATAGTCTGTATCTTACTCCCCTATACTTTTTTTTTTAAGGATACATTTATTTATTTATTTATTTATTTATTTATTTATTTATTTATTTATCTATTTACTTTTATCCATTTTTACTGCCCCCCCTCCCATTTTTGCTGTTTTTTGTGCCTATTCGCTGGGCAATTCTCTGTGTCTGTTTCCTGCCCTCTCTTCTCATCCTTCTCCTACTGTCTTCACCGGGACTCGATCCTGGGAACCTCTGATATGGGAGAGGGGTGTCCTATCACCTGTGCCACCATAGTTCCTGGTTTTTCGGTGCATCTCGTCTTGCCTCTCCCTTGTGTCACTCTGTTACATCATCATCTTGCTGCATGGCTCGGCGGGTGTGCCTGCCTAACACAGTGTGTGACACAGGGTGTGACAGGGCCTGACAGCGCACCCACACGCGGGGCCTGGCAGCACACCTGCTCAAGGGGCCTGGCAGCCCATGCGCCTTCTATATTTTTCTTTATTTTTACCAGGAGGTCCTGGAGATCAAACCCAGATCCCTCCATATGGGAGTCGGATGCCCACCATTTGAGCCACATCTGCCCCCTTACCTTGCTTTTATTCTTTGCGCTTGGTCAGTGTACTGCTTGTGGGCTGTCCAGCCACCCCACCAGTGTGGAAGCCCTCACAGGGCGGGGACCGTCCCCTTCCCTGCTGTGCCCCAGGCCTGGCATGCAGGTGCAGGTGCTCCAGAGATGTCACTTGAATCCATTGTTAGATGTCGGAGGATGACATGAGGTCAGAGATGTCAGGATGCTTTGAATTCATGCAAAGTGGGTGCCTGTTGATGAAGTGTGGACGCAGATCAACTCCTTAACCTTATAGACAGAGGCACAGAAGTCAGAGTGACTTGCCCAAGGCCACCAGGTGAACTGGTCATGTTAGTCATGGAGAGTTTTTGACTCTGGCCCCGCTGGTGTGCTCCTGAGGTTTCGAGGCCCAGCTCCTGGCATCCACCAACCAAGCCCTTGTTGACCTCCTCTTGTGTGCAGGTCCCTGGGAGGCCCTGGGGAGACTGTGCTGTGAGAATCCAGACCAGCTCCCGACTCAGGTTGCTCACCATCTCGTGGGGGGTGGGGGGCAGACGTTAAAGCATGGCAGAAATGGGTGCACGGTTATAACTATCAGTGGTGCTATGAGACCGTACCTGTTGGGAGAGGGGGTTTACCAAGGTAAGAAAAAGCTCAGGTGGCATAGCCCTGCCCACTGTGGCTATTATGCTTTTTAGCATAATTCAGCTTCATTTTTTGTAGGTAATTTAGCAGACTTTTGCAGTTTTCTTAGGAGTCTGAATGGTGCAGGAGTTTGTGGGCTTGGCTGATACTCTGAGCAGAGCCTCAGGTGGGAGGTGCTTGGAGGTTCCCAAGAGGACTTTGAGGCAGGGACTCTGTCTTGTGCACCCATTTCCCCATGTGTCACAGTGTCTTGTGCTGTAAGCAATAGATGACATTCCCCAAAGAGGTTTCAATAATGGTAATCTATGAATCTCACAATTCTGGGAGAGGCAGTTTCAGGTTGAAACACCAATGTGCTCAAGACCCTGGGATCCATTGTTTTCACTCTCCACCAGCCCCCAGTATGTCTGCTGTGTTGTTCCTCAGGTCACAAAAGGGTGGCAACAGCTCCAGACATCGAGTCTCACACAAACATGTACCAAAAAAAAAAAAAAAAAAGGAGGAAAGGGGGTGGGGCACAGCTTTCTCCTATCAGAAAGGACAGTCTTTTTTCCAGAATCCCAACAGACTACCTCCGATGTCTCATTGGTCAGGATTGTGTCCTCTGAACCTCAGTTTCCCCAACTCTAAAACGGAGGTGCTAGAATGCTGCCTCCTGAGGTTGTTGGAGAAGGAATGAGGCTTGAAGGTGAAAGTCCTGCACAGAGCCTGCCTCGTAAGAAGTGCCCTGAGAGGCTGAGCCCCTGCTGAGCTACCAAGGGAATCAGATCCTAGGCACATTGTACCCAAGCAGCTCCCGGTGATGGGTCAGACCCGAGCCATGCTCTGCGTGTGCATTTCTCACTCTGAGGTTAGGGTGGCAAAACTCCACCTGAGCCTCTGGAGTCCTTCTGTCACAAATCTGGCTGCTCAGCGCATTGCGCCACAGTTCAACCTCAGCCTTTACGGAGAATTTTCCAGATTTCTGTTTCTTGCCTGTGTCCTGTTACCATTTGCTGAAGCTGTGTGGGGCCCAATTCGTGTTCCTTTCATCCTTGGAGACATTTTCCATTTTGTGTTTATCCAGGACTTTTGCAGGGTCAAAAAGATGGTGTCTGATTCCCATGGTTTGATTAATTGTAAACTGCCTCTCCCCGCTCCCCTCTTGCTGCGACCTATTTCTTTCTCTGTCTTACCATCGTTGCAATCTCTAGGGCTTGTGTACATCTTAGACTTCCTGTGGTGACCACAGAACAAAGAGAAAGAGAAAAGCAGATTCGTTCTCCTTGGAGCCGATGCAAATTGGGTATGTGTTGATTGCGACTGATATAGTTTAGCTTGGGCACAAGTGTCCACCAAATGGATCATTCGAGATGAAGAGATGATTTTATTTGAGTAGATATCTGTCAACATCTCACTGGGAAAGGAAGGCACTCTTCCTGCCAGCACGGACAAAAGAAACCCCAGCTTCCCCTTCTCTCTATTCCTGCCCTGTTTCCGTCTTCGTGGCTGTCCCTTGAGTAGAGCAAGGATTTTTTTCCTCTCTGGCCTGGGGACAGTTCACTCTCCATCTCTTTCTCTTCAGGGTGTCTTGGTCACTTTTGTTCTATGCATGTCATCTCCGTGCTGTCTTTTGTCTGTTTTCCTGGCCTGTGATGGGGTTTGGAGGTAGCAGAGCCACGTGCTCTTTGTTGTCAAAAAAGACCAGAGTCTGAGCCCAGCTTTTTTACTCGCCAGCGGTGTGACTTTGGGCAAGTTGCTTGAATCCTCTGAGCCGCGTCTCTAAAATGAAGGATTATCAGAACTCCAAGATAGCAAGTGCTGATTTAGTGCGGCACACGTGGTCTGGAGAAATGTTAATGGCTGTTATTTCCCCTTTGCCCAGTGGGGTCCTTCTTTGCTTTTAAGGCACAGCTGAAGAAATCTGTGAAATCGTAGCCTGAGCCTCCCCAGGCAGAATTGATAAGCCCTTCAATTATCTACCCCCCAGATCTTGTTTGTCCTCTAATAGAGCAAACTGGGCTTATTTTAGTCCATTGTCTGTCTGTCTGTCTGTCTCTCCGGCAAGTCTGTGTCCCTTGACAGTGGGGAAGGACTTCTCTCAGCTGGGTCTCGTGGCTGGAGGTCCTCCATGTCCCAGGGGAATTCGTATTTAACTGAGGGCTCCTGGAGCAGCCTCTCCCAGTCACGTTAGTCCGTGGGCAGAAATGCAGGGAGTCCAGCCAAAAAAGGACAGGATGAAGAAGCTTGGAGAAATCCAAGAGGCATCTATCTTCGTGCTTCTGGTCGTGCCTGAACACAGCGCTAAAGTGGGAGGGTGGCTCCATCCCAACTCCCTGGTGTGGCTGTGACAAAGGTATCAGGCAGGGAGGACACTGGGCCACAGCCAAAAAGCCGGGAGAGAGTCGACTAACTTACATCAACTCCTCAGGCCCAGGGTGGGGAAGGGCAGGAGGGGTGACAGGGGCCTGGGGGCCACATCTGCTGGACGCTGCCTGGGGGAGGAGCCCCGGCTGGCCTGGGGCTGGGGCTGAGTCCAAGGCTGCCTTCTCCCTGGCTGGGTCTCTGAATCTGGGCTCAACCCCAGCAAACCCCTCTCCCCACGTCCATCCCCACTCACCTGGACCAGACTGTCCAGAGGCTTCTCTGACACCCTCCCTTGCAGGTGTGGGGCTATGGGGACCATCCCCTGGGGCAGACATGCTGTGGCCACAGTCCTACTTTCAGAACAAGGCTCTGCCTCCTTACACCTGTTCCTCCTTGGGCTGAATGTAGCTTTGCCTAGAAGCAGGTGGGAGTGATTTGGGGGTGCTAGGAAGCATACCCCTATCCCTACATCCTTAGATAGGGTGCCTGGAGTGCTGTATTCATTTGTTTGCTCCCTCGCTCACTCAACCACACATCTCCTGGTTGTGTGCTAGGTCCTGGCTACACGAGGGCCAGGTTGGCTGCCTGTCTTTAGGGGCCTTGCATTCCAGGGGGAAATAAAGGATGATAAAGGATGATTTCCAAATGGTGTGGGTGGGCCCGCATCACACTGGGGGCTCAGAGCAGGCTCTGGGAGGAGGTGGCATTTGAGCTGAGGCAGAGCCTTGCAGGTGAAGGCAGTGAAGGGCTGAAGCTCAGGCTCAGAGGTGGCCATGGTGGGGGGGATTCTGTGACTCTGGACCCCTGCGTGGGGCTGGGTGGGAGGTGCCCATGGGGGTGGGGATTTGGAGCAGGAGCCCGGGCTCGCAGGTCCCCGGCACTCAGCTAAGACATTTGGGCCTAGCTGGTCGTGCCCCTGGGCTCTGCAGGGCCCAGCCTGGGAGCCCCCAGTTAATTACCTATTTCTCCCCAGTCCAGGTGTGGAGCTTTCCTTCCAGCACACGGCTGATGGCTTCCTTGTCTCTACGGGCTGGGGGCATCTGGGGGCAGGAGTAGGGAGCAGAAAGGAGGGTGGAAGTGGGTGGGAACTCTGTCCCATCCCATTTGTGCCTGGCGGGAGTCCTGCTTGCTCAGGGCTCTGGGTTTTCTGAGAGCAGCAGGATCCACACATGTGCTGTCTGGCATCACCAGGGTCTCTCCTCTGTGAAGCCCCCCCGACAGATGCCCTCACTGTCACATGTGCCCCCGCCTCCCCTGACCCCCAGGCTACTGTGATTTTGTTTTTGATTTAAAAAATTAGCCTTTCATTTTGAAATAATTCCAGACTTACAGAAATTGCAAAACGAGTAGGAAGGATTTCCGTACACTCTTCACTGGGCTTCCCCAAATGTTATCCTGACAGTGAGGAAATGAACACGGAGCACTGTGCTATGGACTCACCTGCTGCCCTTTTCACCAGTGTCCAGTGTCACCCGTTGTCCCACTAAGGGCCTTTTTCTGGTCTAGGACCCAGTCCAAACCCCCGTCTTGTATTTTCCTCCAACCTGGGCCAGTTCCTCAACCTGCCTTTGTCTTTCGTGGCCTTGACCCCTTTGAAAAGGACTGACCGGTTATTTTTTTTAGGATGCCTCTCAATTTAGGTTCAGCTGCTGTTTCCTCATGATTAAACTCAGGTTGTGCACTTTTGGCCAGACAGGAGTGATGTTGTGTCCTTCTCAGCACATGGTATCTGGAGGACCCTCGTGTTAAATATCTTGTTATTAACGCTGTTAACTTGGGTCACCTGGTTGAGGTGTTGCCTCAAGTTTCTCTACGTAGAGTTACAGCTTTTCCTTTTGCATCTAAAAAGCCTCTGTGGGTGTTTACCTTTAGCCTCTGCAGATGTCCTGCTTCTCATCACACTTTGCACATTCCTGGTACGTGAGCAGAGGGAGGGAGAGTCCCATCTGTGGGGTACAGGGAGATGTGCACACCCTGGATTTTTCAGTGCCGAGTGATTCAGTTCGGGGTCCCTCTCGGCGTCCCCCGGCCCCTGGCCACGGCTGGGCAGCTAGAGGCCTCCGAGGCTTTGGGCTTCCTCAGGAGGCCAGTCCTGGAATAATCTGGAGTGGGAGCTGCCCAGGTGCCCACCAGAGACGCTGCCGCATTCCTTCCTGGCCTCAGGCCGCAGTGCTATGATGCTTCTGGGGAAAGCCAGACCCTTTGGGATGAGATTTCACACAGGCTGGGTCTTCACATTTTGGCATCTGACTGGGGACATCTATGTTCAGAAGCAGTCGAGGGGGTGGGGGGGGGGCGGGTGGAGCGAGCACTGGGCTGGGAGTCCCACGACCTGGCTTTCATGTGAGCCCCTGCCCCGACTCTCTTTCCCTGCCTTAGTTTCGGTTTTCTCATCCGCACCCTGGGGATGGCTGCCGATTCCTTTCCCACGGAGCTGGAAGGGTTCCACGAGCTACTCAGCTGTCGCCGGGCCCAGGGCAGGCCCAAGAACGTTTTTCAAGTTGCAGCCGCGCACGGCTCCCTTGTGGGTTCTGTGTTCCAAAACCTCCCCGGCTCCTGCTCTGAGCAGCCACTTCATCTCCATGCAGCGTGATCCTCAGAGGCGGCGCGGCTTCCGCCTGTCTGTCAGCTGGCCCACGTCTGTCTGGACCACGGCCCTGCTGGGTTCTCTGGGGGGTGGGGGGGGGGGCGGGAGGACCAGCAGGTCCCTGGGAGCTACTCAGACAAGGGGTCCAGGCCCATTGCCAGTGGCCAATCATGTTTGCTTTGGGGCTTCCTCTATTTGGGGAGCTCATCGCGATGGTTGGGGCTCGAGGTTGGCTCTGTGATGGTTGAGGATTCAGGCAGAAGAGTCTCTTACCTCTGCTTGGCTTGGGTCCCTGTGGAGCTGGGGGAGCCAGAGCTGATCGTCTGTAACCAGTGAGCCTGCCTGCCCCCCTGGGCTGCAGAGCAGAGACCCTGGGGCAGAGAAGATTCAGACAAGAGGGTCCCTCGCCCTGGGCCCTGCCCTTTAGGGACCCCACTGTGGCCCTCCTCTAACCATGCCCCTGCCAGGGGTAAGGAGTCCACAAAGCCATGGGGACGTGTCCATCTAGAGCCTGCCCCTTTCTTCTAGGCCATTTTCTGCATACCTGGGTACCTGGTATCTCCTCCCCAAACAGCCCCGAGTGGTTTCCATGCCCGCATGGGCCTCTGGCCTGAAGCTACCCTCCCAAGGGGGTCTGTGCCTGTGGGGGGCACACCCTGAGGCCCAAGGGAGGTGAACAGAGGCCATATTTGGGGTGGGGGTGGGGATGGAACGTGGACATGTAGGCGGGATCCACACACATTGTGAGGGACAGAGCTGGGGTAGGCAGAGAAGGGGTGGGGGTGGGTTTAGTGCCAAGGGCTGACTCTTCCCACACTGCCACCTTTGGGCTTGAGGCACCAAGGAATTCCAGAATTCTAACTTTGAACCTGGCCTTGCTGGGCGTTATGCAGGTTTGTTTGTCAAGATAGGAGGAAAAGAACACACATTAAATGTAACAGTTTGTTATTGACTTACATCTTTTAAGTATTTAGACGTATGGTAGGTGGGCTTCCACTTGCACTCTTGGCCTAGGTCCTGCAAATATTAGGGGCGGGCCTGCCTAGGAGGGAAGAGGTCCTGGGCAGGGGTCCACGAGCTCCTGCCTCTCAGCCCCTACCCATCCTGTCTGGGTACAGGAAAGGGAGACCTGGGGAGGCCTGAGGGTGAGGATTGAAGGTCCAGCTCCCAGAACCTCTCCCCTTCAGCTCGTCCCCCATCATCCCTTCACTGGGGACTGGCTCTGTGTTGGTTAGGCAGAGTCTGGGAGCCATCTGGAGTTTCCAGAAGGAGCTCCGTGTCTGTGTGTGTCTGTGTGAGTATGTGTATGTATGTGAGTGTGTGAGTTTTCACCTAACATCTATCCCAGTCCTCAAAAGGATGTGCGTGAATTCCAAAAATACATAAAGTCCAGCAAGAAAAACAAATAACCAGGGAAAACCAAGCCAAGGATAAAATAAAAATGTAGCTAGAGGTGAGTTTTTAAATTCAGCTCTGAGCTTTCTAGTGGCCAAAGCAAAGAGAGAAGCATGGTAAATTACAGGTCTAAGAGAGGAAACAAACCAGAGGCTCTGACGATGCCAACTTTTTCCGGTCCCGAAGCCTGAGAGGAGCTTCTCTTACGGCTCCTCGTGAGAGGTGTGTGTGAGGCTTGGCGGGCATCATAACAACATCAGAGGCCGACTGGCTTTCCTAAAACTCACTGCTGGCATTGCACCAAAGTGAAGTTAGGGAAAAGCAGTTCTTTGAGGGACCAACAGAGTGCCTAAATTGAGTGTCCAGATTTTTTTCCCCCTATAATCTTGCATAGTTTTTTAAACTTTTTATTATAAAATAATTTCAGATGTAAATAAAAGTTATAAAACTAGCACAGAGAGTTCCCATATACCCCTCATCCAGCTTCTTCAAATGTTACCATCTCATGTAATCATAGTACAATGATCAAAACTGAGCTGATAACACTGGCACGGTACTAGGAACTAAAGTAGGGACTTGATTCGCATTTCACCAGTTCTCCCACTTCTGTCCTTTCTCAGCTCTGGAGTCCCACCGCAGTTAGTTGTCATGTCTCCTTACTCTCCTCCACTCTGACAGGTCCTCCATCTTTCCTTGTCTTTCCTAGAAAGTGTCTGACCTTGACACTTTTGAGGGCTATTAATTATTTTCCTAAACGTCCTTCAGCCTGGGTCTGTCTCCTGGTTAGAATGTGATTATGTGTTTTTGGCAAGAGCCCCAATAGAAGTGAAGTTGTGTCCTCCTCACACCTTTTCGGGGGTACGCGTTGCTGGTATGTTGCAAGGTTAACCTTGATCAGTTGGCTAAAATGGGGTCTGCCAGGTTTCTGTACTGTCAAGTCACTGTTTTTCCCTGTGTAATAACAAAAATCTTGGGGGATGCTTTGAGACTATGCAAATATCCTACTTTCTCTCAAACTTCAGCCCACTGATTTTAGCATCCGTCAGTGGAGCTTGCATGGTTACCTCAATTATTTTCATGGTGGTGATTTTCTCTTTCTCTCATTTCTTCTATATTTATTAATTGGGACGCTTTTGAAGGAAGTGTTATCCTTATTTACATTCACATGAGTTCATGGATATTTGCTTTATTCCTTGAGTTATAATCCAGTACTATCATTACTTATATTTTTGGCGGAAATTGTCCCTGCTTTGGCCACTGGGAGCTCTTCCAAGTTGTCCCCTGTGCCCCTTGGACGTGCCTCTAGCATGCGTTGAGCACTTTCTTTGTTTCTTAGTTTTTGGCACCACAAGATGCTCCTGTTTGGGGCTATCCCCCTGCCCCAGCGCTGGAGTCAACCACTTCTCCCAGGACCTCTTGCAGAAAGATGTACAGAAACCAAGATCTGGGCGCTGGAGATGCTCTGTGGTGCCCAGCTTTCAATTGATCTGCCTTGACCCAAAAATGGAATTGCCAGGATTTAGAGGGATAAGTGGCACTGGGTGGTTCCGGGCACCCACGGTGTGCTAGTTCTCACCGGAAACTTCACATAAGGAACAGGTATCAGAATGATCTGAAAACTCAAAGGCATGTTCTCCAACTACCTTCCCGTTCCTCTAAAAATAAGGCAGCCAGGGTGGAACTACCCACTAGGGGGAACTTTGAAGTGTTGGAGGGGGTCCTTGGTTGCCACAATGATTGGAAGCGTGGATGGTAGTTAGAGAGTGGCGGCTACAGATGCTAAAGTTCTGCAGTTCACAGGGCATCGCGTATCTGGAAAAATCATCCCACCCCAAATGCCACATTAATAATCACAGCCCAGGTATTCTTGGTTCTGTCTCTGGATTGAGCCTTTTCTGTGGAGACTTATGTTCCTGGGCAGGATCATTGAGCCCCTTGTGGCTGTGGGTTACATCTGGAGTTGTCATGGAAACAGACCCACAAGTTCATGACAGTGTATACAGTCAGCAGGTGTCCAAGCTACTGCCTCTGTGTCATAGTATGTCAATCTCTCTGAAGACCCAAGGGAGATTGGAACCTCAGGTTTGGTACTGGAAAGTGCTGGGCAATTGATTTGTTTTTATATTGTGGAACATGATGCATCTCACTATTAAAACTATTTTCCTCTTTTGCATTGACTGCTAGGAAGCTCTGAGCCAAATTTGTACCCACCCTTAGCAAGCTCAGTACTTGAAGATATGTAGTTTGTCTACTACTCTTTCCACTACTTTCATCTTATTTTGTTGTTACCTGTTGTATCTATTTTTGCACTTCTTTATATAAAATAAAAGTTTACTAAAAATGCAAAGATAACACATGGTGATTGTTAAAAATCCAAACACTCTGGAAGTTTATGGAATAAAAAGTAAAAGTTCCTCTAAGTAGCTCTACCCTACCCCTCCACAAAAGTTTGTTTTTAATTTTTTACCTAGTATCGTGTGGTATCAGGTGAATAAACAAACAAGGGCTGGTGAGAGCCCAAAGGCTCTGGTTTGCCGCCCCAGGACCCACCTGTGTCAGTATCCTCCTGCCACCTGCTGTCATTCGGTGGAGCGGTCTGGGCTTGGGCCATGGCAGGAAGAAGGGGTTTCTCCATTTCTGCAGAGCTAGATTTGGGAATTGGCATGGCAAAAGCCCCGGTGGGGCTTCCTTTGCAGAGTGTACTGAGGTCAGCACGTTATCCCATTATGTCCTGATGATATTTTTATGACAAAAGTGTGCAGGTGGGGGAAGGGAGGTTGTGGTTGTGGAAACATGAGTATAACAGAATTTGAGTACATTGAAGCCTGTTCAGAATGCACTAAGGGGCTGGCATGTGTCCAAATCCCTTCCTGTGTACCCCCCAGCCCCAAAGAGCCCCAAGAATATCCTTTTCCTTGCACTATTACTGATTCACTCAGCATTTCAGCAAATATTTCTTGAAGGCCCCCTATGTGCTAGGTAGGGAATATGGTAGGGTTTATATTCCAGTCAGGGAGGCGCATGAACAGTGAGTCACAATAACAGATAAACCAGTAGAAATATCCCCAAGTGGTGGGTACAGAAAATTAAAATAGGGTGATGTGACTGAGTGTGACTTGGGGGCTACTTTAGAAGGGGTGAGAGATGATGCTGATGCTGAGCAATGAGTGATGAGAAAGAAACTTCTTTGTGAAGATTGGGGGGAGATAGTTGGTGCAAAGGCCCTGAGGCAGGGAGATATTGGATGAAGGAACAGAGAGCAAGTCAGTGTCCAGGAACAGAGCAGGTGAGGAGGACAGAGTAGGCAGAGACTTGTAAGCCCGATCTTATCGTTATTGATACCAGGATGAGGCTTTGCATTTTATTGTGCATACATTGGGAAGTCACTGAAAGTTTTACGTAGGGGAAAGAAATGACCTGATTTAGGTTGTTTGTTTTTCTTTATAAGAGAAGTTGTGTGTTTACAGAGCAATCATGCATAAAATACAGGATTCCCATATACAACCCTATTAACACCTTCCATTGGTGTGGAACATTGACATTAGAATATTTTTTATAATTGTACTATTAACTATAGTCCATGGTTTAACTTAGGGTTCACTGTTTGAATATTGTAGTCCCATGGATTAAAATTTTTTTTTCTGTCACCATACATACAATATAACATTTCCCCTTTTAATCACATTCAGATATGTATTTCAGTGTTGTTAATTATGTTCACAATGTTGTGTTACCATCATCACCATCCATTACCAAAACATTTCCATCTTTCCAAATAGGAACTCTGTACTTTTTAAGCCTTAACTTCCCATTCCCTATCCCCACCCTGTCCCCTGGTAACCTGTATTCTAGATTCTGACTCGTTATATGCCCAAAATAATTGAAAGTAGATATTTGTACACCGATGCTCATAGTGGCATTATTCACAGTTGCCAAAAGATGGAAGCAACCCAAGTGTCCATCAACCAATGGATGGACCTTGAAGACATCATGTTGAGTGAAATAAACCCAGACACAAAAGGACAGATACTGTATGGCTCTCATTGATTTAAAACAATCAGCATAGGCTGTTTTTAAACTTTTAATTAAACTTTTTATTTTGAGATAATATAGGTTCACAGGCAGTTGTAAGGAATAGTACAGAGAGATCCCCTACGCCCTTTCACCTGTTTTCCCCAGTGCCAGCATTTTGCAAAACTACATACAGTGTCACGACCAGGATGTTGACATCCATCTGTCAATCGGATTGTTATTGACACAGAACATTTCCATCACGGCAAGGATCCCTCATGTTTCCATTTTATAGCCTCACCCACTTCCCTCCCTCCCCTGCCTCCTCCTTAGCCTCTGGCGACCACTAATCTGTTCTCCATTCCTTCAGTTTGTCATTTCAAGACGGTATTATAAATGGAATCATATATGATTCAATCTTTTGGGGTTTGCTTTTTTCACTTAGCATAATTCTCTGCAGCTTCGTCTAGGTTGTTTTGAGTATCAGTAGTTCATGCCTTCTTGTTACTGAGCAGTATTCCTTGGTATGGATGTTCCACGGTTTGTTTAACTATTTACCCACTGAAGGACATCTGGATCGTTTCCTGCTTGGGGCTATTATGAATAAAGCTGCTATATTCTTTTTTCACATCCTTGCCTGCATTCTGTGCCGTCCCTCGTTTATTTTAGCCATTCTCATAGGTGTGTAGTGATAGCTCATTGTGGCTTTAATTTGCATTTCTCTAATGGCTAATGATATTGATACTCTTTTCATGTGCTTATTTGCCGTCTGTCTGTCCTGTCCAGTGAAATCTCTTCATATCTTCTGTCCGTTTTCTAATTGGATTGTTTGTTTGTTTACTGTTGAATATTGAGACTTATCCTTATATTCTAGAATTAGTCTTCCTTCAGATATGTGATTTGAAAATATTTTCCCCCAGTCTGTAGCCTGTCTTTTTATCCTTTTAACAGGATCTTTTGCAGAATAAATTTTTTAATTTTGGTGAAGTCCTTTTTATCAATTTTTCCTTTTGTGGATCATGCTTTTGTTGTCAAGTCTAAGAACTCTTTACCTAGAAATTTTCTCCTAAAAGTTTTTTTTTTTTTTTCCTAACTTTATTTTGTACATTTAATAATTGAAAATATAAACAATTAAAAACTAAAAAGTAAACACAGATGAATAAATATATACATTTCTCAATTAAATGTAATGGATACATATAATTTTTTTTTTTAATCAAACAATATATTACACAATATATTTGGTTCATAGTAACGCATTCATACAGTATTTGTCCTTTTGTGTCTGGCTTGCTTCACTCAACATAATGTCCTCCAGGTTCATCCATGTTGCCATATGCTTTATAACTTCATTTCTTCTTACAGCTGCATAATATTCCATCGTGTGAATAGACCACAGTTGGTTTATCCATTCATCTGTTGATGGACACCTGGGTTGTTTCCAACTTTTGGCAATGGTGGATAATGTGGCTATGAACATCGGTGTGCAGATGTCTGTTCGTGTCACTGCTCTCAGTTCTTCTGGGTTTATACCCAGTAGTGGTATTGCAGGGTCATATGGCAAGTCTATATTCAACTTCTTTAGGAACTGCCAAACAGTCCTCCATAGTGGTTGTACCATCCTGCACTCCCACCAACAGTGAAGAAGTGTTCCCATCTCTCCACATCCTCTCCAGCACTTGTAGTTCTCTGTCTTTTTAATAGTGGCCATTCTGATAGGTGTGAAATGATATCTCTTTGTAGTTTTGATTTGCATTTCCCTAATCATGAGTGATGTTGAGCATTTCTTCCTATGTTTTTTTGCCATTTGTATTTCTTCTTTGGAGAAATGTCTATTCAAGTCTTTGGCCCATTTTTTAATTGGGTCGTTTGTCTTTTTATTGTTGAGTTGTAACATCTTTTTATATATCTTGGATATTAAACCCTTATCAGATATGTGATTTCCAAATATTTTTTTCCCATTAAGTTGGCTGCCATTTCACCCTTCTGACATAGTCCTGTGAGGTGCAAAAGTGTTTAATTTTGAGGAGGTCCCATTTATCTACTTTTTCTTTTGTTGCATATGCTTTGGGTGTAAGGTCCAAGAAACCACCACCTACTTACTACAAGGTCTTGAAGATGTTTCCCTACATTTTCTTCTAGTAGTTTTATGGTCCTGGCTTTTATATTTAGATCTTTGATCCATTTTGAGTTGATTCTTGTATAGGGGGAGAGATAGGGGTCCTCTTTCATTCTTTTGGTTATAGATATCCAGTTCTCCCAACACCATTTGTTGAAGAGACTGTTTTTTCCCATTAGCGTGGGCTTGGTAGGTTTGTCAAAAACCAGTTGACTGTATAGGTGAGGGTATATTTCTGGATTCTCAAATCTATTCCACTGATCTATATGTCTGTCTTTATGCCAGTACCATGCTGTTTTGACCACTGTAGCTTTGTAATATGTTTCAAGGTCAGGCAGTGAAATTCCTCCCACATTGCTCTTCTTTTTTAGAATACTTTTGGCTATTTGAGTGCACTTACCCTTCCAGATGAATTTGGTAATTGCCTTCTCTAATTCTGTAAAGTAAGCTGTTGGGATTTTGATTGGTATTGCATTGAATCTATAAATCAGTTTGGGCAAGATTGACATCTTCACGATGTTTATTCTTCCAATCCATGAACACGGAATGTCTTTCCATT
This sequence comes from Tolypeutes matacus, assembly GCA_026826555.1. NCBI lineage: Eukaryota > Metazoa > Chordata > Mammalia > Cingulata > Chlamyphoridae > Tolypeutes > Tolypeutes matacus. The sequence goes on from JAKSZT010017954.1 coordinate 1,090,273, forward strand.
TGTTTAGGTCTTTTAAAATTTTTTTAGCATTGTTTTGTAGTTTTCTGCATATAGGTCCTTTGGTTAAATTAACTCCTAGGTATTTGAATCTTTTTATTGCTATTGAAAATGGAATTTTCCCCCTGATTTCCATCTCAGGTTATTCAGTACTAGTGTACAAAAACATTACTGATTTCTGCGTGTTGATCTTGTTGTATCCTGCCACTTTGCTGAACTCATTTCAAGTAGCTTTGTCATGGATACTTCAGGATTTTCTAAGCACAGGATCATGTCATCCGCAAACAGTGAGAGTTTTACTTCCTCTTTTCCTATTTGGATGCTTTTAATTTTTTTTTTTTTTTCCTTGTCTAATTGCCCTAGCTAGAACTTCTAGTACAATGCTGAATAACAATGGTGACAGTGGGCATCCTTGTCTTGTTCCTGATCTTAGCAGGAAAGCTTTCAACCTTTTCCCATTGAGTATGATGTTGGCTGTGGGTTTTTCATATATGCCTTTTATCATATTGAGGAATTTTCCTTTTATTCCTTTCTTTTGAAGTATTTTTATCAAAAAAGGATGTTGGATTTTGTCGAATACATTTTCTGCATCTATTGAGATGATCATGTGGCTTTTTTCACTTCAGTTTGTTAATGTGGTGTATTACATTGATTGATTTTCTTATGTTGAACCAGCCTTGCATGCCAGGAATAAATCCCACTTGGTCGTGATATATAAATCTTTTGATATGCTGTTGGATTCGATTTGCAAGTATTTTGTTGAGAATTTTTGCATCTATGTACATGAGAAAGATTGGTCTGTAATTTTCTTTTCTTGTGGAATCTTTATGTGGCTTTGGTATTAGGGTGATGTTGGCTTCATAAAATGTGTTGGGTAATTTTCCATCCTCTTCAATTTTTTGGAAGAGTTTAAACAGGATTGGAGTTAAGTCTTTTAGAAATGCTTGGTAGAATTCACCTGTGAAGCCATCTGGTCCTGGACTTTTCTTTGCTGGGAGATTTTTGATGATGGATTCAATCTCCTTAATTGTGATTGGTTTGTTAAGTTCTTGTATTTCTTGTTGTGTCAGTGTTGGTTGGTTATGAGTTTCTAGAAATTTGTCCATTTTATCCAGGTTGTCTAGTTTGTTGGCATATAGTTTCTCATAATATCCTCTTATGATTCTTTTTATTTCTGTGAGGTCATTTGTAATTTCCCCCCTTTCATTTCTGATTGTATTTATTTGCATCTTCTCTCTTTTTTTATTTGTTAGTCTAGCGAGGGGTTTGTCAATTTTATTGATCTTCTTAAAGAACCAGCTTTTGGTTTTGTTGATTTTCTCTATTGTCTTTCTGTTTTCATTTTCATTTAATTCTGCTCTAATCTTTATTATTTCTTTCCTTCTTTTTGCTTTGGGACTGGTTTGCTGTTCTTTATCTAGTTTCTCAAGTTGTTCAGTTAAATCTTTGAGTTTAGCTCTTTCTTGTTTTTTAATATAGGCATTTAGGGCTATAAATTTCCCTCTCAAGACTGCCTTTGCTGTATTCCATAAGTTTTGATACGTTGTGTTCTCATTTTCATTTGTCTCAATATATTTACTGATTTCACTTGCAATTTCTTCTTTGACCCACTGAATATTTAGGAGTGTATTGTTCAGTCTCCACACATTTGCAAATTTACTTTTTCTGGTCTGTTATTGATTTCTAGTTTCATTCCATTATGATCTGAGAAGGTGCTTTGTATAATTTCAATCTTTTTTTTTTTTAAAGATTTTATTTATTTATTCATTTAACCCCCCCTTGCTGCTTGTGCTCGCTGGGTCAGCTAACCACGCCGTGCGGGCGGGCTTGCCTTCACCAAGAGGCCCCGGGAACCGAACCCGGGGCCTCCCATATGGCAAACGGGAGCCCTACTGATCGAGCCACAGCTGCTTCCAAATTTCAATCTTTTTATAACCGTCCATATATGAAATGCAGATTGAGAGCTGTATTGTGACCTAACATGTGGTCTATCCTGGAGAAAGATTCATGGGCACTTGAGAAGAATGTATAACCCGCTGAGTTTGGATGCAGTGTTCTGTATATGTCTGTTAGGTCTAACTTGTTTATCATATTGTCCAAGTTCTCTGTTTCCTTGTTGATCTTCTGTCTAGTTGTTCTATCTAATGATGTGAGAAGGGTGTTGAAGTCTCCAACAATTATTGTAGAAATGTCTATTCCTCCCTTCAGTTTTGCCAGAGTTTGTCTCACATATTTTGGGGCACCCTGGTTAGGTGCGTAGATATTTATGACTGTTATATCTTCCTGGAGGATCGTCTCTTTTATTAATATATAATGGCCTTCTGCATCTCATCACTTTTTTGCATTTGAAGTCTGTTTTGTCTGATATTAGTATAGCTACCCCTGCTCTTTTCTGTTTACTATTCGCGTGGAGTATCTTTTTCCAACCTTTTACTTTCAGCCAGTTTATATCCTTGGGTCTGAGGTGCGTTTCTTGTAAGCAGCATATAGATGGTTCATGTTTTTTTATCCATTTTGTCAGCCTGTATCTTTTGATTGGGGAATTTTAATCCATTCACATTCAATGATATTACTGAAAATGCACTATTTTTTCCCCCATTGTATTCTTTGGTTTTCATATGTCATCTTATTTTTGTCTTTCTTTTTACTCTTTTGGCTATCCTTTCTGCTTTTCATTCTTCTATACTCTCCTCCAAGCCTCTCTCCTGTCTTTTTCTTTCAGGTTCTAAGGCTTCCTTTAATATTTCCTGCAAAGGTGGATTCTTTTTTGCAAACTCTCTTAGTTTCTGTTTGTTTGTGAATACTTTATATTCACCTTCATATTTGAAGGACAGTTTTGCTGGATAAAGAATTCTCGGCTGGCAGTTTTTCTCTTTCAGTTTCCTAATTGTATCATACCACTGTCTTCTCGCCTCCATGGTTTCTGAAGAGAAATCTGCACAAAGTCTTACTGGACGTCCTTCGTACGTGATCGTTTGCTTCTCTCTTGCTGCTCTGAGAATTTTCTCTTTATCTTTTACATTTGACATTCTGAATAATATGTGTCTTGGCGTAGGTCTATTTGGATTTATTCTCATTGGGGTATGGTGTGCTTCTTGGACATGTAAGTTCATTTCTTTTGTGAGAGTTGGGAAATTTTCAGCTATTATTTCCTCAAATACTCTTTCTGCCCCTTTTCATTTCTCTTCTCCTTCTGGAACTCCCATGACATGTATGTTCTTGCGTTTTGTGTTGTCATTCAACTCTCTGAGCCCCTGCTCAATATTTTCCATTCTTTTCTCTCTTCAATTTTAGCTGCTCTGTCTTTGGTATCACTTATTCTTTCTTCTATTATTTCGAGTCTGCTGTTGTATGCCTCAAATGTATTTTTTACTTCACCTATTGTGTCTTTCATTCCCATGAACTCCGTTACTTTTCTGTTCAGGATTTCAAATTCTTCTTTGTGTTCGCTCAGTGACTTCTTGATGTCATTTATCTCTTTAACTATATTGTCTTTCATCTCATTAATTTGATTTTGGAAATTTGTGCTCATCTCACTAATTAGTTCTCTCAAATTCTGCATCTCTTCTGGGACTTTGCTGTATTCCTTTTCTTGGGCCATGTCTTCTATTTTCTTAGTATGGCCCGTAATTTTTTGCTGGTGCTTAGGCATCTGGTTAGTTTGTATTTTACTTAGATGCTCTATCTCTTTCTCTTTTATGGGGTTTTAGTGGCAGGAGGCTGTGTGTTACCACAGCTCTTTGATTTTTGGCTCAAACTTGATTGTTAGGATTGTTCTGCTGGTTGCTCAAAACTGGGCACTGGACCCAGTAATTGGTTGTAGAGTCGTTTCCTAGGGCCTTGGGCAGGGAGGCTATAGAGGCCAGGAAAAGCCTCTCCTACTTATTAATTTTCTTATGTGCACTTCCTTGGTCTGCCAGGAGATGGCGCTTGTTGGCAGCTCTCAATTCAATGCCTGGTTGGAGCATATTTGTTGTGACACAAACCAGATCAATGTGATAGAGCTTCCTGTCTGGGGGCTAATAGCGTTGTGATTCAAACTTTTGAGACAGTTCTCCAGACTTCTCTCATAGCGCCCCCCTTTTCCCAGCTAGGAAATATTTCCACTCCCTTCTGAATCCTCAACAATCAGTCCCTGTTAGTAGAGGATGAGATTGGGAGGTTTGTATATCTTTAACCCCTTGCAGGCTCCAAGGCAAACAATGGCGCTGCCCCACCCAGCCTGGAAGGGCTCTCAGGACAGGGCAGACCAAACCTGGGAGTCCCATTCAGGGTCAGCCCCAGGCTCTCTCTCCCCTCTCCCTTGGAGTCCTCAACAATTAGTCCAGGCTAGAAGAGAGGGAGGTTGCGAGGGTCGGATTTCTCCAGTCCATTCTAGGCTCCCAGGGCAAACCGCCGTGTGGAAGGGTCCGTGGGGCTCCACAGCCCAAATTTCAGGTCAGAACCTGAGTCAGCCTAAGGCTGTGTCCCTCTCTCTCCCCTTTCCCGGAGTGGCAGATCCCTGAAGCCCCCTTTGTCTGTGGTCGCAGGCCCAGGGGTTCGAGAATTCTGAAAAGTGTGAGGGAGGGTGCCAGCAGCAGCAGAAGCTGCTACTTGCAACTCACCGTTCTGTTGTCGCGATTTCCCTCTTCTGTCCCTCTGTCCTCTGGGTAGTGTGCAGCTTTCACCTGCTGACCTAAACCCTAGAAGATATTTTTCGGGGCTGTTTCAGCTTGTCCTCTAGCTCTTTTTCTGGAGAAGAGATTTCCGTGTCTTACTAGACCGCCATCTTCCCGGAAGTCTCTCCCTAAAAGTTTTATAGTTTTACATTTAAATCCATGATTCATTTTGAATTAATTTTTCTGTAAGGTGTGAGACTTAGGTGGAGGTTCATTTTTTGGCTGTTGATGCTCTAGCAACATTTGTTGAAAAAGTTATCCCTCCACCATTGAATTGCCTTTACACCTTTGTGAAAAATCAGTTGGGCATATTTGTGTGGGTCTATTTCTGAGTTTTCTATTATGCTCCATTGTTTTATGTGTCTATCCATCCACCAATACAAACCAGTCTTGATTATTGTAGCTTCCTAGTAAGTCTTGAAATCAGGTAGACTGAATTTTTCCCATTTTATTTTTCTGTTTCAAAATTGTTTTAGCTACTCTAGCTGCTTTGTTTAGCCGGATTAATTTTAGAATAATCTTGTCAAAATCAACAAAAAATCTTCCCTGGTTTTTATAAGAATTGCATTAGACCTGTATATCCATTTGTGGAAATTGCTATCTTAAAAATATTGAGACTTCGGGGAAGCGGATGTGGCTCAGGTGATTGGGCTCCTCTCTGCCATATGGGAGGCCCTGAGTTCAGTTCTTAGGGCCTCCTGGTGAGGGCAAGCTGGCCTGCGCCCGTGGAGAGCTGATGGCCCATGCCTGTGGAGAGCTGGCACAGCAAGATGACACAACAAAGGGAGACAAGCAAACACAGAGGAAACGTGCAGCGAATGGACACAGAAAGCAGACAGGAAGTACAAGCGGCAAGATGGGAGGGTGGGGAATAAATAAATAAATAAATAATCTTAAAAAAAAAAATGAAGCCAATAAAATAGTCAAATACAATTAATAGGAAAATGAAATAATAATGGTAGTTTTAAAAATAAGAAATAAAATGCAAAAAAAAATTTTTTTTAAATAATTGAGACTTCAAATCCATGAACATGATTTGTCTTTCCATTATTTAGAACTTATTTCTTCCTTTCTGATCTATATGCCTTTTATTTCCTTTTCTTGCCTTATTGCACTGTCTAAAACTTTCAGAACTATGTTAATAAGAGGGGTGAAAGCAGACATCCTTCAATCTTAAGGGGAAAGCACTGAGTCTTTCACCATTGAGTGTGATGTTAGCTGTAGGTTTTTGTAGATGCTTTTTATCAAATTAATGAAGTTCCCTCTATTCCTTTTTTCCTGAGATTTTTAAAAATCATGAATGGGTATTGACTTGCATCAAAGCTTTGTCTGCATTGATTAATATGATCATGTGATTTTTCTTCTTTAGCATATTAATATAGTGGACTACATGGATTGATTTTTGTATATTGAACCAGCCTTGCATGTCTGGAAATAAACCTCACTTGACCATGGTGTATAATTCTTTTTATATATCACAGAATTCTATTTGCTAATAGTTTGTTAAGGATTTTTGCATCTATGTTCATGAGAGATATTGGCCAATTGTTTTCTTTTTCTGTACTATCTTTGCCTGGTTTTTGGTATCAGGGTAATATGAGCTTCACAAAATGAATTGGGTAGTGTTCCTCTTCAACTGTTTCCTGGAAGAGATTGTATAGAATTAATGTTAGTTTTTCTGTAGACATTTGGTAGAATTCTCCAGTGAAACCAGCTGGTTTTGGGGGAGTGTCTCAGTTTGCCAGTATGCTATGACAAATACTACACACTGGGTTAGCTTAAACAGCAAGCATGGATTGGCTCACAGTTTCAGAGGCTAAAAGTCTAAAACCAAGGCATTGGCAAGGCCTTGCCGTCTCCCCAAAATCTGAGGGTTCTGGTGCTGGCTGCCAGCAATCTTTGGGCTTCCTTGGCTTATGTCTCTGCCCGGCCTCCTATCCCATGGTGCGCTCCCTCTCCTTGAGTCTGCTCTTCTAGTTTGCACTGACTTCCAGCTTCTGGCTCCTCTCTGTGGCTTTCTCTGAGTTCCTCCTGGCTTTTGGCTTCTTTGCTTTATAAGGCATCCAGTAATATGAATTAAGACCCACCCTGATTCACTTGGCATCTTAACTGAAAATAATATCTTCAAAAGGTCAATTTTCCAATGGGTTCACACCCACAGAGACATGGATTAAGATCAAGAACATGTGTTTATTGGGGTACAGAATTCAACCTACTACAGGGAATTTTTTTTAAAGATTTATTTTTATTTATTTATTCCCTGCCCCCCTCGTTGTTTTGTGCTTGCTGTGTGCACTCTGTATCTGCTCGTCTTCTCTTTAGGAGGCACCGGAAACTGAACCTGGGACCTCCCATGTGGTAGGCGGGAGCTCAATCGCTTGAGCCACATCCTCTTCCCACCACAGGGAATTATTTAAATTCCAAATTCCATTTCCTTCATAATTACAGGGCTACTTAAACTACCTATTTCATATTGGATGAGTTATAATAATTTGTGGGTTTTGTTTTGTTTGTTTTTTTAGCAATTGGTCCAATTCATCTAGGTTGGTAAATCTGTGTATAGAGTAGTCCTTTGTTTTCCTTTTGCTGTCTGCAGGATCTGTAGTGACATCCCGTTTTATTCCTGATATTGGTGATTTGTGCTTGCTTATTTTTTTTTTTTACCAGTCTTGCTAGAGAGTTGTCAACTTTATTGATCTTTTAAAAGAACCAGCTTTTTTTTCCAATCGATTTCTGCTCTTATCTCTATTATTTCTGTTGCTTTGGGTTTATTTTGCACTCCCTTTTCTGGGTTCCTGAGGTAGACTAATTTAGGTTTTGAAAGGAGCAAGATGACAGTGGGGTGAGGTGATTGATGGGGGGGCAAGGTGGTGGCTCGTACTAGGATGACAGCTGGGGCAGTGGAGAGAAGGGGGTGGATTCAGAAAGTATCTGGAAATTGAAAGGACAGGAGTGTCTGATCATTTAGTGCACAATCAGGGATACCCCTGGGAACTGGCTGCCTGGGCGTGCCTTTCATTGGGACGATGACCCCTGGAGGGGTCAGGTCTGGGGGCAGGTCTGCTTTGCCCATATGGAGTTTGAGATGCCTCTGGGGCATCCATGTGGGGGTGTCACATAGGAGGCTGAGTAAAAAAGTCTGGAGTCTCACTCTTCTGACTCGGGTTTGCTTTTCCTCTCGGGCAGCCACTGGGAACATGGGCGGAATAAGTAGATTATACCCGAGGGTGTATGTGTGGACAGTCTGGTTTTGTCTACAGATGGGAGAAAAAATGTTTTTGCTTGAGATGGTGAGCGAGAGGGAGCTGCTAATAAGTAAATTCTCCATGATGGGTCCAGCTTCCTGATCATGAAATTTGGGTGGAAGAAGACAAAAAGCACTACTTCTGCCTTTGCTCCGCCTTCCTGAGGATAATCCCAGCAACATCAGAGGAGGGCTATTGCCCTGGCCATCAGGTTGAGATATGCTGGAGAAATATTTATAATCGAGTATGCTAATAACTTTCCCAGATTAGAGTTATCTTCAAGGAACTTTTGGATTCAGTATTTGAAAATTGCAATTAAAATTTGCAAATAATTTTCCCTAACGATTTGAATGTTAAAAAAAATGCCACCTTCTAGTTTTCTTTAAAAAAAAAAAAAAAAAAAAAAAAAGCCTGGAGTACCAGGAAGAGTCAGGGCCAGGGACATGTGTGTTTCATTGATTCTAAGATGCCATTGATTGTAAGAAGCATATTATTTAATGATCTCTACGAAAGCTGCTAATTAACAGCACACCATCAACTGTAATAGGATCCCAGTTTCAGAGAAGGTAACAGTATGTTAGAGGGGAGGAAATAAAAGACTGAGCCATGGGCATATGGATGGTTTAAACCCATGGAATTGGATGAAGTCGCCTTGGAGAAGGGGTGCTGGTCCTAAAAGAGTCCCTGGCACTCCAGCCTTACAGATGGTGCCAAGGAGGAGGAGTCAGCTAAGGAGCCTAAGAAGGAACAGCTGGAGCAGGAGGCTGTCGAGCGCTCAGCGTCCTGGGAGCCAGGGAGGCACATTTGGAAAGGGAGGGAGAGTGGAACTGCCCCGGATGCTTCCAAGAGGCCCCGTGGGAGGGGGGCGAGCAGTGACCACGGAACTGGACAATGTGGAGTCACCAGGACCCTGACAAGTGCAGTTTTGGGGAACGGTGGGGATGGAGGCCGAAATGGCCTGGGTTGAGGAGATAATGGGAAGGGAGGAAGAGGAAGCCGGGAAAATAGAAAATTCTGTCAAGAAGTTCTGCTGGGAAAGGAACAGGAAAATGGGGCTCAGAAGCTGGAGGGCAGCATAGGGTCAAGAGAGGTGTTTTGTTTGTTAGTTTTCAAGTTGGGAGATACAGGAGCTTGTTCATAAACTGCCGAGAAATATCCAGAGGTGGTACAGGTGGGCAGAGGGCGGTGGCTGGAGCAGAGGGGTGGAGCGGGGGAAGAGTGGGGGCAGGGGAGGGGGGTGGGTGGGGGGCCTCTTTGGCAGAAGCAGCAGTAAGAGGGTCCTGGGGAGTATCCAATGGGGATTTTCACCCACATGATGCTGAGATTGTCTGATTCCAGGTCTGACTCTCACTAAATCGTGAGTGCCTGAAAGGCAGGACACGTGGTAGTTGCTCAAGAAGTGCTCATGAAATGAATGCACCCCCTTGTTAAATTAAAAAAAAAAAAAAAAAAGTAATACAATCGTGTCCTGTGCAGAGCGTCCCATGCTGGGGTGTTTTTTATATTTTATTTATTTGTTTGTTTATTTTACCGGGAGGTCCTAGGGATCGAACCCAGTTCCCTCCATATGGGAGATGGACACCTAACCATTTGAGCCACATCCATCCCTGGGGTGCTTTTTATATTTGCTTTTTGTAGTGTGTGTGAGCCTGTTGGGGGTGGGGCTGGGGGGAGGCACGGAGGAGGGCAAAGGCCCCCAGGCAATCAGCAGCACCTTCTGGACCGGGGTGGGGGTCCGGCCATCGGCAGGCGGCGGGGACAGCAGCCTTGCATCAGAGTTTCAGATCTGTTCCCTTGGTCATTCAGTGTGGCTCAGGCAGCTAAGTGCCAGGCACTAGAGTGCAAAAGACATGTGATCCTTTGATGCTAAGCAAAGACTCAGCAGTACATCCGACCACAGGGCTCTGGGGCGAGCCCATATGCTGCTAGGAGGAGGTCTACCTGGTCCTGGGTTTCCCTGGGGGAGGGTATTCTAGCAGGAATCTGAGGGATGAGGGGATTCCACGAGGGCAGGGGCTCCCGGGGAGGAAACAGCCTGTGAAGGGGGCTGCAGTAGGCCCAGAAGGGGCCCAGGCCTGTGTTGCTGGCTCTATGGCTCTGTCTCCATGTAGTTCCGTGGGGAGGGGGCTGGACTGGCAGACTTACCTGTGGGGACCCTCTGAGCCTGATTTTGAGCGCCCAGCTGGGAGGATGCCAGCCTCTTGGGACCAGTAGGGACAAGCCAAGCTTCCCCTCTCTGTGCCATAGTGTCCTTTTCTGGGAAATGGGGATAGAAGACCCTGCCTTGCTCTTGGGCGGAAACCACACACTGGGCTTGCACCTTGTTCATTGCAATGGGAATGCCTGGCCTTGTGGTTGATGCCCTCCCCCCATCCCTGAGCTCCTCCACCAGCTGCTGGAGGGGGTGGGCTTGGGGCCAGGGGCTGCCGCCAGCTTCCCCGGACCTTAGATTGGGGAGGACAAGTCCCAGGGACTCGGGGGTTAAGTTTCTTCGCCCGGGCCTTCCCTGCCCGCGGCCTCGGCCTTCGCTGTCTCTGGCCCCACCAGTGAGACCTTCTTTGATGGCATTAGTAAGCCAACATTTTCCAGATGTGCTGAGCGGAGGGGTTTCCTGGAACTCTCCCAGGCTTCATCTGCCTCCTTCGTTCCCCTCTGCCAGCCGGCCCCCTGCCAGCCGGCCTGCATGGCCTCCCCTCTCTGGTTGGGTCTCCTGCTGCTCGGGGATGGGCGCTGGCAGGGCCACGTGCAGCCCTGCTCTTAGCCACTTTCTTTAAACGTTTCCTTTCCTTCCTGTTCCTCCTCCTGAGCCTGGCCTGCTTGGACTTAGGAGCTCACCCAAGCTGACCCCCTCCTGGTTGTCGGAGCTTGTCTGGGCTGCGTCCACCTCCCGCTGTCCCCCCGAGTGGACTGGGCCCAGTGCTGGACTGTGAGGGGAGGCCCGGGCAGAGGACCCTGCCATGAGCCCACCGTTCCTCCCAACTGGCTCTTAAGAACAACCAGTGTGGCTTGGGGGACAGCCAGAGGCCGGAGACCCCTACCTCCGGCCGCGGAGCTGCGGTGGGGCGTCCCCTCCCCCTCCCTGCCCTCCCACTGCTATTAATCAAGAGATTAATAATCGACTGCCTCCCTCTCTGAACCCCCCACACCCGTTTCCTGTTGAGTCTCCAGCCTGTCTCAGTACCTCCCAATCTGTTCCTTTTCTCGGTGGTCCCTGGTGAGGAAGTGGGGGCCTGCCAGGCTGAGTGGCCCCGTGAGGTCGGGGCACCTGGCTGCCCCGGACTTAGTCTCTCGGCTGGCGGAGACTTTCCATGCGGGCGAGGCCTTGGCAGCGGCGGGGTCCTGTCGCCCACCGGAGGACCTCACGGTGCTCCAGGGACATTGCCTTTGGGGTGCAGAGCCTCATGGCCTCTGCTTCCATGCCTCTAGGAATGGGCACCTCACACTCGCTGGGAGCTCTGCCCTCCTGTGACCCGTGGGGCCGCCTTTGGGGACACACAGGACATGTAGGCCCCCCCTTTCCTGGACAGTCATCGAGTGACTGCAGGGCTGCGGCCAGGGCCCCAGAGGCCTCTGCAGGCTGGACAGCTGGAGCTGCTGCAGCTTCTCTAAGGACCCTATGACCTGCTCCTGTGTCCTCCCTGGACGGGTCGTGGGGGAGGCTGCAGGGGGCACGCAGGGTCCCCGGGAGGGCAGCCTCTGATGGATTGTTGAGCGAACTGCCTGGCCCACCAGGAGTCCCCATTTGGTAAAGCCTCTGTCTCTTTGTAACCTAGAGTCTGACCCAGCACTCCCCTTGGCCTTGGTTTCCTGCTCTGGTAAGTGGGCCATCTGCCCCGCCTTGCTCCTTTCTCAGCCTGCAGCCTCCTGACTCAGAAGCAGATCTGGCCATGACGTGCCTCCGCTCAACAGTCCCTGGATGGCCCTCCCCATGGCCAGACACACAAGGCTGCCATTGAAAAACCACATTAGGTCTTCCGTTTACTTATTAATCTATAAAATAAAAGACAAAGCTCTACTGATCTTGAATATATGCAAAGGCAGTAAAAGTCCACGTGTGTGTAGGTATAAATTAATATGCATATATTGCAGGCGCAAGGCTAATTTCCTGATCAGGAGTATGCTTGGAAGGCTGGAGAGCTCTGGCAGGGGCTTCTGCCTGCCCTCGAAGCCTTTCACAGCCTGATCCCTGGGAGCTGTCCCCACCATGCCCCCTTGGCTGGTGGAAGCTCTCTGGTCCCCAAATGCACGGGGGCCATTGCACAACCTCCTGTGCTCTCCCTAAGTTGTTGGCTGACCCCTCCCCTGCCCGGCTCAGCAGACCTCCCTTGCTGCCCTTCCTGGCAGGTGACCATGACGGGCTCCCTCATCCCTGCAGCCATCAGTGTTCACAGCCAACCCCAGCCCTGCACCACACCTTCCTCTGGGAAGCCACCAAGTCTTAAACAGGTTCGAGGCTGGCTCCTCGGCTTCCCAGTGGTGCGGGCAAGTTGGAGCTCTGCCTCCCACCACCTGCATGGCCATGGGCAAACTCAGCGTCCTCACCCCCAAAATGCAGACAGTGATACACGCAGCTGTGGGCAGAGCACCAGGTGTACAAGAATACGGTTTTCTTACATTCCCCTTTCCATGGACCAGTGAGGTGCATCCCCATCTCCTGCCCCCTCTGCCTGTTTCTGTAGTCATGTGGCCTTGGGCCCCTGTTGGGTTGCAGTCTCCTGGATGGAGAGTGCCGAGTGAAGTCCCCAGCCCTGGGCCCCCGGGGGGATGGACACAGGTCCTGGAGGAGCTCCGATCCCTGGCCAGTGATTCGATCTGCAGTGCACACGAAAAAGAAATGAAAGGCATGCATATCAGAAACGAAGACGCAGAATGCTTTATCCAGAGGCAACTCTGTTGTGTACTTAGGAAATCCAAAGGCCTTGACAAATCCACTACTAGAACTAATCAGCGAACTTCGATACAACTGGGATACAGGGTCAGTATAAAAAAATGTATAACAATATAATAGCAACAACCAAGTAGAAACGTAAATGTAAAAAACCTCTCCTGCAGTAGAATCAAAAAGCATTAAATTCCTAGGAATACATCTAACAAAAGATGTGCAAAACCTCTACACAGAAAACTGCAAAACATTGCTGAGAAAAGTGTAAAAATCCCTAAAAAAAAAAAAAAAGGAAATTTATACCATGTTCATGGACAGGAAGACTCCATATTATTAAGATGCCATACAACATGGATGAACCTGGAGGACATTATGTTGAGGGAAGCAAGTCAGACACAAAAGGGCAAATACTGTATAAATGCATTACTATGAACCAAATATATTGTGTAACATATTGTTTGAGTAAAAAAAAAATTTATATGTATCCATTACATTTAATTGAGAAATGTATATATTTATTCATCTCTGTTTACGTTTTAGTTTTAAATTGTTTATATTTTCAATTATTAAATGCACAAAATAAAGTTTAAAAAAAAAATAAAGATGCCATAGACTCAATTCAGTCTTTATTAAAACCACAAAGGGAATTTCTTTTGCAGATATTGATAAGCCATTTATAAAATACAGGAATGCGAAGGACCTAGAATATAGATCAGCTAAGGCAATCTTGAAGAACAAGGTTGGAGGATTTATGTTACCTGATTTCCAGACTTACTATAAAATACTTAAATTGATCAATTGATTTCTGACAAGGCACCAAAATAATTCAATGGGGAAAGGAAGTCTTTCCAATAAATGCTGCTGGAACAATTGGATATCCAAATTGTAAACAATGGACTTTGATTCCTACCACACAAATCATAAAATTGAAAAAACAGATAAATTGAACTTGTCCAAAATTAAAAACAACTAATCAACCTTAAGAAAATGAAAAGGCAATCCACAGATTGGGAAAAAATATTCACAAGACATATATCTGGCAAAGGTCCCATATCCAGGAAAAATATATACAACATAGCGTATTGTTACAAATCAATAAGGAAAAGACAAAGTACCCAATTAAAAGTGGGCACAAAATTGAACAAACAGGCTGCAAAACAAGATCTCCAAGTGACCAATAAATGTAAAACATGGCTCAATTTATTTAGTCAACAGGAATAGCAAATTCAAACCACAGTGAAAGATGACTACATACACACTAGAATGGCTAAAATGGAAATGACTGACAGTATCAAATGTTGACAAGGGCATATTTGGAGCAACTGGAATTCTCATACACTGCTGGTAGGCATTTACATTGGTTCAGTCAAATGGGTGTTTTGTTTTTTTGTTTTTGTTGTTTTTAATAGTACTGGGGCCAGGGAATGAGCTCTCCAGGAAATGAGCCCAAGACCTCATATGTGGGAAGCTGGTGCTGAACCACTGAGCCACATCAGCTCCGTTATGTTTGTTTGCTTGTTGTTTGTTTTTGTTGTTTTTAGGAGGCACCAGGGACTGAACCTGGAATCTCCCATGTGGGAAGCAGGTGCTCAACTGCTTGGGCCACATCTGTTCCCCTCAACTAGGTTTTGGAAACCTGTTTGTAGTATCTACTCAAGTTCAAAATCTATCTTATGATCCATCAATTCTATCCTTAGGTGAATACCCTGGACAAATGAAAGCATATGCTCACAGAAAAGAATTGTAACAACGTTCATGCATCTTTATTCATCTGAGCTCAACACTGAAAATAATCCAAATGTCCATCCGGGACAATGGACAAGTGGTGGTCTTTATAAAATGGAATATTGTTTGGCAACCAAAAGGAACAAAATACTGCTACACTTAGCCATGGATGAACTTCACAGATATGATGAGATGAGGGAAAGGAGGTCGACACAGAAGAGTACGTTCTGCAAGATTCCATTTATATGACATTCTAGAAAAGGCAAAATAATCTGCAGTGATAGAAATCAGAATAATGGTTACCTCTGGAAGGTGGGTAACTGGCTTGGAAGGAGTGCGAGGGCACTTTTGGGGTAATGGAGATGTTGGCATACATATCATCAGGCTAGACACTAGATTTACATATTTACTGCATGTAAATTGTATTTTAATTTTTAAAAAAGAACAAAAAAGAATTCTCTTACAATGTAAGGAATGAACCTAGTGCTTCCCTTTAAAGCATTCATCACAGCGTGTGATTCATGTGTGTGATTATATGATTATCATTTATCTCCCTTGCTACGAGCTGTAAGTTCTAGAATTGCGGTGCCCATACCTCCCTTATTCTTTGTTGTATTCCTGGTGACTGGCACCCAGCAGGCTCTCAGTGTTTGCCAAGGGCATGAGGAAGGGCATGTAGGCAGAGGAGCCTGCATGTGCAAAGGCACTGAGGCAGGAAAGAGAATCAAGCTGCCCAGGACGCTTGTGCCATGTGGAAGAAGCTGTGGCTGGTGGTGGTAGGAGGTGGGGAGGAAAGGTAAGCAGGGTCTTATTTGCTGACCTAAAGACTCTGGTCTTTAGTCTAAGGGAGCCCTGGAAGGTTTGGGGAGGCAGCAGTCACAAAATCAGATCTGCGTTTTAGAAAGATCCCTGAGTTTGCAGACCAGAGCCCAGCAGCAGTGTCCAGGAGTTCTTCGTGGATATGGGGAGTTACACCCCTTCAGGTTCTTGTCTAGACTGGAAGATGGGCCAGGAGCACTGAACCTGCCTTGGGCATTCAGGTGAGACCTGAAGGGCTGCCATGCCGAGCCCCGGCCCCTTGGGCTGGTGAAGCAGCGCCACCTACTGGTGAGCCCTGCACTAGACGTTGCCCCACCCGCCACCCCTCGCCCTACAGCCTTGAGCCCTCCAGGTGCTCTGGGCGTTCTCGCTTCAGTCCACACCTGTAACAATGATGAGCATTCTCTGTGTGCCAGGAACTGCCCTATGTGCTCCATCTCTGTTGACGCATAGGATTATTATTCCTAGAGGTTAAGTCCTCAAGGTCAGACAGCTGGAGAAGGGCCTGTGCACCTGGGTAAGTAGCTCAGACTCGCCCTGAGGACAGCGGGGGTGGCCGAGGGTGTGACGCCGGGAGGAGTGGGGTCGGATCTGCCCTTTGCCCACCCAGCATCTGGGCTTTCCTTCTGGCCCTCAAGGCCCTGGAGAATGTGTCCTCCCGGCCGAGCTCCCCGCCCAGCATCCTGATCCCCGTGGGCTCCTCACTGTGCAGACCAGGAATTCGGCTCAGAGAGACTAAGTAACTAATGTAAGTTCACGTAGTGGGTGGGGCAGAGCCTGAAGCCTGCGCCTGTGCCCTGCGGTCCAGCCCCCACCTGCCCCCACGGCCCACTGCCCCAGCGTGCCGAGGGAGGGGCCTGTTTACAGCACCGGCTGCTCTCAGCAAGGCGCACGCAGAAAGCAATCTGACCCCTTTCCCTGCGCTGCAGGTCGGCTGGGTGGATTCTGTAGCTTTCCTTATCTCTCTCATCAGAACAACACTCTCATTGCAAGACTTCCCTTTACAGCTGCCATCTTTAACCTACGTTAAAGGCAGGGAGGTCTGCAGCAGGAAGGGGTGTAGGGCCCCTGCTCTTTCTCACTTGCCAGATACTGATTAGGGCCCCTCCAGGACAGAAGGAGGGTCGAGGAGAGGCAAGGAGCGGTTGGAGGCCGGCACTGCTGGACTCTGGCTTTGGAGGCCCTGGATGCGGCTCGTGTGACGTGGCGGCCCCTTCGTGGGGCCCCCCCGGGCCTGGAACAAGCCAGCCGGGGTGCTTCTGCCTTGCAGGCCCCTTAGCTCAGGCAGGGCTGCCTGCTCCCGACTCTCCCCCGGCCTCCCAGGGGTCACCGCACTTTGCAGGAGCCCCCTTGAGCAGAGTCCTGGTTCCTCTGGGGGTGATGAGGTCCCACATCTGGCTGACATCAAATGCACCTGTATCCTGCCTTGCCAAGATGGGAGCCAGCTTCTCCCACTCCTCCACGGCTTGTCCCCTTCATGCCAGAGCCCAATCCTCACCCCGTGCCCCTCAAACTCCAGGGGAGTGTGTCACGCTCCCTGCAAGGTTGTCTTGAACCTGGGGTGGAGGGGATTCTCCAAAGAAATCCCTGTTCAGGGCAGTTGCACCCGCAACGCTTTCCTTGCCCGTTTCCTTTTACATGATGGGTGCTAAGGTGTTTCCAGGGAGGGCCCAGCCCCTCACTTCAGGCTTGCTGAGCGTCTGTGACCTTTGGGACCTCTCCTGTAGCTCCGTGAGCCGGAGTCTCGTTTCCGTGCCCTGGAACACAGCAAAACAGCCTGTGCATGTGAGGTGCGGGTGCATTTATTATGCAGATGGCGAGCTCATGCTGCCTCGACCTGGGGCCAACAGCCTCTGTCCCACCAGGCCTTGCTGTAAGGGGCGGTGACACTGCCGCTGCTTCTCCATCGACCTCCTCCCTTGCTTCCTGGGGTGGGGGGGCGTGGGGGGGGCGGGCAGCTGAGAATCCAAAGGCCTGGGATTCCATTCCAGGTCCCCAACTGGGACACCCTTCCTGGCAGAGCCCTGGCTCCTCATCTCAGAAGCCCCAAATTGTTTCCTGTCCCTGCCCTGGGTTGCACAGCCACACAGCTCTCAGACTTCCAGGGGGAACCTGGTTTGCAGGGAGGCTGGCGAAACACGAGTGAGGGGGCTTTTTAAAAAAAGAGAAATTAGTGTGATGAGAATTTTCAGATTCAGAACAAGCAGTGTTTCTGCAATTCGAGAAGAGTTCGGGTGTTTTCCTGTCAACGGTGCATCTCAAAACGTCGTGCCCGCTGCTCCCAATGAATCTATAATCTTTCCATTCACCGATTAAGTTGCTTCGTGTCAGCAGATTTAAATTTTGTGAAGTCATGTCGTTTGGCTTTAAAGAGGCAATTCTGCAAACTTGAGCAAGTGGCAAAGTTCTAACTGTGTCTGTAAAGCGAATAAAACCAGCTGAATTTAGCCCCCTTGTGAACTTTGGGTCCGTGTTTTATATTCCCATGCGTGGAATTTCACAAAATAGCTTTAAAAGTGATTTGTAAGAAAAAGGTCAGAACTGTAAGAGTGTGACATTTTACCCTGGAAGCCGTGGCATTTTGCAGGAACTTTTCATTATTGAAGTCGTCCCCCCCACTGGATTGCAATTTTCCGTTAAGTATCTTTCTCTTCCGCTAGCCTGTGAATAAGAATTATTGTAGCAATCAACCAAAATAAATAAGGATTGGGAGAAAGGTTGGGGTTCAGTGATGTAAGTGTGGCTGGAGGCTGTGTGGGTCCTAATGGTAGTTCTCATTACCTTGATCATGACTTTGGTCAGTGTGCTGGACAGCTTTCCACCATAGGTGGCCGTGCTTGGAGAGGATGGGAAGGCAGAGCTGGGAGGGATTTTAGACGATGCCCGAGTCAGAGAGGGCTGGCGACTTGTCTGGAGCCACACAGCCAGTGAGCGCAGAGCCGGGCTGGGGAGTGGGCGGGGGGGGGGGAGATGGTGGGTGGAGGGGGAGTGGCCTCATACCCTGTCCCAGGGAGATGGGCTGTCTTTACAGGAGTCAGGGTGGGGCCTGGGGTGGTGGGTGTCGGCATCCCGCTGACACTGTCTTTGTGTTAGTTACAGGACTCTGATCAGGCCGACGTACAGGGTGGCGTACCGCACGGTGACGGCGCTGGAGTGGAGGTGCTGCCCTGGGTTCACCGGGAGCAACTGTGACGAGGGTGAGTCCTCTGGGGCGCGTGGGGATGGGCGCACGCTGGACTCTGCGGCTCCGGGCATTTCTGCTTCTCTCCCTTTCTCCTTTGCATCCTCCAGCAGATGCGTCCCTTTCCTTCCATGTGTGCTCAGTAGCTTTAAATTCTTTCCTTTCCCAACCGATTTGAAATCAAAGGGCAGGCTGCCCACCCCTGCTGTGGGTGCTGAGGGGGTGGGGGGATCCCTGTTCCTGAACCCCACACTTCTCAGCCGCTGGTTGCCTTGGTGGGGTGGGGGGCGGGGGAAGCATCAGGAGCACTGGCTAGGGGCGGGGGGTTTGATTTAAAGCCTGGCTGTGGCTTCTGGCTGACTCACCTAGGCCCCGGGCAGGTGGGGTCAGCTGTTTGGGCAGATGGAGATGCGAGCCCACCAGCCCGGAAGCCATGTCGTTGTGGATTATGGCAGGCAGCCAGAAAGGCCTTGCTCAGCTGCTCTCTGGCCCTCTGCCCTGCTGCTGCTCGAAGGGGATGGGACAATGGGGCCCTGCCTTCTGAAGCTCCCGGGGTCCTGCTCAGCCTGGCTCTGGAGCCTCCAGGGCAAAAGGGCAGCCCTTGGATGGGGGCAGAGTTGGCTGGGAGGGCTGACCCCTGCCATACACAGCCAGGGGAGGGGGTCCTGCCTAAAGAACGAGCATGCAGCCCACCTTACCGCTGGTTGGTCCAGAAGCTCAGAAGTCAGTTTTTGTTTTTGTTTTTTTTTTAAGAGTTTTCATTTCATTTTATTTATTTATCTCTCCCCTCCCCCTCGTCGTTTGCACTTGCTGTGTCTGTTTGTCTTCTTTGTTTCTTTAGGAGGCACCGGGAACCGAACCCAGGACTTCCGATGTGGGAGGGAGGTGCCTAATCACTTAAACCACCTCCGCTCCCTGCTTTGTTCTGTCTCTCGTTATGTTTTCCTCTTGTGTCTTTTTTTGCATCATTTTGTCGCGTCAGCTTGTCACTCCTGCCCATTGCGCCAGCTCGCTATCCTGCTCGTCCTCTTTAGGAGGCACCGGGAACCTCTGCTCCCTTCTTTGTTGTGTCTCTCATTATGTTTTTCTTCTTGTGTCTCTTGTTGTGTCATCTTGTTGTGTCAGCTTGCCACGCCTGCCCATTGCGCCAGTTCGCCGTCTTCTTTAGGAGGCACCGGGAACTGAACCATGGACCTCCTGTGTGGTAGGCGGGAGCCCAATCGCTTGAGCCACATCTGCTTCCCTCAGCAGTCAGTTTTGTGTTCACACACAGCAGCTCTCTACCTTGATTTTTGGACAAAATCATTCTCTTGTGCCTTTAAAAAAAAATTACCTAACTTATTATTTTGTAGTTTTATTCTATATATACTTTTATCGTAAGCTGCCTAAAACCCTCTTTGGGTTACAAGGAACCAAATAATTCTAACAGACATCGCAGTAATAATAGCACTGGTGCTGCTTCATTGGCCTTGGGCCAGCGCAGAGCTGAAGGGGGGTGGGAGGTGGGCTGCAAGAGGGTCAGACAGACACTGGCCTTCCTGTTTACAAAGTGCCTGTCCCCGAGAAAGGATGGGCAGGCCTGGGGGCCGGCCATGCTTGCTGGGGGGGTCACAGGGCTGAGTGGGTGTGCATGCACGTGAGGGGGCCATACTTCCCTGGGCGGGGTCGTGGTGGGCAGGACCCGCTGTCCTTGAGACTTGAACGACCACAGCTCGTGCCAGGTCTGTCCTTGAAGCCAGGGGCCCTCAAAGCTGGAACAGCTGGGATCTGCGTCTTCATGCCCAAGGGGCCAAGGGGGCAGCTGTTGTTAGTGATGGACCTATCCGTGGGGAGCTGATCGAGCTGCTTTCAGTGGCACAGAATAAAATGAGCAAAGCTGGGCTCCACCAGCGAGGTAGTGGGTGGTCCCTCTCTGGGTTTGCCAGGGTGGCATCATCTCTAAAAGCCCTTGCTCTGCATCAGGACGGCTTCCGGGCCCTTCTTTCAGCTCCCAAAGCCTCCTGAGCTCCACCCACCTTTGTCATCGCCTCAGCTTACCGTAGAGAAGGGTTTTCACATCTGCCTCCCCCAGCAGCCCCTCAACACCCTGTGGGGTTTGTCCGGTTCTTTGAGCCCCTCCCTCCCTCTCCTGGAAACACTGCAGTGTTTGAGCATATATATTTTCCTTGTCTCTTCATATTCTCTTTATTAAAGAAATGAATGAATTGATAAATGAAATTTAAGGCTCAAAACGCTCAGGTCCTGATTCTCATATAAGTGGACAGTGAGCACATGTTTTATTTAACTCAGTTAATGAGGGAACCAGCGGTATGACAAAGCTCATTCCAAAGAGGATAGAAGAAACTGATATAGATGGATGTATATCTTCCTCTCTTCTGACACCAGCTCCAAGTTTGGGGGTCCCCAAGACCTCAGGTTCAATAATTTGCAGAAGGACTCACCGAACTCACTGAAAGCTGATGGACTCATGGTTATGGTTTCTCACAGCAAAAGGATGCAGATTCAGATCAGCCGAGGGAAGAGGCACATGGAGCAGAGTCCAGGAAAGTCCTAGTGCAACGCTTCCTCTCCCAGAGGACTCGCGGACGCCATGTGCTTCTCCCAATAGCTGTGTATGACGATTTGCATGAAGTACTGCCAACCGGGGGGGGGGGGCTCACCTGGGCTTTGGTGTCCAGAGTTTTTACTGGACTCAGTCACATGGATAGACGTGGTTGACCGCGCTGTGTGGCCGATCTCAGTGTCCAGCCCCCGTGGAGGTCGAGCTGCTACTGCCTGGTCCAAGGCCCCCCGTAGGGCACAGACTCTGGCATGGCCCGAGCCCCCCAGTTAAACAAAGACACTCTTAACAGGCTGGACATTCCACGGGCTCGGAGATCACCTCCCAGGAGCCAAGGGGAGAGGCCAGGCCTCTCTTTGGACAAGGTCAGTCTATATACAGCCCAACAAAACAAAACCTTTGGGGTTATTCTTTCTGCTGAACAGAAATCATCTGCATCCTCCCAGTTTTGTACAAGTTAACGTCGGACTTTTAGCCCCAGAGCCCCTGCCAGCCCCTCCTGGGCTCACTCACCTTGCTTCAGGGTGCGGCCGGCGATGAAAATCCAGGGAGGGAGATTAGCAGTCGAGGAATTCCTGGGGGTTCTTGGGACTGGCTCCTCAATGCCCTTGTAACGACTTTGCATTCCCAAATATCAAACAATAAAGAGCAGGCGAAATCAAGACAGGTCCGTGGCTCCCGGCACATTCCTGAGGTGGTTGTGGAGACTCGTCCACCAATCATTCCCAAGCAGTCTGGAAACACCTCCAGGACAACGAGGTGCTGGTGGATGGTTTTGGTTTTGGTCCAGAGGAGGCACCTTTGGAGAAGCTCCTTTTTCTTTGCGTCAGGTCGCTCTGGGGCTGCTCACTGCCTGGAGGTGGTTGGCTCCTGCTCCTTCTGCGTCTCCCCAGGCTCCTCTTCCTGCTGCCCCCCTCTTCTTCCTCCCTGGACACCCCGGAGGGGAGGGCAGGTGTAAGGCTTGGGCGTACTTTCCTTCCATGCTTGTCTACATATCCTAGGCACCTACGTCTGTAACTGCAGGTGCGTATCTAGAAAACTTTTTTTCCCTATGGCAAAAACAAATACGTGTTGTGTAGAAAGAGTGGAGACACCCACAATCCCACCTATCAAGGTGACCTCTATTGTCACTTTGGTGAAAGCCTCCAGAACTTTTTCTGTGCCTATGTGTCGGTTGTACTGACTTGCTGTTCTGGAACCTTCTTTTTCACATAAGTTATCATGAACATCTCTCTGTCAATAGACAGCCTTCTACAATATCATTTTTTTGTGGCTGTGGAAGTTGGGTACTTTATTACCTAAACCCCTCCTGCAGTATATTTAAGTTGAAAAATTCTTAATTAACATCGTTGTGAACATCTTTTATTTTTTATTTTTATTTTTTTTAATGGAGGTAAAATTGACATACACTGAAAGGCACTGATCTTAGTGTACAATTTGATGAATTTTGACAAATGCATACACATTTCCATCACTTACCAGAAAGTTCCCTTGTACCCCTTCCAGTCAATCCCCATCCTTCCTTAGCAACCATTGTTCTAATTTCTATCATCATATATCAGTTTTGCCTAGTCTTGAATTTCATTGAAAAGGGATAATACTGTACATACTCGTTTATGTCTAGTTTTTTTTCCCACTTAACATGATGTTTTTGATACACATTATCACATGTGTACCAATCATTTATTCTTTTTATATATAATTAATTAATTTTTAATTATGGTGAAATATACATAACAAAAATAACTTCAACCATTTTAAATGGAGAATTCTTTCATATTAAATAAACTGACAATATATGTAGCTTTCTCCACTACCTATTTCGGGGCTATTTTCATCATCCTGGACCAAAATTCATATTCATTTAACGATAACTCCCCGTTCCCACCTCCTCTACCCCTGGTTACCGCTATTCTGCTTTCCGTCTCTATGAATTTGCTTATTCTAAGTATTTCCTATAAGAGAAATATTTGAGAAATAGTGGCCTATTTCATTGAGCGTGATGATGCCTTCAAGCTCATCCATGTTGTCGGATGTATTAGTATGTCATTTCTTCTTATGGCTGAATAATATTCCATGGCATGGATAGGCCACTTATCCATTCATCTGTTGCACAGGTGGGTTGCTTCCACCTTCTGCCTATTGTGAATAATGCTGTGATGAACATTGGTGTGTAAGTGTCTGTCTGAGCCCTGTTTTCAGTTCTTTTAGGTATCTACCTCATGGTGGTATTTGCCGGGTCATATGATAATTCTATATTTAACTTCCTGAGGAACTGCCAAACTGTTTGGCCCAGTGGCTGCACCATTTTACATTCCCACCAACAATGTGTGAGTTTTCCTTTTTCTCCACATCCTCGCCAACACTTTATATTTTCAGTTTTTTCAATATGAGCAATTCTAGTGGGTGTGAAGTAGTATCTCATTATAGTTTTAATTAACATTTCTTTAATGGCTAATGAGATTGAACATGTTTTCATATACTTATCAGCCATTTGAATACCTTTGGAGAAATGTCTATGCAAATCCTTGGCACATTTTTATTTGGGCTGTTTGTCTTATTGTTATTGAGTTGTAGGAGTTCTTTATATATGCTAGGTATTAAATTCTTATCAGATATATGGTTTCCAAATATTTTTTCTCATTCTTTAGGCTATCCTTTCATTTTCTTGATAATGTTCTTTGATGCACAAAAGTCTTTAATACTTTTGATGAATTCCATTTTATCTATTTTTTTTTTCTTTTATTGCTTGTGTTTTTGGTGTAAAATCTACAACAAAAGTGTAGTAAATTTTAAAATCAGTAAGTGTGAACTTTCCAAATATATTCTTTTTGAAAAAATCCATTGTCTACTACACGGTCCTGACGAGATTTCTTTATGTTTTCTTGCAAGAGTTTTATAATATTAGCTTATATTTAGGTTGTTGATCCATTTTAAGTTAATTTTTGTATTTGGTTAGAAATAGGGGTCCATATTCATTCTTTTGCATGTGGATTTGAAGGTGTCCCAGCATCATTTGTTGAAGAAACTATTATTTCCCCATTGAATGGACTTGGCACCTTTGTTGAAAATCAACTGGCCATAGTTGTGTGGATTTTCAGTTCTATTCGATTGGTCTATATGTCTATCCTTATGCCAGTACCACATTGGTTTAATCACTGTAGCTTTGTAGTAAATTTTGAAATCATGAAGTATGAATCCTCCAAATATGTTCATTTTCAAAAATTTTTGGCTGTTTGGGGCTCCTTGCATTCCATATGAATTTGAGGATCAGCTTTTCCATTTTTGCAAAGAAAGGCTGCTGGAATTTTGATGCAGACTGCATTGAATTTGTAGATTGCTTCAGGCAGCATTGGCATCATAACATTAAATCTTCCAATTCATGAACACAGAGTGTCTTTCCATTTATTTAGAAATTATTTCTTTAATTTCTTTCAGCAATGTTTTGTAGTTTTCACTATACATGTCTTTCACCTCCTTGGTTAAATTTATTCCTAGGCATTTTATTCCTTTAGATGCTAGTGTAAATGGAATTGTTTTCTTGATTTTCTTTTCAGATTGTTCATAACTGGTGTACTGAAACCCCCTGACTTCTGCATTTTACCTTGTATCCTGTAACTTAGCTGAATTTTTTTATTAGTTCTAATAGCTTTCTTGTGGGTTCTTTGTGATTTTCTATATATAGGATCATGTTATCTGTGAATAGGGATGATTTGACTTATTCCTTTCCATTCTGGATGCCTTTTATTTCTTTTTCTTGCCTGATTGCTCTGGCTAGAGCTTCTAGTACAAGGTAAATAACAATGGTAACAGTGGGTATTCTCGTCTTGTTCTTGATCTGAGGGGGGAAAGCTTTCATTCTTTCACCATTGAATTTGCTGTGGATTTTTCATGAATGCCATTTATCATGTTGAGAAAGTTCCTTCTATTCCTAGTTTTCTGAATATTTTTATCATGAAAAAATGTTGCATTTTGTCAAATGCTTTTTCTGCATCAATTGATATAATTGTGTGTTTTTTTCCCTTCATTTTATTATGGGATGTATTATTTGATTGATTTTCTTATGTTGAACCATTGTATTCCTGGAATAAATCCCACTTGGTCATGGTGTGTAATCTTTTTTAAAAAAATATTCTATTTATTTATTTATTTCTCCCCCCTCCTTGTTTGCGCTCACTCTCTGCTCTCTGTGTCTGCTTGTCTTCTTTTTTTTTTTTAAGGAGACACTGGAAACCGAACTCAGGACCTCCCATGTGGGAGGGAGGTGCCCAATTGCTTGCGCCACATCTACTCCCTGCTTATTGTGTCTTTTTTTGTGTGTTTCTTCATTGTGTCATCTTGTTGTGTCAGCTCACCACATAGCCCGTCGCATTACATTAGCTTCCTGTTTTGCTTGTCTTTTTTAGGAGGTCCACTGGGACCTCCTGTGTGGTAGGCAAGTGCCCAACTGCTTAAGCCACACCCACTTACCTGTAATCTCACCCCTGCCTCCCCCCGCGCTTGCTGTCTGTGTCTATTCACTGAGTGATCTGCGTCTGTTTCTTGTCTTCTCGGTTTTCTCCTCCAGGCTTCACTGGGATTTGATCCTAGGGACCTCCGATGTGCGAGAGAGGCACGCTGTTACTTGTGCCACCTCATTTCCTGGTTTCTGGCACGCCTCACCTTGACTCTCCCCTGCATCTCTCTTTTGTCGCATCATCATCTTGGTGTATGGTTTGCTGCATGGGTCCAGCTTACCTGCTTGCCCTTTTTTTTACCAGGAGGTCCTAGGGATCGAACCTGGGTCCTCCTGTATGGTAAACAGATGCCCAATCACTTGAGCTACATCTGCTTCCCCTGTAATCTTTTTAATATACTCTTGGATTCGGTTTGCCAGTATTTTGGGGAGGATTTTTGCTTAGATACTCATGAGGGATATTTGTCTGTAATTTTCTTTCCTTGTGCTCTCTTTATCTGGCTTTGATATCAGGGTAATTCTGGCCTCATAGAATGAGATAGGAAGTAATCCCTCCTCTCCTATTCTTTGGAAGAGTTTGAGAAGGATTACCATCACATCTTTCACAATTTGATAGAATTCAACAGTGAAACCAGTACCCTGGTGATCTCAAGTAGCTGATCAAAAGCAGTGATCAGGGGTCAGACCACACACCCCAGGACCTTGGAGGACTCGGTCCTCAGAGCCCACCCTGGCACCAGCAAGTTGCACCAGGAGCCCAGGCTGTGGTCCCCACTGCTGCCTGCCATGCGGGTGGCAAATGAGGGGTGGCAGCTGCTGTGGAGAGGCTAAAATTCATGAGATTTACCACAATTTACCAGCCTCTTCCTCCAGCTCCTCCCTGGATGTTCTACAGTGTTCCACTAGACTCCAGAATTTCAAAATAGCTGGTTCCAGTGACTACTGCCAATCCTATAGCTGTTTTGGTGGAGGGCCTGACTCCTGGAGCTTACTACTCTACCATCTTCCTACAATTCTCTCTTAGTTTATTCTTTTTATTGCTGTGTATTATCCCACAGTATAAAGAGCCACAATTTTGTTTACCCATTCTCCTCTGATTAGATATTTGATTTGTTTTTAATTTTCGGCTCTGTGAATTAAGCTTCTATGAACTTTCGTATGTATGTATATATCTATGGACATATGTTTTTATTTCTCTTGGGTAAATCTTTAGTTGTGAAATTGCTGGGTTGTAGCATATGTTTAATTTTATAAGAAACAGGGGGATGGATGCGGCTCAGATGGTTGGGCGTCTGTCTCCCATATGGAGGGACCTGGGTTCGATACCCGGGACCTCTCGGTAAAAAAAAAAAAGAAACAGCCAAACTGTTTTCCTATGTGATTTTGCCATTTTACATTTCTACCAGGAAAGTATGTACAATTGCTCTACGTCCTTGCCATCATTTGGCATTGTCAGTCTTTTCAATTTTAGCTCTTCCAGTGCATTTGAAATGGTAGCTTCTTATGCTATTAATATGCATTTGCCTCATGACCGACACTGTTGAGCAATCGGTTTGCGTTTGCCTGGCTGGTGTGCTTACCAGATATGCTTAGATAGCTTCTTTAGTGAAATGCCTGTTCAAGACTTTTGCCAATTTTTAATTGAGTTGTTTAATTTTATAAGAAACAGTCAGACTGTTTTCCAAAGAAGTTGTACCATTTTACATTCCCACTAGCAAAGTTTGTTCTAATTACCTCATATCCTTGCCAACATTTGGTGTTTTTGGTCTTTTTGATTTTAGTTGTTCTAGTGAGTATGAATTGGTATGTATTGGTGGTTTTAATTTGCAGTTCCCAGATGATTTTGTTTTCTTCTACAAGCTTTATAGTTTTTTTTTTTTTTTTTACTTTATTTTGTACATTTAATAATTGAAAATATAAACAATTAAAAACTAAAAAGTAAACACAGATGAATAAATATATACATTTCTCAATTAAATGTACTGGATACATATAAAAATTTTTTTTGAATCAAACAATATATTACACAATATATTTGGTTCATAGTAACGCATTCATACAGTATTTGT
>JAKSZT010017954.1:1118264-1158977 GCA_026826555.1 Tolypeutes matacus
ACAAATACTGTATGAATGCGTTACTATGAACCAAATATATTGTGTAACATTGTTTGATTCAAAAAAATTTTGTATGTCTCTATTACATTTAATTGAGAAATGTAAAAAAAAAATTATATATATATATATATATGTGCATTTATAAAAGTTCTACTTAGGTCTTTTGCCCTCTTTAAAAATATTTTGGATTTTTTTTGTCTTCTTAGTAAGAGTTGTAAAAGCTTTTTAATATACATCTTTTGACTACGAGTTCTTTCTCAAATGTGTGTATATTGTGAATATTTTTTCCCAGTCTTTGGCTTGCGTTTTAATTTTGTGAACAATATCCTTCAAAGAGAAGGCATTTTTAATTGTGATAAATACAAAGTATTTTTCCTTTTTTTTTTTGTTTGTTTTTCGTTCTCTAAGAAATCTTTGTCTAGATGATGAACATTTTCCTTTATATTTTCTTTTAGAAGTTTTATAGTTTTATCTTTCATGTTTAGGTCATGGTCCATGATCCACGATCCATTTAAAGTTAATTTTTTGCGTAAGGTGTGAGATAAAGGTCTAGGTTTGTTTATTCCCATAAACAAATAACCAGTGGTTCCAGTACCACTTGTTGAAAGGACTCCTTTCCCATTGAATTCCCTTAGCACTATTATTTAAAAAGTCAAGTAATCATGAAAATGTAAGTCTATTTCGGGACTCTTCCATTAATCTTTATCTTTGTGCTAATTCCACATTCTCTTGTTAACTGTAACTTTATAGGAAGCCTTGAAATCAGATTGCATCAGCCCTCCAACTTCATTCAGTCTTTTGAAACATTGTTTTGGCTATTTTAGATTCTTTGCATTTTCTTCTAAATTTTAGAATAAGTTGTCCTTTCCTACAAAGACATCTGCTGGGTTTTTGACTGGGGTTACACCAAGTTTATAGAAAACTTTGGGCTCCTCAGTGGTATTGATGGAATTCCAGGCTATGATCATGGACTCTCTCTCCATTTATATGGGTCTTTATTTGAATAATATTTAGAGTTTTCAGAGTTTAGACTTTCTTTCACATCTTTTGTTAAATTTGTCCCCAAGTATTTCATGTTTTTTGGTGATATTTTAAATTGCTTTAAAAATGTTTCATTTTACAGTATTTGTTAGTGTATAGAAATATAATGGATTTATTTATACTGACCTTGTGTTCTGCAATCTTTCTAAAAGTACTTATTAGTTATACTAGTCTTTTTTAGGTTGCTTTACAATCTGTATGCCTTTTACTTCTTTTTTCTTTCCTTAATGCAGTGGCTTAGACCTCCAGGAAAATGTCTTTCACTATTAAGTATGATGGTTTTTCCTAGATGAACTTTTAGCAGGTTGGGAACATTCTCTTCTATTACTTGTTTTCTGAGAGATTTTTTTTTTAAATCATGAATGGAGATTGAATTTTTGTCAGATACTTTTTCAGTATCTATTAAGATGATTATATGACTGATTTTTTAAATTGATTGATTTTTAAATGTAAAATTAACTGTTTATTCCTAGGATAGTCCTCGCTTCATCATGATATATTATCCTGTTTTATATAATGCTGGATTTGATTTGCTAAAGCTTTGTAAAGGATTTTTTCCACATATGGCTCTCCAGATGTTCCAATACCATTTCTTGGAAATATGATCCTTTATCTACTTCATTGCCTTTGTACCTTTGATGAATCTCAATTGAATTTTTTATGTGTGGGTCTATTTCTGGACTCTATTATGTTCTCTTGGTCAATTTGTCTAACTTTATGCCAACACCACACTGTTGTGTTTTCTGAGTAGATTTTTTTTAAAAGCTTTTTTTTTCTCTTTACATAATTAACTTTTCTTCTAGAGGAGTTTTAGGTTTATAGGAGAATTTCACAGAAATTAAAGCACATGGAGTTACCATATACACCCCTCCCATACAGTTTCCTCTGTCATTATCATCTTGAATGAGTGTGGTATGTGTGTTACAATTGATGAACCAATATCGGTATGTCATTAATAACAAAAGGCCATATTTTATATGTAATTACAGCTCTATGGGTTTTGACAAATGTGTAATGTCGTGTATCCACCAGCACAATGTCATACAGTGTAGTTTCACTGCCCTAAAAACACCCCATGCTCCACCTATTCCTCCGAACCCATGGCAGCCACTGATCTTTTTACTGCCCCTGTAGTTGTGTCTTTTTCACAATGGAATCATACAGTCTGTAGCCTTTGTAGACTGCATCCTTTCTTTCAGCAGTATGCATTTAAGACTGCCCCATGTTTCTTCATGGCTTGATAGCTTACTTCTTTTTATTACCCAGTAATATTCCATTGTATGAGTGTGCCCCACAGTTTGTGTATCCATTCACCTATGGAAGGGCATCTTGATGGGTTCCAGTTTTTTGGCCATCATGAATGAAGCTGCTGTAAACATTCTTGTGCGGGTTTTCGTGTGGACATGAGTTTTCGACGCCATTGCTGGCTCATATGGTAAACCTATGTTTAGCTTGGTAAGAAACTACTGCCAAACTGTCTTCCAAAGTGGCTGTACCATTTTGCCTTCCCACCAGCAAGAAATGAGAGTTTCTTCTGCTCCGTGTCTTCACCAGCTGCCACACTGCTTTGATTGCAGTTACTTTATAATAGTCTTGAAATTAAGTAATATAAGTCTTCCAACTTTATTGTCTTTTTTTTCCCAAGGTTGTTCTGGCTACTCTAGGTCCTTTGCATTTTCATATGGACTTTTACCTCTGGTAATATTCTTTATTCTGAAATCTTCTTTGCCTAACATTAATATAGTCACTTCAGCTTTCTTTTGATTAGGAGTTGCATGGTTTACCTTTTTCTATTCCTCATCTTTTAACCTCTTTGTATCTTTACATTTAAAGTGGATTTCTTGCTTTTTTAAAAAGTGGTCTTGCTTTTTTAAAGATCTAGAAAGGACTTTCGGTCACATTTTTATGTGTTTCTCTTTTATAGATGAGGAAACTGAGGCTCAGAGGGGAGAAATGACTTGGCCAGGTCATTCAGCGAGGAAGGGGCAAAACCAGAGCTGGAACCTGGGTTGTTTTGCTCCTGATCGGGTGCTCTTTACCCTAAGTCACCCAGAGTCGCTGAGGTCACGGCAAATCCCACCCAAACGCATCCGAGCACAAGGGGCAGGTCCTTGGGACTCTGGGCTGGCTCCTCCCTGCAAAACCTAAGGTGGCCTGGAACCTCGTGTTTTAGAGGCCACTGCCACAAACACAGCAGATGAACCCAAACATCAGGACATGATAAGTTAACTCCGTTAAGGGGTTTTTCCTCCCCCCTGCCCCAGCTGGAGCCCTGACCAGGACAGGAAATAAATCCCCTGAGCCCCATATGGCCACGGGCAGGCCTAGGGCGAGGTGGCTTAGCTAGTGCATCCAAGCATTGCGCTGATTGATTTGAGTCCAAGATGATGGTGACATTTCACCCCTGGCCCTCGCTCTGCCTATGACCATGGTTGTGTTTTGAATGGCTGAGGGTTCAAAGCCAGAAAGTGTTCTCCTGGGAGGAGGCTGCAGCCTCCTGGCCACTCTGCAGAGCTCAGTGTTTCAAAGAAGTTATCCTTAGTAAACCTGGTGATGGCTCTGATACTTGCCTTCCACGACTGTCATTAAAGCTAGGGACAAGCAAGTAGGACAATTTATTCAAATTAGCCAAGTGCCTAGGAAGTTCCGGGCACTGTGCTAGATGCTTGGGTCACAGGGATGCCAAGGGGATGTCAGGAGCTCCCAGGCTGGATGTGTTGGTGGCCTTGGCAGCGTCCAGAGGAGTGAGAAAATAACCCCAATGTGGTGAAATAGGGGCTTTGCTAGAGGTGGGCTGGAGATGCTGGCTCCCAAAGGAGGTGAGGGGGAGGCTCCTTCTCCAGCTCATGACCCTGCCCTGACTGTAGGGGTGGAGGCCAAGTGATGGGGAGAGGAGGGGCCCGGGGCTGCGGCCAGCTCTCTGCCTGACTGTAATCCTCACCACAGCCACATTACAGCTGGGAAAGTTGGCCTGAGCAGGCGGCTGGTCTGGGTGAGGCCCAGAGTGGGAGGTGGTGGGTTCTCGAGCCCAGCCCTGGAGTCTCCGGGGTCCTTCTCTTCCCACCTCCCAGTGCTGCATCTGTGGACTCTGAGGAAGCACCACACAGCTCCATGGGGCTCCATTCTGTGAGGGCCTGGTTTGGCCGAGCTGCCCTCCCCTGAAGAAGGGTGGGGACCTGCCTCTGGCTGCCACCTTCTGGGCCATCCGAGTGCCTGTGGGGAAACCTGACCTGATTTGATGTGATAAGGTGACAGCATAGTTTGTATTTTCATGAGGGGAGGGACGGGGACCCTTGGACACTTGGCACCCGCCCCACCTGCTTGTGGACCTGGCTGGCTCCTTGGTGTTGCCAGCGGGACCGAGGTAGCCCTGGGCTTGGGCTGGCCCCTGTGATCTGGAGCCTCCGCCCACCCCTGGTTGACAGTAGCTCCAGGGTGCCCCACTCTAAGTGAGCACTGCTGGGGAGAATCTGGGTTGTCAACAGCCACCTCATATCCTGCCTCAGATCTCAGCCTCAAATCTGCCCTTCAGCCACCAGCAGAGAGACCCCCTAATGGGCGGGTGAGACCTTGCTGCTGCCCAGCTGAACCCCGCCCCCATTGCTTCCTTCCTCAGAGGAAGGTGCCAGCCCCTTACGCCCCCAGCCTCCCTCTGGTCTCAGCTTCTGAGTCTCCTCCCCTCATGCTTCCAGCTCTAGCAAAACCGAGCAGCTTTTTAATCATCTGAATGCACCAGACTGCTTCCTGCTCCTTGCCTTGGCCCTGGCTGTTCCCAGCTGGAAATGCTGTTCCCCACACTGCCTGGCCCTGGATTTCCTAGTCATTTCTTAAATCTTGCTGGTGTGCCCCTTCCTTCTGGAAGCCTTCCCCGCAGGCGGATTTCCCGTCAGACTGCCCCGCTACCCCGTGCACTCTCGGAAGGCAGGAGCTGAGGCCATCTCCTCTCTGTCCTAGAGCCCGATAGAAGGCCCCGCACGTGGGAGGCACGCGATGAGTGTTTGTTAAATTAGAGAAGTTTGGCTCCTGGCGTTCCTGTGCAGAGCCAAGGACCCCTGCTCAGAAGACCCCGCCTGAGCTCTGCGCAGCTGTTCAAGTGCCCTTCTGAACCTGGCAAGGCCCTTCCTGGCTCGGTCTCATCTGTATGAGGGGCAGGTGGCCTAAGGTGCCTCCCGGCTCAGGCCTTCTCCAGGTCGTGGGTGTGTGGGGCTTGAGCCAAACAGTGAACACTGAACCTGGGCCTTCTCCCCGCCCCCCAACTTCAAACATCTGGAGAGGTTGAAAGAAAATTACAGAGAGCACCCTCCTAGGGTAATATTTGAATCGTTGGCTGTATTTGCTTTGTCACATATCTGTCTTCCATCCTTCTTATTTTTTGATGCATTTCAAAGTAAACTGCTGACATCAACACCCTTTTCACCTCGGCTGCTTAGGCACATTTGTATCCAGCAGGCGTTTACTGCTGGCAGCCGTGAGCTTTCGTGGACATGAGTCATCTTGTCTTCAAGACCACGTGGAAGGCAGCCACGCTTCTTCCACCTGACAGATGGGGACGTGAGGCCCTCAGGACCCGGGCGGTGGGGGTGAGAGGTGTGAAGACCAGGTGGCCCAGCCGAGAGGGGTGGCAGGGTTGGACGTGCGCCCTGGCAGGAAGCCCCTGGCCCCAAGCCCTGCGCCCTGCCCTGCACCGCACTGCCTCTTTGCTTTTCCTGCTTGTAGCTCCCCACCTGCAGCAGCCCACGCGCATCGGAAGTCCACCCCACCTTGCTGCCCCCTGCCCCTCTGATGGGCTTTCCTGATCCCGCTCCACCCCAATCCGGCCCCCGAGGCAGGGCTGTGAGCTTTTCTTCTCTGGAGAGGAAGACTTGTGCGGCTGGGCCTGCACCTTCTGGCTCCCAGACCCCGGAGGGTTTGTATGCCCCACCACAGACCTCACGGAGCTGGGAGTTAAAGCGCTGAGGCTGCCGGGACTGTGACGGGGGGCAGCCATGCTTCCCGTCCCTTCTCCCCTTCTGGTCTGGTCCTTCTGGGCTCAGAGTGGGCCAGGCGAGGCCGACTGCAGGGCTGGGGCCGGGCCTCTGGCGCCCCCTGGAGGCCGCCTGCTGCCATCCTCTCATGCGCCACCCCCAGGTTCGCCCCCAGGAAGGGACAGCAGCTGGTAGAGGGACGGGATTCACTCGCGCATCCTCGACTCAGCATTGTGGGTGCCTTCGCGGAGGTGGCCGTAGGTTAAATCAACTTCGTAAGGAGGCCAGCGGCACACTGGCCACAGATGTGAGGAGGCGCAGGGAGGGTTGCGTGTTCTCCCCCAAGAGAAAGGCACGAGCAAAATTCAAATGGCAATTGTCTAATCATTTTTAATTTCCAGACAGGTGCCGAGGTGTTGTGGAAGGACTGGGGTTTAGAGTTAGGAGATCTTGGGTCAAATCAGCACATCGGTTTCTTCGTGGATAAAATGCAGGTCATGCCCGGCCTGCCTCGTGCATGAGATAATGTATAAGAGAGTTATTTATTGTTGTTACCAGGGCCTGCAGTACTTGTTAAAGGGAATACAGAAATAACAGAGTCGTCTAATTGGTGAGCAGTTCATTAGGTGATGTTAAGTGAGGTTGTAATGGCAGCTCTATTGTGGGTGGGTGAGGCCATTTGGGCTTTAGCGAGTGGGACACGTGTTTTCAAGGTAAAGTGTTGACAGCACCCACGTGAAGCTTAGAAAACACCAATTTTCATCTCCTGCCTGTGCGTGGAGTCTCAGCTACTGCTGGAGAGGTGGCTCGGCACCTCCTGGTCCCTGGCTCCTGGGGAGCAAGTTAAGCAGGGCTGCGCGCCCAGGCCCTGCCTGTTTCTCCTGAATAGGAACCTCTGGGGGCCGACCCAGGCACCTGTGTGTTTAACATCCTCGCCAGGTGAGGTCTCTCGTGCAGGTGGCCCAGGTCAGCCAAGCTGGCCCCTTCTGGGGACACTGGTGGCGGCTCTGAAGAAGCCCCTGAGTATTGCTTCTGCCAGTGAGGAAAGGCCCCCACCCCACCCCACTGTGGCCTGAGAAGGTCAGTCCATGCACAGGGTCAAGGCCAAGTGAATGGAGAACATGGGAACTCAGGAGTGCTTTTGCTGGTTGGGTTCCGAGGAAGGAGACTGCGAGTGGGAAGTTTACTGGGGACGCTCTGGAGAGCACCTGAGACCTGAAGGGCAGGGGTTCTTAACAAGGGGCCCGTGAGCCTGAATTGAAATTCAAAAAAGCATTATCCTTGTGGGGACATGTTGGTGTGGGTGTGATATATTTATTAAATAATACACATATATATAGTGCGGACTTAGTTAGGGGTCCGTGGTTTTCACCTGACTGGCAAAGGGATCCATGGAACAAAAAAGATTAAGAACCCCTGTGTTAGGGGAAGGAAGGAAGCTGGACCCAGCAGCCGAGAAGCTGTGCAGTGCCGTCTTGACAGAGGGCCAGGCCCTCAGGAGCTCCAAAGATGGACAGCTCTTCGAGCTTCTCGAGTTGGGGACAAAGATGCCCTCTATAGTCTCAGGTGGATCCAGGATGGGCTGCAGCCCCCTGGGAAGGAGCATGACCTTGGGTGAGACTGCTGGGGCAATTTCCAAGGGAGCCGGCAGGGGGAGCTCCCGGCCCCCAGCCTCCCCAGCAGCTGGGGAGTGACTCCAGCCTGCAGGGGGCATCTGGGTTTGCAGCTATGACTATCTGCCCATCCCAGCGGGGCGGGACCGGGCACGGAGAAGCCGACAGACAGGTCCAGAGGGGAGTGGAGGGCACAGTCAAAGGGAGGCCCAGAGTGGCGGGAGATTCTGAAGCTGTCCCTGTACCGTTCTCCACACTAAAGATCACCGAATTTGAGCAGAATGGGGTTCACATCCAGCTCCCCCACTACCTTGAGCTTTAGCTTGTCACACCTGGAAAACAGGCCACGTCGGCTAGCTCACGAGGTGGACGTGTGGATGTGCAAGGAGTTTGTTCTCGCATTCCCAAGTGAGGTGTGAGAGCAGTACATTGAACGCACAGAGGTTGAGGAGGGGGTCCCTCACTGTGGGACCCTACCCCTCGCCCACAGGGAGGCTCTTGAAGGACAGAAATGAGGAGGGACTTTTGGAGGCAGTAGCCCCAAGTCCTCCCTCCCACCCCAGGATGACAGTGAGGCCTGCTTCCCCTTCACCAGGAGTTACGACAGAGGGCCTGGAGAGGACCTCGTGCCTGTGGATTTGCAGTTTCTCTTCATAGAGTGTCTCCACTTCTTTTCTCCCTGAACAGGTTCAGTTTTCCCAGCCTTTTCCTAGCAGATGGGCCTCCCTGGCTCCATCTAGCTGCCTTGCCTGGTCTCCAGCCGCTGGAGGGGGACGATAGGCGAGGTCTGGGGCCTAAGCCATGGGGCTTCAAGCTGCTCCTGATTTGCCTTCTGGGCAATGTGCTCCATTAAAAAATTTCTCTTCCTTGTGCCACAGGACTGACTGTGGCCAGCTTGGGGTCCACTGGGAACCCAGAACTTCTTCCTTACACCATTTTAATGGAGATTTTGCAGCCTCTGGGCCCTGGGCTGGAGGGAGGGGAAGGCAGAGGCCTCCAGCTTTGCTGCCCAGCCACCTCATTCCCCTCCCTGCAATCCCTACACAGGACAACATCAGGAAGTACTTGGGACCCAGCATGGCGCTGATATTAGCCATCAGGCCCCTTCCCATGTAACCGGAAACCCATGAACAGAGTGCGGGCTGGTTTTACAAACAGACTGAGTTGATCGGAGAGCAGAGTCTCACCTCCAGGGCCCACACACGTCCCCCGGAGCGTGAGCGTGAGCCAGGGCAGCTGGCCCTGGGAAGGACGTCCTGCAGCACCTCCTGGGCCGGTGGTTTCCACCCAGTTGGAAGGAGAGACAGGGTGGGCCGCCCTGCCCCATCACGCCCAGAGCTAACTGCATTGCCTGTGTTGGCTCGGTTTCCCAGCTGGACTGTGAGCTCCTGGACAGCAGCCTCTGGGCTTGGCTTGCGTATCTTCCCTCACTTCCAGGCCAGCAGCGGAGCAGTCCACTCTCCCTGCCGAGTGACTCTGTACCCCTCACCTGCTTGGAGAGCCGAAAGGCCACAGGCTTCTGCATCCCCCAGATCAAGGGTTTACACCATGGCTCTAAACTCTGAGCCTCACTTTCCTCATCTGTTAAGTGGGTACAGTGATGTCCATAGTCTTAGTCTGCCAGGGCTGCTATGAAAAATAACACAAATCGGGTTGCCTTAAACAGTGAGAATCGATTGTCTCACGTTTGGAGCAAGGTCTTGGCAGGCTGTGCTTTCTCCCAGAGTCTGGATTCTGGTGCTGGCTGGCCGCAATCCTTGGGCTTCCTTGGCCTGTGCCACAAGCCGTCTCCTTCTGGAGTCTCCTCCTCCTGCTTGGTTGTCTGGCTCTGCCTCGATCTCCTCTCTTTGTAAGGAATCCAGCCATATGAACCAAGGCCCACCTGATTCCCCTTGGCCTCACCTACAGGGGATCTTCAAAGATCCTATTCATAAATGAGTCCACACCTCAACCAGTCATAGCGTCTTCAAAGTTCCCTCTTACAAATGGCGGGAATGCAGACGAAGACTTGCACATGTCTTTTGTGGGGTACAGGCTATTAGTCCCCAACACCGGTCTCGCAGAATTGTCCAGAGTAAAGGAGATGAATGAAAGGCACCGTGGCACACGGCCAGCCCTTAATAGATGGTCCTTTTTATTCTCCCAAATAAATCACAAATATCTTCCCAGATGGTTCTTGTTCACTATTATTACTCCCCCAGTTTGCCTGGTCCTTGGCACGCTGCAATCAGAAATACACATTGCCTGACTTTTGTATCTTCCCTTTTAGAATAGGGGTGTTCCATACTGAAAAATGAAGGCCTTGGTTATGTCCTGGTGTGTGTGTGTGTGTGTGTGTGTGTGAGAGAGAGAGAGAGAGAGACAGAG
Organism: Tolypeutes matacus; assembly: GCA_026826555.1. NCBI lineage: Eukaryota > Metazoa > Chordata > Mammalia > Cingulata > Chlamyphoridae > Tolypeutes > Tolypeutes matacus. Next base: position 1,128,250 of record JAKSZT010017954.1, read on the forward strand.
AGAGAGAGACAGAGAAAGAGAGAGGAGACAGATAGATTTAGAGAGTTTAGTCTCTGCTTTCCTAAAGGGGAGTGGAGGTTTGGGGCTGGGATATGGGGTCCAGCCAAGCTCCCTTTCGAGGGCAGCCAGTCAGCCCCAGGGAAGCTGATGAATGCTGGGTGGTGTGGACAGAGCTTGGGGTTTGAGCCCAGAAGCTGGGACTGTTACCGGCTGGGTGGCCCTTGTCAACCACCCTGGAAGCTGAGAAGGCTGCAGGTCAGGGGCAAAGGTTACGGGCTTCCAAACCTGAAGGCAGCCTGGCTCTGCATTCCGCCTCCCCCTGAGGCCACACTGGCCTCTCTGGTGGCCTCGGGGGCCTCTACCACCCTGTCTAGCCTCCTGCACTCTCAGGGCCCAGCCAGGAGCCCTGTGGGATCACTCCCCGAGACCCAGAACGGTGGGGGGGGGGCGCAGCAGGGGACCAGGGCACCCACAGCTTTCTGGCCCTCTGTTTGTCTTCTCCTCGCCCACTGCCTGTCTTTCTGCTCCTTCCCCAGCTCTATCTGGCCATCCCACATTCTCGACCCCCCTCCCCCTGAAGCAGGGCTGCCGGGGAGGGGGGCTTTGAGCCCGATGAGCCGGTGTCTGCGGGCCTCGTCACCCCGCTCAGTTCTGGTTATTGTAAACTTCCCGCAGCACGAGGCACACCTTACCATGATGTCATGTCTAGACGCCCAGGTCAGGTATAAATTAGGGAGACAAAGTAGCATGTTCAGTGGTTCAGTTGTAAAACTTTAACGAGAGATTTCTGTGTCTTGAACATGTGCTGGTGAAGACTGATCTGGGGGAGAGGAGGAGCTGCGTTCATTTCCCTTTCACTTCCCCTCCGTGTTGGGGGCCCAGGCATCGCCTTTGAGGCTGGAGCCTTAGGACTCGGCTGAGACTCTGGCCTCAGGTGCGGCTTCTCCTGGAGTGGGAGGTGCCCGGAGCTGGTTTCTGCAGACCTAGAGCTGGAGCTCTTCCCGGCCTTGCAGGGAGGACCTTGGGCAAATCACAGCCTCCCAGGTCTCAGTTTTCTTATCTGTAAAATGGGGGGTGGGAGAGAGAATCTTCCAGTACAAATGCTTCCCTCTGATCCTCTAAAACCTAGCAGATCAGTAGGTCTGCTGGTTGAGCAGCTGGAGTGCCTTTTTAAGCCCTATGTCCTGGGGCTGTGGTGACGAGAAATGCGGTAAGACAGCAAAGGCTTTGCAAACTGTAAAGTGCTGTGCTGATGGGAGGGGCTGTCCTAGAAATTCTGGGGTCTCCTATGAAAAGGACTGAAAGCTAGGTTGGTGGCAATTTAGGGAACAGCCTTGTGCAAATGGAGATGGATACGGAAGCCTTCCCAAGTGGGACTGGATGTTCTGTCAACTGAGCAATCAGCTGAGCAGCAAGGCAACGAAGATGTCTATTTGGGGTCTTAGAATCACAGTTTGGGGAGCACAGATTCAGGTACCGACCCAAATCGTGTCCCATCTTGTGGTTTTCTTCCGGTGTCCTGATGTCGTTAGGGTTCTGAGGAATGCTGTTGCCTGAGGCTTTGTGGACTTTGGCACTTGGTGATAGCTGGCGGAGATTTGCCTAACAGTGACCTCCACAACGACCTGACCTCGGGGCTCTGTTTCAAATCTCTTAGCCGTAGTGACTCTCTTTTTATTTCTTTTTAGCTAGGGAGGGTGGTGAAGACACCCACCTTGGGGCTTGATGGAGGAGGCAGTGGGAGGCCCCAGGGCGTCGGGCGGGGACATTCTAGGGTACCAGCAGCCATGTGGCCTAGCATAAGGGCCTGCTCCCGGCAGGGAGCCAGCACCAGGGCTCTGCTCTGATGACACACCAGGCTGGGTGACAGCAGGGCATTTGAACAGGGCGGCTGGTGGCACGCAGTGTCATAGTTTTGCTGCGTGGATGGGACCCTTCAACTGCAGGGCGGGGCCTTGGTACCCCCCAGTGTCAGCCATGTGCGCTGAGGACATGGAGCAGCGCGGTCCGAGTCCGTGAGGGCCGCGTGGCCAGGGTTGTGTAATGTGGGGCCACATCTCATCACGCCAAAAGGAAATGACCCCCAGGGCGGCTGGGATGGGGACAGCCCTTCCTGCGGCCAGCTGCTCCACCACCGAGTCGCATTTGTGAAGCACCCATAGGCTCTTAGGGGTCCACAAACACAGGAATCGGTGGCTCAGACCCTCACTCCTTCCAGCTGATGTGTGGCAGGACCTCAGGCTAGCTCCACTGAGGGAGTGCTTTGGCCCAGGGTCCCCTGTTCCCACAAGAACTTCCTAAATGTCCTTTGTGGTCAAGCACTGCTGGAGTTTCCCTCAGGAGGGCTGAGTTTCCTGAATGTTCCAGAATCCCTAGCCCTGGCTCTGCCTCTGAACTCTTCCAGCTGTTATTTATGGCCGGGCCTCTCCTTCAGTGCTTCTCCTATGACTTGGGGCTTTTCTCTCAATTGCCTCCGTGTTTTATCTCCTCAGCCAGTCTCTGAGCTGCCTGAGGGCTGGGACTCCCACTGCTGCCTTTTGGTCTGGTAGGATCCAGCCCAGAGGAGGGGGAAAATGGGGGTTTGGGGCCTTCAGACCTGCAGTCAAATCTGGCCCTGCCACTTCCTAGCTCTGAGACTTTGGGTGAGCCGTATGATTTCCCTGAGCCTCACTTTCCCTATCAATGAAATGGGGAGAAGGATGCTTACCCTGCAGGGGTGTTAGGAGGTCTAGGGGCTTCTGGAAGGTGCCTGGTTCAGTGCTCAGTACCTGGTGGAGACCCAGGAAGTGGGTCCAGCTCCTGGCATGTGAAAAGTACCCACTGCCTTCCAGCTGACCAAGCACTGACCCTGTGGCTTTTTTTCATTTTACCTTCCTGGTCACCCTGTGGAGCAGGCATCCTCATGTTCCCATTCCACAGATGGGAAAGAGGAGGCTAAGTGATGAGATGAAGGCCGTGGGACAGTGAGTAATGGATCCAGAACTAAGACTAGAAGACAGGGCTCGCCTCCCCATTGCACCATGCTCATTGAGGAGGAAATGAATGAATAAATGATTCACATATGGGGGTGCAGTGTTGCTGGGACTGGTGCAGGGGCTTAGAGCTGTGGTGAGGAGGCCTGGGCCTGAGGAGCTGCAGTCAAATCTGGCCCTGCCACCTCCTAACTCTGAGACTTTGGGCGAGCCGTATGATTTCCCTGAGCCTCACTTTCCCTATCAATGAAGTGGGGAGAAGGATGCTTACCCTGCTGTGGCAACAGAATAGGTCTGCAGAGGCCTCCGTACTCCAAGGCCAAGGGTGGATTTCAGGGCCGCGGGCTGGCCTCATGGATCAGGGTGTGCAGAGTGGTGCGTGTGATTGTGCACACTGTCCACGTATGCACGTGTGTGTGTGTGCATGCACGTGAGAGAGGCGTGTGCCCACTCTGCATGGGCTGTGCATACGTGAGCGAGCACGTGGGCTGTGCATTTGGCAGTGTGGGCTGTGGGGGGTGTTTGTGTGTCTATGTGGGATACGTGTGCTGCGTGTGCAGTGGGTAAAAACGATGTAAGCAGCGTGTCCCTACGTGTTTGTGCGTGTGCATCTGTGTGCAGTGTGTGAGATCGACAAGTGTGTGGTATGTACAGATGTGCAGTGAGTGTAGAGTGTGTGATTCATGAGCCCTCTGTGGGCCGATTAGATTCCCCTAAGAAGGTTCATCTAACCTACTTGGAGGGTATGTAGTTAGCCCTCTGCCCTCTGGAAGCTGAGAGGGGAAGAGGGTGGGATGCGTCTCGGCATTCGGAGTATCACCGCGCACTTGATGCCTGTTTCCTGTAAGGTTCTCTCACCCTCAGTGTACCTTCAATCATGGGATCTACTGTTCTTTCTTCTCTAGAGAATGTCTCCAGTTTTTTGCCTGAGTGGGGAGAGGATCTAGAGGTTACCTACCCTTAGAGAGTTTGATCCTATCTTTCTCTTTTAGCATATTCACATGCCTCCTCCTCTGCAGGTACCCAGTGCCCTGCAGGGTAAAGGACGCTTCCTTTTCCCTTTGTTTTCCTCCTCACCTCTCCCCTCTGCTGACCTAAACTTCAGCTTTCTTGAGTCTGCAAAGCCAGCTACCATTTGTCCATTTGTTTTGAGTTTCTCTGTGTCTGATGCTCTTGCCTCGTCTCCCATTTTCTATAACCTTGTAAAAAGTCCCTTTTCTGCCACTTCCTCGGGGTTTCAAGAGGGTGTGTGGCAGAGGTGTAGCTGCCATCTCTGTCAAAATGTCCCTTTTTGGAGGCAGCTCTCACCACGGGGCAGCTAGGCTCAGCAGACATCCTGAGCTCAGCTTACTGTCCTGGTGGTGAAATTAAACTCTTAATTTTTAAAATTTAACTAAGAAATAATTCAAACTAAAAAGTACTTAAAACACCCCTTGGAGATACTTTATATACCCACCATTGAGATTAAACAGTGATTTTCATTAAGTCCTATTGCCTTCAGAACAGTGTTTTTTTTAACCTTTTTATTCTGAAATAATTCATAACAGTATATTTTAAAGAAATAAAATGTTACAGGTATGGTTAAAGTCAGGTACAGCTAAAGCCCCACTCTCCATGCCCTTTTCTCTTCTAAGACATGATGCTAATCACAAGTTGGGGTGTGTCGTTTCCAGGCTAAGGTCTGTGCTTTTATGACATATATGTGTATATCTGTATAATAATAAAACAATATATACTATTATGTGCTTTAAAATTTGGATACATGATTTCTGATGACTTCATTTCACAGCTTGCTTTGTTACTTGACATTAATATTTGTGAGTTCTATTTGTATCGACTCTTTTAGCTCTGGTTCATCTATTTTAACTGCTTTATAGTATTCCATGCATGAATACGACAGTTTATTTATCTTTCCTATCCACTTTTCACAAAAAAGCAAGGCTACAGAGAATACCCTTGGGTTCTTGTGCATATGAGCAAAAGCTTGTCCAGACTGGAAATGTTTATTTATCTTGAACTCATCTAGATATCGTCAAATTGCTCTCCAAATGCATTGTTCCACCTTCCACATTGGCAGCCATGTATGCAAATCCCCCATTACTCCATATCCTTGCCAGTGTTTGGTGTTACCAGACTTTCTGATGTTTGACAATCTGATGGATAGGAAATGTTAAATAATTTAAAAGTCCTCCATCCCCCTAATACGTCTGAGATTCGGATTCTTTCAGTCTTTGTTTACCCCCAAATTATTGTATTTAGCCATTACTCTTGATAATTTGGCTGGGTATAAAGTTCTTGGTTAACGGTTATTTTCCCTCTGCATTTTGAAGATATTATACTTTATTTCCAACTTCTCTTGTTGCTGTTGAGAAGTCTGCTGAAGATGCAGTTGTTCTTTGGCAGTAAGCCATCTTTTCTCTTTAGTTGATTGTAAGATTTTAGCTATATCTTTTTTTAATTCTTTTGTTGTCTTTTTTAGCTATATTTTTGATGTTTCACAGATTCACTGAGATTTGCCTAGATGTGGATTGCTTTATTTATCCATTTGAGACTCATTGCTATTCTTGAATCTTTGATATATATAGTTTCCAAATTATTTCCAGAAGAGCCCAAGCCATTATCTCTTCAGATTTTGCCCTTTCACCGTTTTCTGATCCTTCACTTCTGGAACTCCTATTAGACAGATACTGGGTCTCCTTATTCTATCCTCCATGTCTCTTAACCACTCATGCTTTTCATCTCTTTATGTTTTGATTTCGTATTTTGGGCAATGCCTTTATGTCTACCTTTCAGTTTATCCATCTTTTCTTTTAACTTGCCTGTTTAGTTTTTATTTTTAGCAGGTACTGGGGATTCAACCTGGGACCCCAGGTTGAGTGTGAAGCAGGCACTCAACCACTGAGCTACACCTGCTCCTCAATTTTTATTTTTAATATTTTCAATTTCTACGAGTTCTATTTAGTTCTTTTTCATTTTTGCCCAATTTTCAACTCCTTCCTTTAGCTCTTCTTTTTAAACATCCTTATTTTTATATATTTCATATTTTCTTTCACTTTGGAATTCTATTTTCTCATGTTTTTGGAGCTTTAATTTTTCTGATTGTTTTATTTGCTCTCACTCATGGTAGATAGTTTCCTTGTTAGCTTTTGTAATTTTTAATCACAACTCACCTTAGTCACAGTTTGTTTTCCTGTTAGAATCCTGTATAGTCTTCATTGCGGAACCATTCTTCCACAAATTTTTACAAGGCAACCAGAGTATCGCTGGGCAGGGATTCATTTTCATATTAATTTCTTGGTTTATGGGTTTCTAGATAAATTCTGTGGGTTTCTAGTACTAATTCAAATCCCAGATCCACACAAGGCACAGGCCTGAGGTTTGGATGTATCAGGGGAGATTTTTCTATTTAAAAATGGAGGTGCTTCATTGCTTCCTCCTAGGCTAACTTCCAGATTGTTTTCTAGCAAACTCTTCATGGAGGGTGTGGTCCTTCCCCATTTCACGGACCCGCAAAGCTCATGGGTGTGAGAACCCTAAACCCAAGCAGCCAGGTTTCTGTGGTGGAAACTGCCATCCCACCCCCACCCCAGATCAGTCACAACATCTGCTCATATGCAACATCTCTTTTCCGTTTCCTTTTTATTCTTGTAAGCACCTCCTTTGTTTCTTGGGTACTCAACTATGCATTTGAAATTAGTTTCGCTGTATTTTAGCCAGTATTTCTAAATGTTTGTAGTAGGAGATTTTTCTTATCTGCCATTTTGTGAGAGCTAGAGCTCTCTACTTAACCTCCTAGAGTGTCAATTTCTTCATTTGTGAAGTGGGAATACTGTTGCCTTCTACAAAAAATTGTCAAGATGAGTGTGATGGTTAGGCTAATGTGTCAATTCGGCCAGGTAATTGTGCCCAGTTGTTTGGTCAAGCAAGCACTGGTCTAACTGCAATACAAGGACATTTATGGACTTTAATCATCAGTCAGTTTACTGCATAGATGGCTGATTACATCTACGATCAACCACGGAGATTGCCATCAACAATGAGTAACGTTTATCCAATCAGTTGAATGCCTTAAAATGGGATGTAATTTCAGCATTCAGGGAAGATTTCCTAGCTTGTCTTTGGACAGCCAGCGTCTCCTGGAAACTCATCAAGGACCTTCATTGGACTTTCATCAGAGCCCCTGGTTTGCAGCCTGCCTGCGGAACCTGGACTTGTGCATCCCCACAGTCACATGAGAGAATTTTATAAAATCTCATACTATTTACAGATATCTCCTGTTGATTCTGTTTCCCTAGAGAACCCTAATACAATGAGGTAAGAATTTAAGTAAAAGGTCTAGACACATGGTGAGTGCTCAATAATGCTAAAGCTAATGATTATTGTTATATTGATGCCATATATATTTTTTCCTTATTGAGATTTTTCTTTATAGCTTAGCTGGAGGCCTTTGAAAATAAAATACCTAAATTGCTCCCAATACAAGTTGTGATTGTTAATTATGCTAAACTTATCCTGAGAAGGAGATAGAAAAGAGATGAAACTAAATGTTAGTGTTCACGTATTATGCTGGTTATTTTAATATATATTATCTCATATCATCCCTGAAATAATACCAATGATGTTGGATATTGCAGTAGTCAGGATGGAGTAGGTTACACTTTGGTAACAAGCAGTCCCAGGATTTCAGGGAGTTAACATAAAAGTTTCTGTCTTGCTCATGCTTCATGTCCAGTGCAGGTCAGTGGAGAGCCCAGCATCACAGAGTCCAGGTTGACAGAGTTTTCACCATCTTGCAGCTGCACCTTCTGGAACAGGTGGGAGACTGAAAAATTGATCATGGACTTTTCACCACCTGAACCTTTGTGACTTAACTGGCCAGAGCTAGATGTGTGACCCTAGTCAACTCAAAGGGTTCAAGGAAATATGGGGAAAAAATGGAATATTTTGGCACCTCATCTCTGAAACAGGCAGAATAGAAAGAAGTGAACTTTCATCAAGTACCTAAGTGTCCAGCACGGCGCTAGGCCCGTTTCCCACATTTCTCTTATCAGTGCTCGGCAGTGCTGCAAAGCAGCTCTGCATACGAAGACATCGAAGCCCAGAGAGGTTAAAGGAGCCTGTACAAGGTGCCACACCTAATCAGTGGCAGAGGTCAGCAATTGAATTCTACCTTCTGACCCCACTCTATATTTCCACCAGGGAAGAGAAAGACCCAGAGAGCGAGGGACAAGCAGATGCAGAGAGAGGTGAGAGAAGTCCAGAGGGCAGCTCAGAGCTTGCTGGGGTTCAGGAGATATTGTCTTCCATTTGAGACCCAGTGGCAGGGAGGTATCTGGTCGACCTTCCAATACCGCTGAGTGAGGTATTCACAGCATCGCTTCAGAGGATAGTCATTTTATGCCAGACACCTGCATATTTAGAGACACATTCCAAATCCAGGCAATGAATGCTGTGTGCTAAGTGTGAGTCTGGGTCCTTTGTGCTGCAGGGGCTACCAAGCCTCCCCTGGGACATACACCTGGTCAGAAAGGACATCATGGTTCTGATCGTGTCCTTTTTTGTGCTGCCCTGAAGCTTGTCCCAGTCTCTGTCCCAGCTCTCACACCCCTGATCCATGGCTGCCCTCGTTCACATGGCTGCTTTGGGCAGGAAGGCTGGGGGATTCGTCTCTGCACCTGCCGAGTCCCGGGCAGGGCTTGGCCCTGGGGAGGCCTTGGGAGAGGCTCTTTGATGGGACAGTTCTGACTGTTCCAGCATCTCCCTGAGCAGGTTGCAACACACCTGCAGGTGCCAGGGCCTTGGAGGCCGCCTGTGTGGAGGGTGCATGGCACAGTGGATGCAGGAGACCCTGGTGGCTCGGGGCCTGGCTTCTGAAGCCTTGTGACTTTGGGATGGTTACCCCATCTCAGATGGTGGCAGTGGGGAGAAAGCCATCTCAGCAGGCCTGAGATTCTCTGGGATTCTGGGGTCTGTTTCAGCCTCCAGACATGGCCGAAACCTGAGAAAGGGATGGTCAGATGTCATCAGCCTCGCAGAGGAACCCAGCTGAATTCTTGGTTCCAGTCCCCTCTGGAGCCCAGGGCTGTGTCCTACCCCGTGAGGAGGCCTCAGGCTGGGGGCTGGGGTTCGAGGTGCAGGCTCACCAGGGACATCAAGGAGGGAGGGGCTGGGGCTGTGACCCTGGCTGGACCCCACCCGGGGGTGCCCCCACGGGCGGCTCTGCAGGGGAGGGCTGGAGCCAGCCCCCCTTCCTCACCAGCTGGCCCTGCCTCTGCCACCAGCAGCTGTGGGGAGCGGGGCTGGGGCTGCGTTATAGAATTCCTGGCTGCAAAGGCCACGCAGTTGTTTTAGATTAGCATACAAATCGACATTAGTGCCGTACATCTGTTGTTAATCCACATCCTGGTGGAAGGGGGATGCCAGCACGTCGTTTATTAGGCACGCCGATCCCATAATGTCCTTTTTCGCTGCCTTTGTCTTCCATCAGAGTCCATAATGGGTTCCAGGATGTCTTTTATTTTGCTACAGACCACATTTCCTCCTGCCTAACAGATCAGAACGTAATGGATTCCAGGATGTAATTTATGCTATTTTGGAATCAGACTCTGCACTATTAATTCTGGAACCTTTGGGCAGATCTGCAGGGAGGCCGTGGCCTTGGGTTTGCCCCGTGGTGCTCAGACCAGCACTGGGAACTCGGGACCGGGTGGGCGGGGAAGGGGCCAAGGCCGAGAGCTCCCAGTTAAGGGAATTCCAGGCAGGCGTGGGAGAGGAGGCCAGAGGGTGCTGGGGGAGAGACAAGAGGAAGCCAAGAGGCTACAGGGGGTGGGGCGCAGATGTTCTCAAGCCCCCGGAACCAGCAGAACCTCCCAGGGCTGGTCACAGACACTGGATCTGAGCTCAAGAGCTGCTGGAGGAAAGAGCCTTGTCCCTGGGCATCCAGGGAGGGCCGAGCCCCAGGGAGGTGTTTCCGGGGAGGGCGGCAAGGGGTACATGCAAGGGCTCTGTCCTTGGGGTCACCCAGGCCTGGTCTGAGCCAAGCTTTGCCACTTACTTACTGCGTGACCCTGGGATGGACACTCCCCTCCCTGAGGCTGGGGTTCTGTGCCCAGAGCCATCCCTGAGCCTTAGAAAGATATACAAAGTGTCATGTCGGTGTGAAAGTTCTGGAGAAGACAACCTATTTTCCTTCCAGAGGGCAGGGTGGTGTCTGATGCGTTGCTTGGCCAGGTGGGTCCCCTACACCTGTTGGTGGAGCAAGTGAGCAGTGACTGGCAGAATGTCACACTCCAGGGGTGCACCACCTTTGCGTGAATTAGAAAAGCTGGAGGGCAGGACCCTGGGAACATGTGTCCCTGGCCCTGAGTGAGGAAGGGGGAGACTTCGAGGGCCGCTCGGGTCTCTTTGGTGCCCTGTGCCTTGGTCCATAGACCTGGCTCACCCATGTCAGGTGTCTGAGCCTGTGGGTTCCTGGCCTGGGCAGATGCTGGGTGGGGTGGGGGACTCCTGCCCCCAGGACTGTCACTGTCAGGGAGGCTGAGGAGAGGAAGTGCGCTTCTGGGTGGCTTCACCCTGATTGTCACCATCTGGCTGTGGCCACCGAATGCTGTCCTGATGGGGAGCTCACTCCCTCCCTGGCTGCCCTTTGCCTTGGGTAGCTGAAGCTGGAGGACCCTCTCAGACAGAGGGCCTGGGGCCTACCCCCCACCAAGGGCTCCTCAGCCAGGCCTGCCCCCCGCCTGCTGCCAGGCTGGGGAGGGGGTCTTCTCCACGGTACTTCCCCTTCCTCTTCTGACTCTGTGTTTGAGCCTCTTTCCCCCTCTCCTGGGTACCTTCTTGGGCATGTTTGAGGGGCCCTGGCCCTCTCAGAGGTAGGGGCTCAGAACCAGCTCCCTTGGGGTAGGTGTTTGTGTGGGACAATGGGAAGGGTGGTGTCCGGGCCTCCCACCCCCCCCCCAGGCGTCCTTGGGGTGTCCTGCTTGCGTGCCGGCCCTTTGGTTGCCCACCCTCCGCTTGACAAAAGCCCCCTCCCCGTAGCTGGGTCTGGAGGGGTCCTGGGCAGAGAAGACCACCTCCTGGGGCAGGTCAGAGCCCTCCACAGCACTAGTCCTGGAGACCACAAAGCAAACCCCCAGTGTTACTTTGGGGCTATTTGTAGTGTCTTTTTAGTTTGCAGGATCCACCCTCCCGCCCCCAATAAAAAAAGTTCACTGAGTGTCCTGGTCCAGGAACCTTTTGACATCTCGCTGCCTTTCATTGTTTTGAGCTATTTTACAACCCTGTAAAGTTGTACAAAACTACTAAAAATGCAAATGGTTCTTGTCCGTATTAACATAAATTAATTATGTCCAGTGGAGGGCAATTGGTCATTGCCCTGTGGAGGGACCCGCTTTGCATCCAAGTGTCCGTTTGTCTTTTGCCTATATCTGTGTGTGGTTCTCTGCATTTTCCTCTGAACTAGTTGTAGCATCTTCCAGGTTTGTTCCCTCTTTAATTAATGTGTTAAATAAAATCTTAGGCACATGTTCATTTCATATTTGAATGGGAGCCATGATTTTTTCCTTTCATTAAACTGGTCCTTTAACAACCTATTTTGAGTCTGCAGAGTTAGGGGAGCTGCAGCTTAACCCCTGAGAGTCCTCGGCCGAAGTCAACCTTCTCGCATGGGTTGAAATGAGGTCCGAATGTGTGGACACCGAGCAGGGGATGGGAAGGTCCGGTCTCTTCCCTCGTTCCTTGCGAGAACCTGTGGAGTGGGTAGACGAAAGACTCACACCCGAAGACCCCAGGGAGTTGGGTGGGGAGCCTGGGCCCTTTCCCCATGTGTGGGAAGGCAGGGCCTGGGGTCTTAGCTTTTAAAGCCCAGCTATTCTTTCCCCTATTCTAGGGGAAAGAGGTGCCAGGTATATTCCACCTCTGCACCCAGGGAGCACGTGGTAGCAATCACATGGGCAGCTGCCCAGGCTCGGGCGCTGCAGGAGTGGCCGAGACCCCAAGGCCACGTTCACGCCGGCGGGCAGCATGTGCTTCCTGTTTGCCAGGCCGGCCTGAGCTCATGACTTACCCCTCTGGTTAACTCCAGGGACATGAGCTGTAGGGACAAGCATTGGTCCACTACAGAGACGGGCCTAGCCGCAGGAAGTTCAAGCAGGCAGCCAAGGTCACACCACATTCGGGAGCAGCAGCAGCTGAGAGGCGCCCTGTCCTCCCAACATGGGGTTCAAAAGGCAGAGGGACCCAAGTTGTCCCCAGTGGATCAAACAGCAATCCAGGGTGCCCGGAACTGCTCAGACAATGGGCTTTTGTTTGGTTCAGAAGAAACCTAGTCATTAAAAAAAAAAAAAAAAAAAAAAGCAAAACAATAAAAAGCATTTGCAGGAGAAATGTGAAGCCTGCCTGGTGGGTGGCTGTTCATTTGGTTGGAAAAGTGCATTTGTCGCTGGGGGGATTGCAGCCTGTTTCCTTTTGCAGCTGTCCTGGAGCGGGCAGGTCACCTTGGAACTGTCCTGAAACGAACCCAGGCAGAGCTGTCCTGGCAGCCGGCTTCTAATCATTCCATTCTCCAGGGTCACCCTGTCTGTCCTCTGCCCGGCAAGACCGGAAGACAGGGCCATTCTGAAAGCAGCACACTTTTAGAGCTGGCCTCGTGGTAAAGCAGAGAGATGTAGTTCAGTCTATAGATGTAGGAACTTAACCCCTCTGGGCCTCAGTTTCCTCCCCTGTCAAATGGGGGCGGGCATGCTTTTCCTTGCAGGGTGCTGTTGGCTGGAGCCCCCTCCCCTCCGAGAGCTGGCTGTTAGGCTTTCACCAGCAGCCGCTGGAGGTTGTGTGAAGGTGTCGTGGGAGTTGGGGGCCCACCGCTCGGGCTGCTCTGCCCCCTGGGGTGTGAGGACTATGGGGTAACAAGTAATGTGAGCTCTGGGGCTGGGCCTCTGGCTGGGCACGCGGTCTTGCTCCAAAGTCTGGGAGATTCTGTTGGAGGGGCTAACGACGGCGGGGTGGCTGCTCCCAGGTCCAGAGGGGGTTCCACGGGAGATCCCGGTCAGCGTGGCTGCTTTAGGAAGGTGAGCGCTGAACTCTCAAGGAAGTGCCATCTCCTACTCTTTCCTCTTGTCTGCACAGTGGGATCTTGAGTATATCTGTGTATGTTGGGGGGCGGTGGTGGGGGCTTCTTTCTTTTTCCTTAATAGAAGTAGTGCTAAAATAATATGGGTAATGATGATGATGGTTTGTCAGGTGTGCTGGGCAAAGTCTGAACATTGGGCTCATTTACTCAAACAAGGTGAGTGCTGTCGCCCCTCTTTCTGGAGGAGAAAAATAAGACTGGATGGAGTCATAAATGCCAGAGCTGGGCTGGGCCCAGGGTCTGCCTGAACCAAAGTGCATCCTTTTCCCTCCTCATTGCACTAGAGATCAAGAAGTCAGGATGGGCCAGGCTGCACCCCTTCCTGGCCACCCCAGGGGATGCACTTCCACCCTCTGCCTGCCTCCTCCCCTTCCCCACCCAGTCAAACCAGACTCTCTTCTTCTCTCCTCCACCCAAGCTCAGGCTTGCACCCCACCCCATCTCCTCCCTGTTTGCCCAGCAGTTTCTGCTTGTCCGCAAAGGCCCAGCTGAGAAGTCACCCCCGGGAAGTCTTCCCTGGTTCCCCAGAGGTCTTGCAGGGTTAGAGCCCTCACCCCACTATGTGAAAACTGCTTATGGGTCTCGGCCAACAGGGTTTCTTTGCTTTTTGGTACCCTGGGCCCCTTTCGCTGCTGGCTGCTAGAGCCTGCAGGCTTTTTCTCAGAATGTTTTAAAAGGCATAAAGTAACCTATTGGGATTACAAATTACTGAGAAATACAGTTATCAAAAATTTTTTTTGAAAAATGAAAGTTTAATAGAATAATGCTTGTGATTCTTTGCTGACACACTGAATAGCAAGCTCTAACAGCAGGTCAATGTCATCATGCACGTCCATGGTATTTTAAGATAGCTGCAATAATTGTAATGTGATGTGAAAATACCCATGAATTCTAACCGAAACAAAGGCACAGGTACTTCTAATTCTACTGCATTTTTGAAAAAACTGCATTCATATTGGATAGAAATGCTGAATTTCAGCTAGAGGTTGGGGAAGATAAAATGTGATACATTCCCCATCAAAGTTCATGAGCCCACTGATTTCAATCCTTGGACCCTGGCTAAGAGTTGGGTTCCTTGGGGGGCTGGGATTTGGCTCTGCCTGCATTTCTGGTACTTCGAAGAATGTCTGGTCATATGCAGACAAGCTGAACGCAGCAGGTTTGTTGAATGAATGAGTGACTGAAATAAATCAAGGAAGGCGAGGCAGGGGGCCAGGCCTCCCCCCTGCCCCCAGCTCCTCTTCCTCCAGCTGCACTTGTTTAATGGCGCGAACGTGACTTGGCTTTGCGGCACTGTGGTGGGGAGCACAGGCTTCCCAGGGCACTCCAGATCGAAAGCGAGACCCCTCTCCGGATTAGGGCTTATATGGCCTTGCCCAGGAATGGCGGTGATTCATCTCTTCTCCTGGGGAGAGGGGCCGTGCTCATCACGAGTCCGGGCTTCCCTGCTGCTTCCAAACCGCCTCCTGGCAAAGGCAGCCTGAAGGAGCTGCTGCGGTTTTAAAAATTAATTGACCTGATGCTATTCTGGCCCGGAGGAAAAAAAAAAGATAGCGCGTGCTGTCTTAAAGAGGCATTACGCCATGCGCTGAGAATGTCAGCCGGCAGGGAGCCGCCCGGGAGAGGCGCTTTGGTCCCAGCTGTCACCCACCCGCGGCAGCGTGGTAATGCTATCTGCCAGACACAGCCGGATGACCGTAGGCTCCAGTGCCGGAGACGCTGGGATCTGAGCTTTCCAAAGCACGTTGACTCGATTTCCCTGTCTTACCGAGAGAAGCCGGCTAGCTCACAGATTCCAGGGACCCTCTGGTGGTGGGGTTTGGTGCAAGGGTACACGCAGGTCCTCTGGGTAGCCTGGGATGCTGTCCCCATCCCATGTGGTCACTCTGGACTCGAAGCCTCTGAAGGTCCCAGCACGATCAGCAGCGGCTCAGCGTGCCCCTGCGCCGCCCAAGCCCCAGCAAGCCCACGTCTCTGGGCACAGTTACGCTCCACTTCCCCAGGTCATTTGCCACCATCCTGTTGGGCAGAGTCTCAGGTCACCTGACTCCTGGACCAGTCCGCTGTTCCTGGGCCACACTCCAAGAACCATCAGGGCTCAGGAGAAAACAGTGGCTTGGGCCACTGGCCCCCCGCATGGGTGGGGTGGCATGCACACCTGCCAGGCACCAGAGGCTCTAGCCGAAGGGCCCCCTTGTTCACCTCTGCCCCCAAAGGGTGGATGCTTGTGGGTCATCTTGTAGCCTCTGCCTAGCTGGCTGGAAACCTGGGTGTCATCCTGGGCCTCCATTTCTTTCTTCCTTGGGATCCGGTTTGTTGCCAAATCTGCATCCACAGCATTTGGGTGCCAGGACAGGGTGGCTGCTGGCCGGAGAGGGGGTGAGCGTACTGCCCCAACAGTGTTTACAGCCCGACCTGTGCCTGGGGAGCAGGAGCTGCAGCCTCTCCTTCTGGCTAGCAGGTGTCAAACGCCTTAGTGCACTAGGCCCGGGCCGAGCCCTTTAAAGATGTCATGCCCCTGCACCCTCCACAATAATCCTGAGAGGTGTCATTTTGAGGACAAGGGAACTGTTGCCCAAGCTCACCCAGCTTGTGAGTGCCGGGGCTGGGATTTGAACCTCGAACCACAAGGCTGTGTACCCAGAATTCTTTGAATACTGTCCCTTTCCCAGAACCTATGCTACGTGTTGGAGATTCTAAGGGGAAAAAGGCCCAGTCCTTGTCCCCAAGGAGCTCACATCAGTTAGCGAGGGGACATAGAGGCAGATAACCTTGACATGCTGTTTAAGAAGTGAACCTGGCCTCGGGGTGTTCAGGAAGGGCAGCTGGCTCTCCCAGGAGTGCCCGAGAGGAGGTGAAGGCCTGGAAAGATGAGTGAGGATCTGCCAGCTGAGATGAGCTGGAAGAGTTCCCTTGGTGGAGGGACAGCCAATGCCAAAGCCTGGAGGCACAGAGAAGTGTGGTGTGTTCAGAGAGCAGTAGGCAGTTCTTTGTGTCTGGACCACAGGGTACATGGGACAGGAGGAGAATTTGTGGCTGGACATGGGGATGCCAGCAGCCCAGCCTTACTGAGCTTGGTCCTGTTGGCAATGGGGAACCATGTAAGGTTAGAGAGCAGGCGAACGAGGTGAGCTCAGATCTGTGTTTCAGAAAGACCTCCCTGGTGGGTGTGGAGGAGGGATTCCAGAAGGGAGAGGGCATCAAGGGGCCAGCGGGTCACTGTTTTGCTCTTTCCCTCTCGCCACCACCTCTTGCAGAGAAAGATTGGTGGGAAGGGGTTCCTGGGGCTCCTGGTCCAGGATTTCCCCAAACCCTTAGTCTGCCTTATAGGAAAACTAAACCCGAGGCTGCCTGCTGTGCCAGGTTCCCTGGTGCTTCCCTTGGGCACCCTGCCCTATGGGTTGTCAGAGTTGCATCACAGAGATTGAGGGGAGACCCCAGTGGGGGCACGGCAGCCCTGGAGTGGCAGGATGAACCCTGGGCATGGCGTTGGAGGCCCAGGATTCTCATGCCGGCTCCAAGCATCCATACCAAACCTTGGCCAAGCAGCCGACGTCTGGAAGCCTCGTTTCCTCATCGGAAAATGGTGACCGGGCCCTGACACATGCATTGTGCGTGTGCAATGCCGCACACTCGTGCGTTACTTCCTGATGTTGGTTTTAGTTTAGTGAAACAAGCATTTTCTGACCATGCGCTAAATAAATAAGCAGGCGTGTGCTTGACGATGCATTTGTCGCCGAGGAAATCTAAGTGGCCTATCCCAAGACAGAGGCTATTGTGTCTTGGAGACACAGGCTACAGACGGATGCTTTGGGGTTTGCAGGGACGCCTGGCGCTGGCTCCCTGCCGCGCGGCACCCCCCAAAATCTGGTCTCCATTGAGCTGGCGCGGGCACGGGACGTGTAAGCCGACACCGGCACAGCAACGGGACATTAATGAAAGTTTTGACAGAGAGATTTCATTTTGGAACTCGCATTCCCTGAAGGGTTTGTAATAATTGCGCTTGAAATGGAGCCATCCGGCCTCAATGCTTTCCAGATTGGGGGAGCAGAGGTATGCGCCTTCCTGGGAAGGCCGCCCGGTCGGAGCCCCCGCCCCGCTTCCCGCTCAGCCCCTTGCGTGGACAGGGGGCCGGTCGCTGACCCTGAGACGGCGTGTGCACGGTCGTGGACTCCCGCGTCCTCCCCCCAGCCTCGTGATGCGGGGATCTCATTCTAGAGCTGAGCAAACCAGAGGTGGTGATGGACCTGCTGGAGGCCGAGTTTAAGACTGAGAGGGACAGACTGGGGGCTTCTGCCCCTTCCCCAGACCCCTTCCTCCTTGCTCCAGGAATGTTTTGGGGAATGCCTCCCCCCCCACCCCGAGCTAGGTCTTGTTTGCTCTCTTCTCAGATGTGGGGGGCCCTTTCGCCTCCTTGGGTGTCCCCTGCTTCTGCGCTTGCTGGAGGGGCAGCCACCGAATGGGGTGACACCTTGCTTTGCTCCCTGCCCCTCTGGCTCACTCTACCCTGGCCCCTCTTGCTCCCTCCACCTGAGTTCCACTGTCCCCGTTGTTTCGCTCGCACCGCAGGGCCTTTGCACTTACTGGAATGCTTAATGAGGTACTCTCCTACTCGTTATCTAAACTAGCAATCAATTGCCCCTTGCGCTTGCCCCATTCCCCCCACTCTATCCATTCCTTTACCACTTACCACCCTCCAATGTACTACATAATTTACTCATTTATTATGCTGATGACCTTTTTCCCCCCACTAGAATATAGGTTTCTCTAGGGTTTTGTCTGCTTTATTCCCTGATGTGTCCTGTTGCTTGATAAATATTTGCAGAAGAATGAACGAATGAACATGTGCTTAGACACAGCGGGACCAGGCATCCTGAACCTGGCACCCCATTTTGCTAAGAGGTTAGTGGGTGAGGAGTGGAGAGGCTACTCAGGGGCCCGCCCAACTTCAAGAAAGCTCTTGGCATCCATCAGTTTGGGCCAGTTTTGCTTGACGGCTTGTTCGCCACTGGAGCTGATGCAGACGGGCTTTGGGATATCTGTCACCGTACCCCACAAAGTCCTGGGGAGCGAGGCCTTGCTGCTTAGCTCCCTACGTGCTCCTGCATGTGCTCCCCTTTGCTGGTGGAGAGGTAAGGCAGGGTGATCATCCCATTTTGCAGATGGGGAAACTGAAGTTCTGAGATGAAGGTTGATGCTGGGAGGGGCCACAGAGATCTCTGAGTCTGGTGCCCTCCCTAGAGCCCCTGGCATGACCGCCAGACCAGGGGAGGGACACCCACCAGGCAGGTCCTGGAGAGGGGGAGGACTGCAGGCCGCAGATGCAGGCAGACCTGGGTTCGGATCCTGGTGATGACATTTCCCAAAGGCGAGACTTGGGACAAACCATTTCACCTTCTCATTTGTGAAATGGAGATGAGAACAATTTCCTTGCAGATTTGTTGGGAGGACAAAATGAGCTTATATTCATGAAACAGCTCTAGAAGCCAATGAGCCCTCGGTGGATAGAATTTTGATGAGAGTCGTGGGCCTGGGTGTGACTGTGACAGCAGGGAGGTGGCTTTGGCTCCCACCCAGCAGGGAGTGATTCTGCCAACAGCTGGGTCTCGCAGCAGGCAGCCGCCTCCCTGCTTCTCTGGGGATGCCCAGATTCATCTGGATACCTTCAGCTGTAAGAGAAAGAAGCATATCAGGGGGTCTCTTCGCCAAACCACAAAGGGGGGGTTGGGGTGTGCCTTGGGGTGGACGGGACCTGAGGAGTCAGCCCCTGCCCTTGCCTCTCGGATCTTCTCTGTCACTTGTCTCTGGAGCTCTTCCTCCAGTGGGCCACTTTCATTACTTCCGAACAGCCTCTCCCCGGAGCACGGGGCATGGCCAGGAGGGCCACAAACTCCCAGCCTCACCCCTGGGTCCAGAGAGGAAAGGGGCCCTCCCTGAGGCTGGCAGAGGGAAACCTCCCAGGGAAGGATTCTGATGGGCCCAGAAGGGGTCACCTGCCCGTCGCGGCTCCCCGCCTAGCCAAGGAGGCGGGTATCTAAGCAGATGGAGGCCCACATGCCCAGAGCCAGGGGTGGAGTGGGGGGACGGGGATGAAAGAAAGTGGGTGCTGTTACTTACCTGAAGATGGGTGCAATTACTGTGCCCGTCCCTGGGGCCCAGGCCTTCATCCTGGAAACTGGCCCATGCAAAGCAAGACTGGTGGGTGCAATCAGGGCACAGTTTTAGTATGTCTCCCAGGCTCCCTTTAAAAGGCATTTGGCGGGGAGTTCTACTGCCACCTGGGTGGACGTTCCCGTGACTATTCTGGTCCCTCTGTAGCTAATGAACGTTTGGCAGTCAGCTGAAATCACAAACTCAGTCTCAACTCCCTAACCAAAAATGCCTGGTTGCACGGAATTCCCAAACCCCCAACTTGATTTCAAATCCAGTGTGCACCCTCCCCTAGCTGGGGCCTTGGAGTGAGGTGGGGGCATCCTTGTCCTCTGCCCATGTCACCGCGCCTCCTCCCCCTTCGTGCTCACCCCCTTCCCTGGCCTTGCCAGGGTCGTAGCAGGGGTGTGGGGAACAGGTGATGGGGGAGGGTTACTCGTCTGCTACACAATGGCTCTCTCCTCTCTGGGCTGCGGTGCTTAAAGCTGCCTTTCTCTTTGGAGGACCCCCTCCCCCCCAATCCCCCGGATTCACCTGCCACACTCTTGGTCTGGGCAAACCTCTCCTTTCTGGCAGCTGCTCATACCTTTTCGACATCCAGGGATTCAGAGGTCACCTCTACCTCCTCCTCTGCCGAGGCCTGTTCCCCCACATGGCAAGCCGAGATGACACTTTTACCAGCTTGCTTGCAGAGATAACAGCCATGCATTCTTTGCTCGGAAAAGCTCTGAAAGTGCAGGCTGATCCTGCAGTTCTTGGTTCTGCCGCCAGCACGGCCATCCAGTCAACCTCTCACCTTCTAGACTCTTCCAGGGCAAGGGTTATCTGACAGCCTTCCGTACCCTATAACTGCAGGGCACTCCTGTTAAGCTCTCCGAGTGGTTCTGAAGAGGGGTCCCACTGAAGCCTGCTCACCGGACTCAGCGTTTCTTGGGTCCCACGGTGCACCCATCCTCTCCGAATCAATCTTCAAGTATTCTCTCCATCTGCACTCTCTCAACCTTTTTCTGTCTTTGATGTGGGCGAGCTGTCTAACAGGTCCTTGATCACCTACTTTGAACTGCTCGGCATGGTAGTTTGTTTCAAACTTCACTCTGGTACTGACAGCTTGGTGCTTCAGTGGGCGTTTCTGACTTAACACCCTGGCTCCTAATGGAAACAGTAGCCATGTCCGTGGCCACTTGCTCTGGCCAGGCATCGTGCAAAGCTCTCTGGACGTGTCCTCTCACTGAGTCCTCCCAATAAGGCTGTGAAGCAGCCCTGTTTTGTCCCCATTTACAGATGGCAAAATTTAGGCTCAAAGAGGTGGAGTGACTGTCCAAAGGTCACACAGCTAGCCAGTGGCCAGTTGAGACCAGTCCTTTCTTCACCCGCTGAGCTGTCTTGATCCAAGTGGGAGCGGAGAGGAAGGGCAAGCTCTGCCTCTTTCCCAAGTGCATTTTGCAGGAAATGTTCCTGCCCATGGGGGCAGAGTCTGACTTGGGACTCCAGCACAGCCTTGCTAGAAGAAGCAGGGTAATTCTTGCAAACCACAGCCTTCCCTCCGGAGTCTCGAGGATCTCAGGGCTCCATGGAGGGTCTCCCCTTCCCCTGGCCCATATGCCCAGGCCCTGGGTGTTGGGGCTGAGAACCACATAGGAAGGTGGCCCAGGGGGCTGGCAGGCTGGAGGCATCTCTTCCAGGCCTGACGCGGCCCAGGGAGCCCACCATGCCCAGTTTTAGGCAGAGACCCCTGGTCTGGGGAGGAAGAGGGTCTTCGAACAACAAGCCCTACAATCCCGGATTTCCAGGAGGCTCCTGGATGCTCCTTTTTGGTACCCGTCTTCTGTCCCTCTAAGTCACTCTCATCTTCAGCATCCCTGGTGTAAGCAGACCCCCTGGAGATACTGATGCAGTATCCAGAGGACAGAGCCGAACCTCGGGGTGAGGACCCTGCAGTGTCATCAGAACCAGATTCCTACTGCAGAGCCCAAGAACCAGGCCTGGTATCCAGAGGTGTTTTATTTTCCTTCTTATTAAAAAGAAAATTGCCCTGGTCATCTCAACGAGGCTGTTAAATATTGCGTAGGAACCTGCCAGCTGAAGTAAGCCTGCAGGATTAGGGAGGAAATGGTTTGGTGGATGAAATGGTTTGCACACAGCCCCCTGCCCGGCCCTGGGCCTGCTCCAGCTCCCACCGCTGCCGTGTTGGGTCTGAGGGGCTCCCTGCTTCTCCCCGCCTCTCCCTGCCTCTGAGGGGCTGTGACGCAGCTCAGAGGTGGTACCCCTTGGAGATAACTATCTCTTCAGGTCCAGAATCTTCTACCCTTTCTTGCAGCTTCATGGGCGCCTCCAGGATGCCTGCCCTGGTCTGCCCTGGTGGAAGTCAGGCTTTCTCCAGGAGCTGCCCCTCTCCTGCAGCCTTTGTCACCCTCCGCAGGCTTGTGTCCCTGCTCAGCTGCGTGCTCCTTCCAGCAAGATGGCTGTTGGGTTCATCCCCATGGGGCCCAGCCTGGGGGCCTCTTGGTGATGGATGTGTGTGGAATGTGTGTGTGTGTGTGCGGGGGCCATGCATGCACATGTAGGAGCTGCACGTGTATACACAGGCTGTGTGTGTGAGCACGGGCTCTGTGTGTGCCTGACCGTGTGTGTGGTGGGTGTGTGCATGGGCTGTGCATCCATGGCTCTGCAATCCTTTTTCAAAGCAGCTCTCTAGAAAAATATACATGGGACATAGTACCCCTGCCAAAGCCTTAAGGGCTCGTTTGGCCCAACCCCCCTCTTTGTTCAAATGGGGAAACTGAGGTTCAGAGAGAGGATGGGGCATTGCATATCCACTGGCCCCTGAGGCTGCTCCTTCTGCAGGACTGGTGGCTGCCAGGGAGGAGGAGCACACAGCTCGGGTGCCCTCCATCCACAGTGGGAGCTAGGTGGGAGCCCCCCATCCCCAGGGACCCATGGAAGGTGCCATGCAGCTGTAGCCTAGGAGGGCGGCTTGACCAGGAGCCCCCTCCCCTGCACTGATGTGGGTGGCCACAGCTCACGGTTGCAGCCCTCCCCTCAGCATGCCCACCATGTGGCCATCCCACCTCTTCTTGGGTCATTCTGGGGCCAGGCACTTCTGCCCTCCTGGGGCAGCCCTGGCTCTCTGCAGGGAGCTCAAGCTACTAGAAAGCTCCTCCTTAGATGGAGCTGGAAGCTTCCCTGGGTGGCACCTGCCCATTGATTCTGGTTTTCCTCTCAGGACCCTAGAACTGGGTCTTGAGAGGCATGGCTCTGCAGGGGTCCCCTCTCTCCTCTGCTTCTGCAGCACTTTCCATCTTAGACCCCTGTTCAGTGTGCTAACAGCAGAGCCGCAGTCCCTACCCTGCCTGTATGTCTCACATGTCCCTAGTTTTGTGTATTTCATAAACCTGGCTGGAAAGTATGATGGAAATCACATGCACATGCCTCCCCTGGGATCTTGTTAAGACGCAGATTTGGATTGGGTAGATCTGGGGCAGGGGGGTGGCGGAGAGTCTGCATTTCTAGCAGCCCCGCTCTGGGGACTGCTGCTCCTGGTCTGTAGCCCCTTGGAGAAGCAGAGGGTTAATGAGATAAAGAGCTGCAGGAAGGGGGCCTCAGGCAAGGCCTTGGGGCTCCTCTCCCAGCCCTAACTTCTAGGCTCATTTAGGTCTGAGTGCAGCGGGTGGCATGGTTATTCACAGCCGTGAGTGGCAGTGGGCCCTCTTTTTCTTGGCGGGTCCATCGACGGAACCCTCTCTCGGGTTGTACAAGCGCCAAGCTGTTGCATGAACCTGCTTGGGGTACCGTGTGCCTGTACTTGCCCTTTTACAATTTTTTTGTGATTTACGGTGCTTTTCTGGAAAGAGATCGGTATGTAAGGCCGAGCTGACCCTCTCCGCAGTGGGCCTGGGTTCCCTGTCCTGGGCCCCGGCACCTCCTCTTCTCTGCCTCCAGCCAACCTTGCTCATGCCTTCTCAGGCTTTGCCCTCTTCCCACATTCATGCTCTTCCCTATTCCGGACCGTCCTCTGGGTTCTCCGGCAGGGGAGAGGTGGTTTGTTACTCACTCGTTACACAGCCAAGGCCCCGTAGCTCAGAGGAGTTCAGTGACGCACCCACAGTGCCCAGCCACCATGGGCGAGAGTGGACGAGATCCCAGAGGAACCTGTGGTTTCTTTCTAAGGTCTTCTATCTCCCAGCGGAGGCTTGCGCCACCGTCAGCCCGTGTGTGTGTGTGTGTGCGCGCGCGTGCGTAAGTGTGGGATTGTCCTTCCCCTGCCATTCGGAAACAGCATGGACGCTGGGATGATTGTGGAGAACCCACAGATTGCAATCTTTGCTTTAAATTGTTATTTATGTCCCACCCTGAAGCCTCTCTGTCATCCGTGGCCAGTGGAACTCCTTCAGAACCAGGCCCCAGAAGGTTCTGGCCAGCTGGGGCTGGATGCCCAGTGAAACTGAAGGAAGTTGAACAGGAAAGCAGCAGGATCTGTGATTAGGGGAGACAGGGCAAGAGAGCAAGAAGCTCGGAGCCTGCCGAGAGAGGCCTGCGGGTGCCGGGAGGTGGTGAGCCGTCTTGGGGGTGGACTTAACATCTCAGGCACCTTCTGATCTCATGGGGTGGGGCTCAGGCCACTCCACCAGCCCTGCTCCGACACCCCCACCCAGAGAAACCAGGAATAGAAAGGGGCCTTTTGTCATCTGGGCCAAACACCTCCTCTTACAGATGGGGAAACCGAGGCCCAGCAGCCCAGGGTCGGGCAGGCACTGGCCTAAGGGAATAACTGTGGCCATAGACCAGATCCCAAATTCCTGATCACCAGAGAGGGCTTCCTTCCCCACCTCGTTCCACCTCCGAGAACCCCGAGCTGCCTGCTGCCCACCCCAGGCCCACGCCCTAGGCCTCGAGAGCCCCCTCAGTCCTTCCCCTGCCCCTTCTGCCAGGAGCGGGGGAGGGAGAGCACACAGGATGGACTTGCACCCGTCCAGAGCTCTTGGGACAAACCTCAAGGGCCACGAGCTGAACCTCCTTCCTGCTTGTCCCGCTTGCCGTGGCGGGGCGGCCTCCCGGAACCCCCAGCCACAGGCATATTGCAAGCACATGTTTGCCAAGCACAGGGCTGCACACAATAAACTGAGGCTGAAAACCACATGAAAATGAGCTGGAGGAGAGGGAATCACTTTGTAACATGCTTTATTTTCGTTTGGTTTTGACTTGGAAAGAAGCATGTCTTGGCTGCTAATCAAAGAGCCGGTGGGGGCCTCTTCGTAGAAGGCGAACCGCCCGCCGGCCAGATCCGCCTGGCCGCCCCCTCGGACAGCGACTTGGCCTCGAGGGAGCCAAGAAGGGCCCCCCAGACCACGGGTGGGCCGCGTGGCTGGCCTGGAACCCGGAGGTCCTTGGTTCAAGCCCCCTGGGCCCCCTGCACCCAAGCTGTGGGGTCACCCTCCTTTTCCAGCCCCCCCATGTGATGCTGGGGCATCAGGGCTCCCTTTGTTCCTGGAAGCACAAACTCCCCGATCATGGATGCGGGCACTTCAGCCCCCACGGGAGAGTATATTTAATGACCTTTATGGCGTGGGAGTGGGGCAGTGACTCAGGTTCCCACGGGGGCGGGATGGAAAGAACAGGGACTCACGGTCTCATTCTGGCTTCACCCTGACTTGCTTTGTGCCACTCTTCCTCTTGGGTGGGGGCTGTCTGGACCCCTCCAGGGACTCCCGGCCAGGGCCCCAGCCCTCGGATCGAGTGCCCACGCGCTGGGACTCACACCTTCATACACATCCCCATCTGAGCGTCCTCCGAGATGTCCCATGAGCCCCCACACGCCACAGGCCCCAAAGCCAACTTGTTGCCCCTTTCAGCATCCTCACTCACCCATCAGCCTTTGAATCCGGAAGCTTCAAAGCCTCCTCTCTTTTGCTGCCCTGTTCCTGGGAACCCCCCCCTCCAACTCCTGTGGTGTCTTGTGCCTGGACAGCCCCCGGACCACCCCCTCTCCTCTGCCCCACTGCAGCGTCCGGGCTGACATCTCCCCCACCTAGCAGCCGGGCCACCTCTACTGCCCCCAGGCTCAACCCACCAAGAGAGTGGGCAGGAAATCTAAACACCCCCCTTCTCTGGCTTCGGCCCTTTAGTACCTTCCACCCCGTGGAGAATAGAAGCCAAACAGCACGGGCACCAGTGTGCATGGCGGCAGCGTGTGAATTAGAAAGAGGCGCCCCTTCCTCAAGGCACTTGACTGCCATCTGCTGGAAAACCGTCACAAGAAGGAAAGAAATCTGATGGCTGTGGTGTGGGTGGCGCCCCCTAGAGTTGTGCACGCGTGGTGACCTGAATCCAAACGCCTCGTGGCCTACCACGTCCCTGCTAGGAAATTGCTAACCCTGTGGGTAAGGTGGGACTAGGAATACTGCATTGCTCAGAGGGTTTTGCGAGGAGCAGCAGAGTGATGTGTGTAGTGTTTAAAATAGGGCTGGCACATTTGGAAGAACTATTTAGTATCTTCTATAATATCGCTGGGTGTTTGTTTTTGTTTTTAAAGATTTATTTATTTATTAATTTATTTTCCCCCACCTCCCGTTGTTGTTGTTTTTTCCATTTGCTGTCTGCTCTCTGTGTATTATTCTGTGTCCACTTGTCTTCTCTTTAGGCGGCACTGGGAACCGATCCTGGGACTTTCCGTAGTGGGAGAAAGGCACTCAGTCTCTTGCGCCACCTCAGCTCCCTGGTCTGCTGCGTGTCTTATTGTCTGTCCTCTGTGTCTCTTTTTGTTGCGTCATCTTGCTGTGCCAGATTTCCGCGTGGGCCAGCACTCCTGCACGGGCCAGCACTCTGCACAGGCCAGCTGGCTGCGCGGGCCAGCTTGCCTTTCACCAGGAGGCCCCGGGAATCGAACCCTGGACCTCCTATGTGGTAGAAGGGAGCCCAATCGCTTGAGCCACATCCGTTTCCCCTCAGACATGGCTCTAATGAGTGCTGGCCTCACTGCCATTTCTCTGCCTCTTGGACGTCCCTGGACCATGAGCTCCTTGCCAGTAGGCACAGGGTCTTGTCTGGGTCTGAATCTCCAGGCTCAGACCTAACGCTGACTTTGGAGCAGGAACTTCCTGAAGCTTGTCCTGAAAAATCACCCCAATTCATTGGGAACCTTTTGCTATTTAACACTGAATTTAAGCCAAGTAGCCATTATATGGGATCTCAGTTCAAAATGGTAAAATAATGTAAATAATCCTTAGTAAATGTCATTCATCTAGTAGGTAAACCCTTTTATAAAAAGGAAAGGTGAATAATCTATTGCACTCCATGGAGAGCTCCTTGGTGTCTGCCCTCATTGAATTCTCACAACAGCCCTATTCATAGACGTATTTTCCAGATGAGGACACTGACACCGGTGGGGTAATGTGACTTGTTCTAGGCCCCTCTGCTATGAGCCTGGGTCTGACTGATGGCAGAGGTGGGGTGCTGCCCTCTCAGAGGGAAGGAGGGGGCCGAGCACGCTGGTCCCTGTGGGCTACTGGCTTCTGTCTGCAGGTCCAGGGACTGGAAGTTTGGTGGGTGGTGGGGACAGCTTCAGGGGCAGAGAAAGGAAAGGGGAAGGCAGTGCCTTGACTGGTCTTGGTCTTGGCATCGTAGCCGTTTCGTGGAGCTCTGGTATTTACACTAGAAGTGCAGTGGGCATCGCACCAGGGGAACGGAAGAGCCTGC
This sequence comes from Tolypeutes matacus, assembly GCA_026826555.1. NCBI lineage: Eukaryota > Metazoa > Chordata > Mammalia > Cingulata > Chlamyphoridae > Tolypeutes > Tolypeutes matacus. Next base: position 1,155,190 of record JAKSZT010017954.1, read on the forward strand.
TCCTGTCCCAGCTCTACCACATGCTGTGTGACCCCGGGAGAGCCATTCACCTCTCTGAGCCTCCACTGCACCAGGCCCATATAATGCCTGCGTTGACGTGTGCAGGTCACCCAGGCAGCTGAAGAAAAGGGCTTTGTAAAGGGGCCCCAGAGAGAAGCAGTGCCTGCCTGGCAGTGAACGAAGCATCTGTGGGGAGGGAGTTCTCCAGGGAGGGGGGCGGGGCCCTTTTTGAAAGGAGAGGGAAGCCTGGGATGGAGGAAAGGATCTGTGTTTCCAGAAGTGGCTGCATTTCTGAGCAGGATCCTTCTTGATGCATGAACCTGCTGGGGTGGAGCCCGCGCGGCACCAGCTCCTCTGCTCGGCCTGGGGGAGAGGCTGGCTGAGCCCCCACAGGGCAGTCGGGGAGATCTTGCTGGTTTGGGGGCCTGAGAAGGGGGGGGGCTCATCCCGCCTGGGGAGGGGTAGCCTGTGGTTTACCATTGACTTTCCGGTTTGTGGGTAAAGCCGGGGTTCCCCCCTGCTCTGCTGCTTTCCACTGTGTGCTGGGGGCCGCCCCTCTCTCGGCCTCTGTTCCATATGTGTGGAACGGACAGCTTGAGTTTATCGACCCCCAAGGTCACAGCAGCCTCAAAGGCCCCGGGGTTGCCACGCAGGCCCGTGGCGAGGTAGCTTTGCCCATGCGGGATGGGGTCTTGCCCCCACTTCTTCCTGACCCCACCCTCCTTTGGGAAAATCTTCAGGGACTTCAAAGCCCCCTCCGGCAACCCCTCCCCCCCACCCAGGTGCTGGAGCTGGGCCTCTGACCTGTTGTTCCCAGGGCGGGCTGGGGACGCAAGTCTTCCCACCAACCTTCCTTTTTATTTAATCTGCAACTCTGAAAGAATTTGCCCCATAAGTTGGGAGCAAAATCCTAGAATCAGGCCCGACTCTCAGCTGGGTTGCCCGGATTACTGCTGCCCTGGGCTCGCACACCGTGTGCTGGTGTACCGCGGCCCCGAAGCTGCCAGGAACCTGAGGCCCCTCCTTGGGGACTCACCCTAACCGGTGCCCACCCCAAACCCCCGCCCCCTCTGCAGGGCTGATTGTGACCACTGAGAAGCTGTCCTCCTCCTGTCTTACTAAGAAAGCAAACTCACATTTGCCAAGTCTGGGCCATCTCAGAATGGGGCGAGGGGGCAGCCACATGAGCTCCTTTAATTCTCTCCCCAGCTGTGGGAGGGTGGTCCAAAGGCTCCATGTCACAGCTAAGGGCACTCATGCTGAGAAGGTTCCGGGGACAGCACCACCCTCTCACTCAGCCTCCTTTTAGGGAGGTCCCTGGAGAGACTCTGATGATGTCAGACCTTTGCCAGAAGTAAAAGTTTTTTCCTTGAGCAGCTGGCAGTGTCTGCCCTAGAGATGTAGCTCATATCGGGTTGTTTTCTTGCTTTGCCCTCTAGAAGGCCTGGAGCCCCATTTGTATCTGCCTGCCTGAATCCCCCCGCACCCCCAGCTTTCCACCTGCTCGTGACCTGTTGCACAGGGCGTGTGTGCCGGCATCTCCAGCTCACATTCGGGCTCTTAGCTGCACGAGTATGCGGGGTGGTGTATCAGTCAGCCAAAGGGGTGCTGAGGCAAAACACCAGAAATCGGTTGGCTTTTATAAAGGGTATTTATTTGGGGTAGAAGCTTACAGTTACCAGGCCATAAAGCATAACTTACTTCCCTCACCAAAGTCTATTGCCACGTGTTGGGGCAAGATGGCTGCCAACATCTGTGAGGGTTCAGGCTTCTTGGGGTCCTCTCTTCCCGGGCTCAGCTGCTGTCCTCTCTCCACAAGGCCAGCTTTAGACTGTCAGACTAACGACTCTGCCTCTCTCCCTGGGGCTTCTGCCATGTCTAAGGAGCTGTCTCTGTTCCTCTGTGTTCTTCTCCTGTGTGTTCACTTCCCAGGCTCCAGCTCAAAACTCCAGCACCAAAAACTCCAGCTCTGCCCTTTGCCATATCTTTTAACTGTGTTGGTGGGTGAGGACTCAATGCCTTACTGACGTGGCCCAATCAAAGCCCTAATCACAACTTAAACAAGTAAAAGTAAAACCTCTAAATCTAATACACTCTAATATGCCCAGAGGAAAAGACCAGTTTACAAACATAATCTCATATTTCTTTTTAGAATTCATCAATAATATCAAACTGCTACAGGTTGGGTGGGGGTGGGGCTGGTAAAACCGAACTGAGCCAGGAGCCTGTCCTGCTCCTGCCACTCCTTTGCTGTGTGACTTTGGGTGAATAGCCCTGCCACTCTGGCCTCAGTTTCCTCATCTATAAAAACAGGGGTTGAACTGGATAATCAAGGCAATCGTTTTAATATTTGGGGGCTCCGGGTCCCTCTTTGAGAATTGGATGAAGCTCTGGGCCCTCTCTCCTGTAACCTGCCCGGACACAGAGGGGCTTGCTTACAGGAACTCTGAAGGACCCGCAATCTCTCACTAAGAAGCCTGAATCTAAAGTCTTCAGCTCTGATGGTAGTACAGGGAAAGCTCCTAGCCCTGGGGGCAGGGACACTCAAATTCTCAGGCACGTGCCCGCCCACCCAGTGGCCCAGGTCTTTCAGGTGGCCTTTGCGGATAGACACACTTAACTCGAAGGAGCAACAGAACTTCCAGAGCCCTTCAGGACCCCCCCTTGCACTCCTAGGAGGGAAAGCTCTTGGGGGACCAGAATGGCATGCTGAGGGGCCGTCCCCAACCCTACTCGGCCAGTTGGACAAGGCCTGGGAGCTCTGGGGTCTTCATCCCAGATGGGGCTGGACCCAGACCCCCCTGCTGGGAGCATGTGACCCAAGGAGCTGGAGCCTCTGTTTACTAGGAAGGGGTAAGAGATCCTCTGCCTCTTCCCATAAGTGGCGCTCATGCCTGTTTCCCCCAGCTGGGGCTGAGTCATGGAAATTCCTTTAGGATCCCTTTCCTGGCCCTCTTCCCTGTTTTCTTTGGAAGTCTGAAGCAACATCCTAAATTTCCTCTGCCTAATTTTAGTCTCTGGGAACTGCAGCAGATGATGTCAGACTGGAAATTAGATGCCATTGGTCTTCTCAGGCCCGGGTCTGTCACCAGCTCCTTGCAGCTGCCCTGTCCCACAGGGTCAGGTGTGGGCCTTGGAGACGCCACCTTGGTTGGCAGCAGCGCTGAGCCTGGGCTCCTCTGTCAGAAGTGCCTTTGGCATTTGGTATCCACCAAAGGCAAGGGGCAGGTCCTCTGTGCCAGGGCACCCAGGGCATGCCAAGCTCACCTGGGTGACTGGGGAAAATGGACCCATCCCCTCCCATACACAGAGTGGGAGCACATTCTAACAACCAAATCCGATCTCAGTATTGGGGGAGCGGAGCCAGATTTGTGGGCCTACCCCCACTCAGGAAGCCTCCATGGACTGCCCGTGTCTAGATTTGAGGCTCCTCTCGGTGTTCTCAGAGTGACCCCCCTCCATCCTCCCTCCACCTCCCACAGCACGGAGGACCTCGGTTGTTGTCTGGTTCCTCTGCTGCCAACTCCAGCAGACTGTAGGTTCCCGGGAGCAAGGAGGCATTTGGACCAACACACTGCAGGATGCATGGATGAATGGATGCATGGATGGATGGATGGATGCATGGATGCATGGATGGATGTGTAGATAGATGGATGCATGGATGGATGCATGGATGGATGGATGGACGGATGGATGCATGGATGGATGTGTGGATGGATGGATGCATGGATGGATGCGTGAATGGATGGATGGATGGATGGATGGATGGATGGATGGATGGATGGATG